>OX465585.1:48749374-49155866 GCA_950022655.1 Alentia gelatinosa
AGGTATACATTGAAAGAAAGGAGATCTTGACAAATCGTCTTTCTTCATTTCACGGCTCATTAACCATTTAGTGAGAGACAGACATGTTTAGGGAGACTGATACATTTGAGGGAATATTGCAACACAACAAATGTGATGAAAGTGTGTCTGTAGCTTCTGGAAGGACATCTTCCTTACCTTTATATTGCTTGTATACATAAAAGCATATGGCTCTTTATGGAAAAACAATGACTTTCGGATGAATAGCTTTCTCACCCTTTAATGTTGCTTGTTGTTTTTTTTTGTTTTTTTGTTTTGTTGTTGGTGGGTATTTCAACCCCATTTATAGCTCGCTTCTGGAACCCTCCCGAAGCAGGACCACTCTCTCACACTTTCCTTAAGTTTTCTACCACCCACACTTGTCAAAAACCCTTTTTCAAGTGTTGACAACACAATTTGTTGTTGTCACATCTTCAGTGGAATGTACAGACCTGTTTCACCCATCAGAAACGCCCTCTGCATCCCACTTCCCTGTCAAACCACTTGACAGTACCGCCCCAGTGACCTCCACTTACTACAAACAACAGTTTGCAGCTGTGTGTCACTCAATCGAGCCTGAAGAGCACCTTGTGAAACCGCAATGGGCCCCCCTGACAAAGGGAGTCCCCCTATTTCCATCACACCAGTACAGGGAAACCCCTCCCGTCACCGTGATGTCACACTGTCAACAACTGGCGTCACTATACGCCCCGTTCTGTTGTCAACGTCGCCTTGGTAGCGAGTGGTCTGACTATAAATATCGCGAGCAGACGACTGCTCCGACACTTAGATGCGGTAGCTCGACTAGTGAACACCCTTAGCCACGTATTCAGATCTTTAATGTTGCTTGTGTACATAAAATCATCTGACTCGGAGTGGAGTAAACATAACTCTAAATGAATCCACTCCCTTTCTTGATACCTGTAAATATGGCAGCAAATATTGCTCTTAGGTGGAGTATCCCTGTTGCCCTTTCATGAACTAAGAGAGCATAGAGGTAGCAGTTTTCTGGTCATTTCCGCGTTTCCGGGTTTCACTAGTGTACTAAACCTTGCTCATGTGAAAGATATATAGTGGATATAATCAGGATTCGGATATTTTCCGAATTTTTGTTCTAGACCTCACTTGCATCTCAGTATGCGGTGGAGTAACTATTAACTTCTGAATACCTGGTTCACTCTTTAATGCTGCCTGTATACAGAGAAGCATGTAGCTCTTGGAGGTGGAGTAGCAAGTATCCTATAAGTGTAACGATGGTGTACTGCAGGGTGAAGTGAGGTGGCAAGGAGGACGAGTATCACGTGACCTCCTACAGCAGTCAGCAGTAACGTGAACCATGCGCAGGTCACTGCGCACTTGACCTACCGTAAACCACATACATAAACACCCCCACCCACATTATAAGCCGTAGTTCGGCTGTAGAATGTGATTTTTATTAATGCCTCAATTACTCTGCTCCTACCTACTCCAATGGAGTCAATTGCATCCATTCATGTGTCCCATGATAAGCATGCCAGCTGAATTTTTTTTATCCTAAGACAGTACAGAGTTATTATAGGTATTGGGTGAGAAGTCGGCGAGAAATTCAATACAACAGTCCACAATGGGCGTCTAAACTGTTTTCCAGTCCTATTTTCTTGTATTCGAGTTCGGGGTGTTTCTAACATTTATCAGAGTTATTACAAGACACGTGAAGTGAAAATATCATTAGAGATTTGTGGCCAGATTATAATTTATCATTGCAACTAATAGCCATAGGAAAAAAATCATAGTGATAACAAAAAAGTAATATATGATATGAAGAAACCATCAAGTTTTGGTCAAAGCTGTCGTTCTCCACGAGTTTGATACGGAGTGATATGAACGAGGCGACAGCAGAGTGAATATCACGTAGCATTGAAATGAGTTGGAGAACGGCTTCTTTGACCAAAATGAGTTGCTTTCTGTATTTATCTCACCCCTTATACACTAAAAGAATGGATGACACACAGGATATAGACCATGGAGAACGGACTGCAATACTCGTAGGGGCATGGAGAACGAGTTCCCAATGTTAAGTCTATGGGACAGAAATACCAGGGGTGAGATAAAGGATCCTGATCACTATGCATTTACAAGAACTATTACACTGAGTTTACGGTAGAGCGCCAGACTCGGCGGTTCAGATGCCCTTTCCTTGCCAGCCCTGAGGGGTCTATTATCAATCTCTATATTTTCCGCCCTATTAGCGACCGCTCCTCGCATAACCATGGCCGGGAGGGAAGGTAGACGTATGTGTGGGGTATTTGTAGGGGATGTTCATGGTGCGTGTGTGCAGTATGGTGAGGTACTGGGAAGTTATGTGTACGGTATGGTACATGCGGGCAAATGGAGAATACGTGTCAGGTAGTGTGGGGCCTGCATGCAGGTATGTTAGGTTAAGTACATGTTACCTGTAAGACACCTTAATCAGGTTACATGTGTGGGTTATATATAGGGCCTACATCTATGGTACCTATATGATACACCTGTGCACATCAGTCGTGTGATATACTGGTACGGCCCAGTGTGACGTACCCTCTGATTTTCGTTAGTTCCGGGTAATGATTGACAGAGCAGGAAAGTAAACAGTGGGGGTATATCAGGGCCGTATCAGCATAAATGGATCAGCTGTTCGTGCTCAAGTTAGACTTTCAATAGTGTCTAAAGGTTAATTCTTATGAATCAAAAATATTCAGGTGTAGGACCTATAATAAGGAAAAATAGACCAACGATATTGGGATAGTGGGTGGGTGGGGGGGGGGGGGGGGAGGGGGCACACCAGGTTTTCCAGGCATTTTTTGTTTTTATTTGGGATGGGGGCGTCTCCTCGTGCTCCAAGGCTACTCCATTGTTACTACCTTAGATGATGTGACAATGATCTGAATGAAGGAAATCTAAGTCACGTCTCTGTTAGAAGCTTTATTGCTGATGTTACTCCAATGACTGCTAGCTGCAGACTTGTTGCTAATACGTGGAGTTGCTATGCTTTATATCTACTATTGTTTATACATGGGGGGCGACCTTGTTGGTTGCGCAGAGCAAGCATGACCGGTTAGGCCAAAGTAAAGCTCATGTCCGTTTCTCAATAGAGAAATTGGAACACAATACTGTAGAAATTTGACTGTGGGTTAGGAAGTGAAATTAGGAAGCAGGAGGGTCACAATATCATAACAAATTAATGTGTTGGCTTTCAGCTCATTGGAACTCTCGTTAAAAAATCGACTCATTTCGTAGGTATCTCTGTAAAAGTGACAGGTTTATCAAAGTTTTTAATGTGTTTGTATCAAATGACATCGGTGTACTGCGGTGACATGGTGACATAGGCTCTGCATCGCTCCGGAGACTTGGGTTAGTCGCAGCACAGAGCTTTTTGTGCCCATATTTTCCGGGCCTCAGCTACCAAGCTGCCCCATCCTCAGAGAGGCAAACAGGTGGGTGCATGAAGGACAGAATGTGTGACAGCGCTTTTATAAAAGAGGGTCGGGCACAGCAGGGCCTCGGTATTTGGGCCGGGGTTAGAGGTGGTGAGGTTATTGTGCAGGGGGTGGGGGAAGGTCTTTGGGTACAGGGTTATAGGCGCCAACATCCAGGTGGTGGGATGTAATCTAGGTGCAAGGTCAAGGACGTGACATGGCCTCAGACATACCCAAAAACATGGTGCTGTTTTCCTGTCTTTGTATTTTGTTTATTTGCTGAATTTGTCAGTTGAAACAGCTTAGAAATACTATAGAGGGTTGCTTGGTGCTACAGGTTGCTTGCCGCTACCAGAACTAACCGATTTAGATCGGATAAACATCGAGGCATTATCCCTATATGGGTCCTTTTTAAGACCAAGAGGACGACACAAGTTCTATGAGAGTGTTTTCCGGTCTCTTTCATACGACGTTCTTAGTGAAGATGAAAACAGGAATATATCAAAATATTTATAGGTAAGATAGCCTAAGGTGAAACATAATACAAATACCGAAGATACCTCCTGTGCAGACATACCAGCATGTAGTCAACAAAATCCCCCATCTCGGATCGCATCAGCACAAGGAAAAATGAGGTAGCATAATATGACATTCCCATAATACACCAGACTCCGTTCAGTTTCGTGCGTTCCTGGAGTGTTGTTCTAGCCACCAATTTCAATAAAGTTAAACAAGAAGTATTACTGCTGAGATAGGTCAGGGTTTCCTCGTCATC
Source organism: Alentia gelatinosa (assembly GCA_950022655.1). Taxonomy (NCBI): domain Eukaryota; kingdom Metazoa; phylum Annelida; class Polychaeta; order Phyllodocida; family Polynoidae; genus Alentia; species Alentia gelatinosa. Next base: position 48,753,602 of record OX465585.1, read on the forward strand.
CAAGTAGCAGAAAGGTATTTAGAACTGGCATTTTGAAAAAATATAATGATCAGGTCTGCGAGTGCGTAACAATGCACAGATTAAACGCCTTGTCTGTTTACCCTATAATATACACTTTGGAATATTTTGTCTTCATAAAAATCTAACGCTAATCACCAATCGAGGTCTAATTTGGGCATGCAGAGCTGGTCCGTACATGCTGATGCGTCTCCATATATTTACGTTCAGCTTCGCTTTTGTATTGGTTACGGTGAGTGGCAAAGCGGGCTGTACATGAAACACTGGGCCGTACATCATATTTTTGTTATCACTGTGAAATATAATTTATTCTGAACAGAAGTCAGTTTTCGTAGGAGAGATGTGCATATGTACAATGTATAAGGTAAAGGCAAGGATCGGGTTTTACCTGTTTTCCCCCACCTTGTCATGCACACAGTATAGCTGTGATTAAGACTCCCATTAACCTGCATCGTCACCGCTGAGGTACGTATGCCTTACTAGGTGATTACCGCTAGTACTACGGACTATTTACCCTTAGGGGTTGAGCACAGTATAACGCCCGCACGTGACGTCATGTGACGTCACCGGGCAGACGCTGAGCTGTCCGCAGTGTTTTCATGTCACCCTGAGTTCTCAGAGGCTGACCCTTTGTCTCAGTCCAGTCAGGACTATACTCTGTGACAGTTTAGTTGGACCTGATGGACTGCCAGAATTGTTGTTATAATCCACTACGAAAATGCCGCCTTTATGAATGGTGGATTTGATATTCGATATTTTGCTAGCAGCAACATAGAATGCCTCAAGGCAGCATGCATTCTCCCAAGTTGCGCGGTAAGAAAAGAACCTTTGTGCCCATTACGTTCACTCATGATAGTTCCATGCTGGGCACCTGAAATTGACTATACATTATTTATCACTGGTTCAAGTAGTATCTAATTCATGGTTTTACAAAGTCATTTGGGTGGGATTTTTCAAACCTGCTAAATTACCGAAAACAGGGTTATTTAAGGCTAATGTTGTATAAACGTATCTCATCGATTTAAAAGTGGCATTTTTTGGTGCATCTCTAGATGATCTGTCATTCCAACATAGGGTTTTGTATAGCTCTGAGGAATTTTTCCTTCCGAAAATCAACAAAAACTGTGATTTTCTAGTGTTTTCACTTTTTTTTCAAAATCTTGGAGGCACAATGTTGAGCCAATTGTTTCTAGTAACTTGTTTAAAGCATATGTCATGAGAAGTGTAGACAATATAGTTTTGAAAATTGGTTAAAGTTTGAAAAAATATCAAAATGGTCAAATCTATCCAAGACCTTTAAATTTTCCAACTGAGAGCCCCATAGAGCATGTTGTCCGACACCCAAATTATGAGAGGATTGTACTAATAAGATATACAATGAGAAATGAATTGTTCTTTATTGTAAAATGTTGACCAATATCCTGACTGTGAGACCTAAAAGTTTCAACACAATCAGATTATCCATTCTGATATTAAAACATTGTGATTCCATGATGATATTTTTTCCAAAAAAATGGGCTGTTGGACAATACACCTGTTAAAAGATGTATTGAAGAAATAATAATCATAATAGAATAACAAATACCCCTGGATATGTTAAGTATCCCTACCACTTATGAATAACCAGTTTACTTTTTTCCTAAATAAAGAAATGTACTTCTTGTGGTTAAAAAACTGAAGATGTGTTGTCCGACACCCCGGGGTGTCGGACAACACGCTCAGATAAAAGTCATGAATTTGGGGTTGTTTCTTATCAGTAATTGAGTGGTTTGCTTTGAAAAACGAAGATTTCTATCATTTGATTAAGAATATAAAGGATTATAGCCACAAATATTATTTTGTCCATTGTTCTGAGTGATTTAAAAAACGTGTTGTCCGACACCCCTTTTGTTGTCCGACACCCCTGTGTGGTCCAACACCTAAATATGCTCATAGCTTTTGTTTCATATCTAATATGTGATAGAGATGTCTTGGGTCAAATATAACATATGTCACCATATAATATCAGTTTTTCTCAAATTATAACCTTTTATAAAGTTCCTTGAGATTTCAAATATTTTATGGGGGTGGACAACATGCAGTATTTTACACAATTTCAAAAGGCTCTAAAATCTGAACCATTTGTCTGATTTTGTTGGAATAATGTTTTTCTGGAAGGTACTTAGTAGGAGACTAATATAGAATATAAAAAGAAGTATTATTCTAAAATTATTTTTTGAGTGTAAAATCCCAGGAAGAAAGCGTAATTTAGCAGGTTTCAAAAATCTGACCCATTTGACTGTTTCGTTGATTTGTGACAGATCAATGAAGTAATACAAGGCGGAATATATCATTTTATTACACTTTATGGAGGATCTACCATAAATCGAGATATATTTTGTATTAATTGAAAACGCACACATCGAATCGTTCAACAACTCATATCATTAGAAACACCAGAGTATGGTTTAACTCAGCACAATGCTGTACAACAACTTGTCGTAAACGGAGTATAGCTATGGGTGGTCGTGGCCCTTTGAACATGGTTTAGTTTCCATCGTGTACAAAGTCCCCATTGGAAATGTATGGGGAGTCAGTAAATCACTACCCATTGTTTAAAAACTGTTAGATATAATAATCATGGTATAAGGATTCGAATCCATTATATATTGCCCCAAATGCATGGTATACGAGAAAATAGTCCCTTTGTGCCATAGAGCAAAAATAAATAGTCCATATTGATGAGAACCTGCAATGGTAAACTGGACGTTAAATCAAACCAACCAACCAACCCTATTGATATAAACATGTACCCTTTAACACGACAATTTCTGGGTTTAATCTATTCGAGAAGATGGATAATACAAACAACAGACGATGTTTTTTATTGTGAACGGGCGGCTCTGTAAGACACTCATGTATTACTACGCGTCAACTACTCGTGGATTACGGCCGGCCGCCGGTCCATAAAATCATCGATTATTTTCTCTGTAAACGATCACGGATCGGGGTGTAGATGACCGTGTGAACGGGGCCGCGTGGCTTACAGGCCGTGTTGGGGTGACACAATGTTACATGAGGGGCGTGGGGTGGTGAGGGGTGATGGGGGGTGTTAAGGATCGCAGATCAAGGTGCCATCCTCTCCGGACCACCCCACACTCCGTGTAATCTCAGGCGCGTCGAGCTCGAGTCTGGTCAACATTCACAAACCAGTCTCATATGTGCAGTGTTGACAAATAACGAAGGGCAGCAATTCCTCACATTGTAAAGTCAGGGGGAATTCTTGAGAATAGTGTTGAGCTCTCCTTGTGCTGGATTTGCTTTTCATCTGCCCAGGTGAGAGAAAAATTGTCCGGAATTACAGGTGATTTACCAGAATGCGATGATCTGCCATGTGTTGTATTGAGTACTGTTCATATTTTCTGTTGTTTTGTTATGGAGACATTCTGATTAATAACTGGGGATTACGTTGGGGATTAAAAGGAATAGATGAGTCTTTTTGAATTATTTTTTGATACTTTCTTTGTAAATCAATTTGAAATTATAAACTTGTCTGTAAGACATATGGTGTATATCTACAAATGCCACACGTGGCGGAGAAATCCGAAAATAAGGAGAAACTTCAGCAATCTATGGTAATACATTCATCTAAAACTTTCTTTGTTGAGGGAAAAGTTTACTTATAGTTGAAAGAACTCCGACCAATAGAACACATACAGACAACAGCTTAGGTTGCCAATGACATAGGTTTATAGTCATGATATTGGAAAGAAGAGATTGGAGAAATCTCGTGCTGAGCATGTATGAATGTGAGCCGTGTGGGGAGGTCGGCTCTATTAACAGGTCTGGGCGTTACATGAGTGGGCGTATTGATGACTGGTCAGTGTTACACAGTGTTACACGCTGATCCGACCTCCCGTCCGCCCCCAGCCATATGTCAGCCTCCCGCTCACCTACAGCCCCTGAGTCACTCCCACATCGTGACCAATTACAGGCATAACAGTTTCCCTCTCTGACAAGGGGAATCCTTGTTTTTATTTCTAGTTTATGAAATTAATTTTTCTTGTATAAAGCAATGGTTCAACCCTCCCCACACATCCCAGCCACATTCCGTGGCCAATAACGAAGTATTTTCCATGTTTACTCAGTCTCATTTTTGGCAGTAAAAACTGGTATCTGCAATGTTTATTCATATAATATATAAAATTAAACACTGAAGGTGAATCGTTGTCTATGTTTGGGCCTCGTATACAGAGATTCAGGAGATTAGAAAATAATAAAACGCTGGTTTTCGGTTGTAGTTACTAGAGATACTACTTCATGCTGCCGAGTCTCAGTTGAATTTTTCACGCAACATGGAACAGATGAGAATGAAAAATATTTTTCCCAAACAAAGGAAAAATGGTCCTGATGCATTCTGGACCTCTGCCCCCATTTGCCACGTGGCCGCCGAGGTCCACCCGTCGCGGCTGAGTGCGCACGCGCAGTCCATTGTTATGGTAATTAGGGCACGAGCGTGCAACCAGGGGTACAACACTGGTAGTTTTCGCGTTTGTGTATGCGCGTGTGTGTTTGTGTGCACACACCCCCTGCAAGTATGTACAGTGAAACCCAGCTTCCGGGACACCCCGCTTGGCAACCCGCTTAAGGGAACACCTAGTGTTAAAGGGCAATTTGATGGGAAGGGAAAATGTTCTGTCTATTAAGCGTTTATTTTAACCCCGGTTAAGGGAACACCCCACGCAAGCAGACACCCCGACTAAACGGACAGGAATGCTTCTGAACCCCAGTTAAGGGGATGCTTTGGTGGGACACCTTATTGGATAGGAGATGGAGGGGTGGGGACAGCACTCCAGATTATCTCAATTGTTTGTTTACAATGGACATGAATGGCGCATAGACTGGTGTCAAAACGATCAGACACCAGCCAATGAGGACCATCTACAGTAGATAGTGGTCTATGTCAACGACCCCTTTATTTACGTGTCTAAAAACTATATACAACGAACTAGTAGTGATTGTGTCAATGCTGAAAGTCAGTAAAGTAATGATGTGTTTAAAAAAATCTGCTGAGGGGGTCACACAGCGTAAGCGGATACTTAGCTCGGAACGGAGGGTAGTCCCCTAAACGGGGTTCTACTGTATCCCTGCAGAGAGTAGGTTGTATCTGATAGTGAGCGACGTTTTGCCCTTTCACGGAGGATCAAGAGCAGAAACAAAATAGAAACGGGCTTTTTAGATTTAGATTCCCATAACACAAACACTCCGTCATTAACAACAGGATGCGTTTAATTTGTTTATAACTGATCGCAAAACTCAAGTTGCCGCCAGTAATTGGAATCAGCAAAGGCTTGATTTAGAAATATTCTGCAAACTGACAACTATCCCGACTTTCTTACTTGTTACCATGTAAATAGTTGTATGTATTATGATGGTGGGCTTCAGACGTATATTCTAGAATTTATAATTTCCAACGCTCTTTTTTTAAAATCCATTTATTGTAATTTTAACCTTTTGGTGACCATGTAAGAAGAAAGAGTTTTTCACGCCGCAGAAATATATGTCATTGTCTGGGTGGTGTCTCCGATCTCACAAATCACGAGAGTTAAAAAAACCCAGCTGAATGGTTGGTAAGGTTACATTATGGACCTTTAACTGTGACACCGCTTGGCAGGGGTAGTTATGTATCTAGAATTTCACTTGATTTATGTGGCCATACCTTAGATGACGGCTGCGCTGTTAGTCAAATCCTCTGTCAAATAACATAGTGCATAGTATAACACATGGCATGACACTGATGGCTGTTTAGACATGGCGGTGGTCGGCGGAGGTCGGCCGAGCTGTGGGTGGGGGGTGAGAGGAGGAGGCAGTGAATGTAAACACAGCTGACAGAAAGATGGAGGATTTGTTAGCTTTCTTTACTACAGACAGAAAAGTGTGTGAAGAGGAAAACAACAACAATAACAGCAGCGACAACATCAATCGAACAACATCGACAACATAACGAGAGTAATAAAAACAAGAACAACACACTGCTCTATTTTAGCGACTACAGTAAAACCCCGCATAAGCGGCCACCCTTCGTTCCGGGCCAAAGTGACCGCTTACGCGGGGTGACCGCTTACACGGGGTTGAATAAATATCCAATAGAGGGATCCGTTCCGAGCAAAGGTGTCCGTTAACGCGGGGTGGGCGCTTACGCGGGTAACCCGTTAGGCGGGGTTCAACTGTATATATTGTTACTACTTTTCAGAATAATAATGTTCAAGATTTTCATCCACACATTGTATAGGACTAACCGCCATGAAACATAAAATGGGAGGCCCTGCAGGCTATATAAAGTGTATTAAGTCATGGAACCCATGGCCCTTAAAAAGACTAAAACTAAATTAAATAAAACGTAAGATATAATTAAAAAAGTAATGAAAGCAGTAACATACTCATCAATTTCATCTAGAATTTTCGAGAGAAATGAAGACGACTAAGCATTATTTTCGGAAAATGATTTATGGCGTTTTCATATGGTTCATTCTCTCATATGCAGGCAAAACAATGGATCGGACAAACAGGGAATCTGGTCAGATGACATTCTGTAAAATACCACATATTAGTTTCTGAAATCGATTTCACTTTATTATCCAGTTGTATTCCAAAGTGTTGTGAAGGTGTGTGCACAAAAGAAACCAAAACAATAACAACAACGACAAATCCAGGCAGATCTGGCTTTAAAGACGGGTTAAAGCTACTATTTCTGTAAGTTAGAAACTCGATCGGTGTAACCTTTGGCTTACCCTGTAACTCTATCCTGGTGCCGCTAATGGCCGTGGGCCCTGTTCCTAAAATCAGTCTAGAGAATTTGAGCTACTGGGTCTCAGACTAGATTCTCGACTGACCATCGTCATTGCTTGAAACAGCAATTGGCGAAGCAGATTGAAGTCTATACAGATATCAAACATCTTTTTACCAGCTCAGAATGTTCAGATGATCTGAACAAGTCGGCTGCGTAACTGTTGGTAGATGACACCCTTAACCAGCAGGTTAGTGGACCATGTCCAGCAACACTACTGCAGAACGGTAATCTTGGTCATGTCCAACAGACCACTCTAGCTGATTGTTTTATAAACTTTACAGAATTGGGAAGAATCAGAAATAGAGTGTGTCAAGAGGCCTTGTTGAGGATGACCAAAACAGATGGTCAGAAGAATCTGGTCCGTGTTAATCGTTTTTCCCACCCCTGGTATATTATTCCATATACCTAAAATTGGAAAAAAACCTCATACCCAACACTGTTTCGAGTAGCATAAGAAATACCCAATCGGTATTGGGTACGATGATGCCATAAGACGTTCTCTCTTTCAAAAACAAACTTATAAAATGATCTTTAAATTAGCTTAGTGGTTGGATAAAATGTTAAACCAATTCAAGTGGTAGCGTTTACTAATATAAGTAGCTCATGGCATATTAGTAAACACGAACCATTCTCATGTGTTTCCTCTATAAAGGTTGATGTGTTACGGGCTGTTTTCAATTCTGGTAGATAATTAAGTGATTTTATATCAATCATCTCTGTTCTGTGCTGTAGAAATGGATTTTGGTGAATAAGTGATCTCCCCACTTTGATCACACATGTCTTGTGACTGAATCTAGGAGCTTGGACCTGATCTGATTAACTATTAATTTGATCCACACACTTTTTTTCTCATTTTTCTTTCAATCTAGTAAGTATATTCATAGGCATTCTGCTGTTTAGCAAGTTTTGTGTGCCGTTGTTCTGCAGATTACAATAATTTTCTTGGCAATATGCCTGGGGAGAGTTTCTTTGTATACTCTACTTGCAAACATCTAGGACACACACACAGAGGCAATATAAGAACTACAGCTTACCGGATAGCTAGTCAATATAACCCCCTTCCTCCGAAAAAGAGCCAATCTTCAAATAGCGAGATAAATCCATAACCACCTCTATTTTGACAGCAGGATTAAGGAACACAAACCTGGTTATGGAACAGATCCAAACTGAGTCATGTCAACTGTAGGCAGGAAAACAGCACACAATAAAGTAATTTATTCTTGAATAATTCAGTTGGCGTTACATATTCATTAGAAATACAGGTCGAAACCAGAATATGACATGTGCATCTGTAAAATGGCGATTAACGCTTTCCTAGAATCAAGTAACAAGTATGTTTTGGTGGGTTAGGATTTGCTAACAATGCACAATGATAATCATGCATACTTAAGCTCTTTCGTTTGCATGAAAATCAACTTGTTTCTCATCTTGTTTGTGGTTTGACAATATCACAAAGATATTCATAGCATATAATAACAAAATTGCTAGATTTATAATTTAATGTCAGGAAAGGATATACAGAAGTGTCAACTTTGTAGTAGTTTCTAGTATGTTGGGTTCTTTTTATCATGTGCTAAATATTCACCATATCAGAGGTAAATGATAGAAATCATTAGGAAGATTTGGGGATCTTTGTAATATTATTTTGGTATATGATAATACGTAAACCTAGTGACTGAGTCAGTAGGGATGCCATTCCGTGTCTTTTGTAACATGAATGTCCCTCCGCCTCCGGTGTCGGGGCAGTATGTTACAAAAGACCTCGAACAGCCATCCATATGGCCTCAGTGACTACGTTTCCTCTTTTTATGACCAATATTCACTTTTGGGTGGTAATAGTTTCTTCCCTGCCAGTCATCACCCATCGCCCACTTTAATCATGTCGATGCCTATCTCCATCTGCTTCATCGTGTGTGTCGCAGTATCCACAGAATGATGTCTCACTGCTGATTCTAAATACTGTGTGTGGCAGGTGACAGATGGTGGTGATTGTGTGGATATAGACTGAGGGTATGTGTCACTCCTCACCACAAGGCCGTGTGGGTGTGTAGTGTGGTGTCCGCGTGTCAGAGAAGGGAAAGGGAATTGTGTAAAATGACAAAAAAGTCAAGCTGGCCCCAAAGAACTCTCACCTCAAGGGTAATTTATTTATAGGTGTCAAATCATGAACAGTCATTGTCAACCTTCAAGTGTAGACAAACTGCATTGTTAAAGTTAGTAAATTCCCACGGCCGCAAAATATTTCTTTTCTTATCTGTCTTTTTTTGCAATCCTGTAAAAAGTATTAAGATTTGGGTAAATGTTATAAAACAATATTTGTCTTTTAGAATAATTAAGCAATGGTATTATGCTTTAGAAGAGATCATCAATCCCAACAGGAGTAGGCCGGGCTTTTCCCGTGAATAAATAACGTGTTATATACAATTTAAGTGGTTTTCCCCGTGATTTCACATTACATACTTGTAGATCAGATAAAACAACTGTTTCCTTGCTCGATTATGGGTAGACATTGATGTGTTTGACGATACTAGAAAAACACTTTAAAAGAGGTCGGTGGCGCCAGACACAGGAAACGGTTACTGTCAATAGTAAGTGAAATATGTCCCACCTTTCCCCATCCATTTCCATGTCCAATGTCAAAACCACCTCCAGAACAGTCATAGTGTGACTCAGTTCTCTCATGAATGCACACATATATACATTTATCTATTTATAGAGTCTATACTCTTTGCTGGTGTTACTTGATTTGTGTTGTGACATGTGTAAAGTTGGTGAAATAACTCCACAGCCATCTTGATCGCCTGGATGAGCGATCGCACCAACAATACTTGGAGGTTACTGCCTGCTCTGTCACCTGACTGGACTAGGACCCCAAAGCTAAATTATCCAAATATGCATGAATACCACTTTGTAAATTGTATGGTAACTGACTGTGATAATACATCAGCTATTGGATGTGTTTAAATTCTAATACATTTGAAGCCTGGAATAGTGGGCAATCTGAATAGTTAACAACTCACTGGAAAAGTGGACAATTGCTCTCTATCACAATGGTATCCATGGTGCCACTGTATATATGGAGTGGTATTTACAACAATCTTGGAGTGTTTATTCACAGATTGTGGTCACTCTGTCGGTGGTGTAAGTAGAAAAAGAGTGACCAACCTCTCGTTGGTATTAACCTGGACTCCGACTCACTCAAGGGCCCAGTGAAGTGTGGGCTTTGATGAGATTCGTAGAGTCCTGTGGGATAATCTGTGTGTGGGATAATCCCTGTGTGATACAGACCCCCGACACTCGCCACTCGTCCTCCTTGACCGTGAAATATATACGTATTTTGTCTCTCTTTATAGAGGAGTGTTTATTGAACGTTCAATTACTACAGGTCACGCCTCTGATTTCATGTGGTTCTTAGAAGACTTTTTGCGTCTCCTTTGTTCTTAGAAGACATTTTCATTCAAGGAGGACAAGTATTGAAAAATAGTTGGACAAAATAAATACTACCGAGAGAAATCTTGATCCCAATGAAAGTTCAACGTGGAAGTGCAATTTTTATTTGTTCCAGTTTAGATAAGAGACATAGCTATGATAGGCTAGTAATTATATCTGGCGTTATCACCATCTATTCTGAACATTTGAAAAAAAAACAAGCATCAAAGACTCTTTCTTGAAACATCTGCCTCATTCAAATGATTAACGCAGTATTTTTCTCTGAATCATGTATTTGCAGTTTAGATTTCTTTGTAGACTAAGACATTGAACATACAGAGAAGACTGGCCTTATTTACTCACTAGGAGCTCGGTCTCATGTTTGTGAGGAGAGTCGGGTAAAGGCACTCTCCTAGCAGATGTTCCATACCACTAGCCATATCTCTGCACCACATATCTTTTGGGGACCAAACTCGTTCATCACTTCAATTTTTATAACTTATAAACCTCTGAATACTTTGAAGAGTACTTTGTTTTCTCTTTGTAAAAGAGAAGTACATGCATTATGCAGTACAATTTCTTCCTGTTCTTTGTGCTGCCAAGTCTGCCGTTGCGTTCCAATTCCTCTATTGGGAAATGGAATTGCGCTTTCCCTTGGTGTAACTGGCCTAGCTTACTCCGCGGAACTCTCTGCGATGTCACTTTGTTATGATCAAAATGATTGCCTCCAGGCATAAACACCTAGTAATCACATAGTGCGGTATCTTAGTATATTAGCAGCTTATGTGTCTGCAGCTAGCCGTCATTGTGATAACACCTGATATAAAGCTTGTAACGGGAACGTGGCCTTGGACTCCTCCTTTCAGTTTATTTTCTTACCATCAGAAATAGTAACATACTGTCTGGGACTACTTCTCTGTTTACAAATACACCTGATGTGTTGCAGCGTTTTTTTTTCTAAACCAGAACATATGCTCATTCAAAGTGGCAGTAGCATTCACTTTCCATACACACTGCACTGACTTTTGCAGCTGAACGAGAAAAGGCTAAAATGTCTGAAGCTCATCCAACATTGACACTTTTTCACTAGTTATGAACATACAGTAAATAATCAAACTAAATCAGGTTGAAATGCATTACAATATCTACCATTCCTGTGTCAAGTGGGTTAGGTGGGATGTAGGGAGAAGGATAGAGGGGCAGACAGGGAGGCAAAGGCGGAGGGGAGTACACAGGGACTGAGGTCTATCCAGGGGTCTCTGGCCTGGTGCAGAGGAAAGGAGGCTCAAATGCTGCAAACAATCTGTTAGGAGACTGAGGTAATGGTTGGTGACGGAGGGTGGACGGCGGGACAGAGGAGTGTTGGACAGGTGGGCGGGAAACAAGCGACATCTGGATATGGTGTCACGTGTATAGGGGGCGCTATGGTGAACAGACGCAGTGGTGGTCCTGTCTATCATCTCCCCATATCTCTACAAGCCTACTCACCCCACTCCTCCCCTACACAGTCACCCACGCTGTTCAAGACCCGATGTCATATCATATGTCCCTTAAGTATACCTGTGTATACGTCATTTTCATTTATCATCTTTTATTCAACATTATCATCGATGTGGCTTTAAATCATGTTTATTTCATACTTATAGTTTGGGTGTAATAGGTATAGGTATTTTTTTTCAATGGAATTAGGGTATAGTATATAGATTTTCTAGTAGATGACCTTCAGTGGTGTCGAGTGTATCTTCCTCGGTAAAGCTAATTCATATCGTATCGATTGTTATATTATTGTGTAATCAACTATAATTTGTAACTTACATCATGAATGTAGGACTATGAATATAACAGAAAGATGAATAAGAAAAAAAACAGCTTGATAGACTACCTTAAACTTGGTCCCTTCTTGCAATTGGACATGTTTATCCTGCACCAGGGGTAGATTTAGCAGATTTAGCAGTGACCAGTCTTTCTCATACCATGTGGTGTAGAAGTAAAAGAACTCTTACCTCGGTAGATCTGTAGGGGTGAGATGTCTACCAGAATTCATCATATAGGTTCAATCACCACCCTTGTGGCGTAAATGACTCTTGGGAAACTTTGGAAAGGGCCTGTAATGATTGACTGGACGTTAAATCATACCAGCAAACTTTAATCCGTTCTTTCATAATGTATATTTTTCTTCACCTGTCTCGGATTAGAAAACTGGAAGTGTATAAATGTGCTGACTGAACATATGAGATATTTGTGCTGCCCTTTGTCAAACAGTAATTAGGTCAAGCATCAGTAGCGTGAGGACACGTGACCTTGTATGTAAAACGTCCTACCGGCGTCCCCCATAGACTACGTGACCGGGGTCAACGAGTGTACTTCAACAACAGTAGCTTATACAGCAAAGACACTTAAAAGGTCATTTTTTTGGTGTCAGAAAATCAGATGATTTGTATTTTCTCTTTAGAAAGTCGAATATATTATTTATAACAAAAAAATCATATTACATGTATTTTCCAGTAGAGATTTTATTGCTCGACCGGAGGTGAGGTTTGTTCCCTTAGTAACTGAGCGCACTTAGCCAAAGGTTAAATCATTTCTGAACGTTATCAGATAAAATAGGTCAATGTAGAATTAGGGAGGATGGTTATGTAGACTAGGGAGAGTATAAGTTGTGAAGGAAGGATAGGTATGTAGGGAAGGTAGGGTATAGGTGGGGAGGGAGGATGGGTATGTAGGGTACAGTGGGGAGGGAGGATGGGTATGTAGGGTAGAGAGGTAGGGTGGGATGGGGGTAACATCAGCTGACCGCGACAGTAACAGGACGCTGACAGGACGCCAACAGGACGCCGACAAGACGCTGACATCCACAAGTGGCAGATTACCTCGTCCCCCACCCGCCACTTGTCAGCTGGTACCAAGCCTCACATAAAGAGAACCACGCAGCCAGATACCCCGGCACGCCGGGCACCAGGGCGCTTTGATCACGTGACCCGACGCTTTGATCGACACCACACCGACAGGTGGCGCCCCTGACCTGCAGGCCCTCCACTTCCGGTGCAGAGAGGTCAGCGCGGTCGCCATGCCGCCATGTTTGTTGTCTGATGTTAAATTGAGGCGTGCGTAGTAGTGTCTGTTTGATGCATATTTCATAGATTGATTTGCTAGTTTGACGATTATTCAGACACAATGGGGTCTGTGTGTGACTCAGGCCTAAATGGCTTTATCAATATATTGGAATATCGGAGAGATTTCCATTAGCTGGGTTCCATTCATGGGTATTTGCTCGATGTGTCACCTCGGTGTATTTTTGTGTGAGACTTCGGGAGCGGTACTATTTTATGTGCAATCCCAAACCGACCGGACCAACAGAATCTTTTATTTTGTCCAGGTTGATATGATAATCTCTAACGTCACTACCTCAAAAAATAAGGTGAATATATCCTCCGAAATAGCATCAAAGTACGTTTACCTAACTGAATACTCATGAAGATCAGTTCGTGAAATTGTATAACACTAATAAAATGGAGTCCAACATAAATGTACACGTACTTCCTATCCACAGCAAACGTTGCAAACGTCATACAAATTTACCATTTCTTAACTGCCTGGCTTTCCCCAGTACCCCTGTAAATGAATCCGCGCCATACCAAAGCATGTCCCAGCTCTGTATGCACTTAGCTTGTAGAGGGTGCTGAAGACAAGTAGAATGGGAGCGAATCATAGTGAGGCTAAAGCTAGGAGACAGGGGTGAAAGTTTTCTGATAAACTACTGCAATTCGAAAGATTTTTCTTCGGGCTATAATATATAAGATAAGAAGTTAACGGTAACAAGTTAACGATATCTTCAAATCGACCACACATTGCTACTCCCCGACCAAACACCAGTCCTGGCACTATCCAGTCATCAAACCGTCTAAATGTTATTTCGAGTTTCTTTTGTTACCATGACTTGTATTCCTGTTGATATTGATGAGAATATCCGGGAGGTTGTTTTTTACTGAATCTGTGGCGACATTTTCCATCATTAACGCAGAATTTCCATTCAGTGATATTGGGTGTGGCAACGATATGTATAGTGGACTCTGACTGAGACTGTTGGCGAAAGTGCACTGATTTTGGTCGGAGAAACTCTTGTGATATTGGTTGTGCAGTTATGAACCCAATAACTGAATGAGTGTCAGATTTTTTCTATCAGTGTCCACTGTCACATATCTGGTGTCGTCCAGGCCTTAGCTGGTCGCACTACTACTCACTGTTTCTGATATCTTAATCATATAACTTCTGTTGGGAGTGAGGCATGTAGGGTCTGGCAGGATGCGCCATCCGCTAAGTTGATTGACGGCTGCGGTGTTGATACCTCCAAGCGGAGTAATTCACCGAGACTGAAACTGGAGAGCGAGCTTGTGTCGTCATATATATAAAGGTTCACGAGTAGCAAGACATATAAGATTTCTTCACTGTCCCGTCTACGACGGAATTTCATCTGCACCTCCTATTACCAAGGAGGACCTCCATATCCACATCTGTATGCCCGCTAGAAGATGAAGACGTCAGAAGGAGTACTCGTTACGTCAATAACCACGCTTCACTAGGCAGGGAACTCACCCAGAACTCTCCCTCTGACTCAGACGCCAGTTGATCCGATCTCATTCGTGTCCTCTATCTTCGCCGCCATCTTTGTTTTCGCTCTCAGTCAATCCGCAGACGACTTCTGACTCCCCGCGTCATTTGGCGCCAATTCCGGCGTCCCACGCGCCAAATGACGCGCGTGATTCGCCGCAATTGGTAATAGGCAGCGTTCGGTGGCGGTGGTGCCCTCTTTGGACGTCAGTCGTTTTCACGCCCCACTGAAGCCTTTCATCAAGCCCAGTGACTTGTGTGGTGGTAGAAGCAATGGCATCCCATTGTAACCGGTTGTGGCCAAGTTGTAACGTTACACCGCATCCAATGGGAAACCTGCATCTCTGGGTAACACAAACCTCCCGTTTCTACACCAACCTTCCATTTTTTATTCGCACCGAGATTAATGACCCCTGTGCGTAATGGGGTCAAGGTTACGCTTGAACTAGGGCAAGGTCGAGGTGAGAGGTTAAGCAGACGCGCTGTGTCATTTTTGACGCGTCTGAGATGAGAAGGACTGTGTAAATATGGGCATGGGGAGATTCCGTAATGACAGCCGACTTCAAAGCACAAGAAAGATTGGCATTTCGGGACTGCCAGGCGGATGAGTTGGTCACGTGACCGGCACACAGTCAGCCTTCACCCTGCTCCATCCAAAGCGACGAGGGCAGCCATGTTGGAGGAGGAATATTTCCTCTTTTCATATATCTATATACCAGCACTAATCCATTCTTTTAGTTATTTGTGACGATTTAAATATATTAGAACTAGCAATTCTGAAAAATGATTTAAACAATTATTTTTATTCGAGCTAGAATAGAATGGAGGAAAATGTATAGATTTTATTATCCATAGTTTCATGTTGCTTTTCCCATAATTGCCCGCAGGAAACATCTACAATGTGTGCGTATATAATATGCATATGCTGTTAAAATATCTTTCAGTGATTTGTATATAATCTTTCAAATGGATTATCTAAAACCGAATTAAAATGGAATTAAGATAATGGAGGGTAATGTGAGGAGAAATCTCTGATGTGAGTAGTATGTAAAGAGAGGGGATTGATGCAGGTGTCACCAGCACCTGGTGATAAGGGGCTGTAAGCACTTTTTGTATATCTCATATGGTATATCTCCCGTAGGCTTAACATTGGGAACTCGTACTCAACGCCCATGGAATATTTTCTATGGGGGATGATGTGACAAATGTTAGCCAATTAGTCGGTGATAGGGTGGGATAATATCTTACTCGATCCAGTGGTATTGAAAATATGTCATTCATTTAGGTTTCCTACGTTATCTCACTCGGCTTTGCCTCGTGAGATTACTACACATCAAAACTCATGGCATATTTTCAGTGGCTCCAGACCTCTTAATACCTCCCCATGGATATCTGCTCATACCTACTAATACCTGCTCATTAGAATACTCATATCTACTCGTACCTCATACTAATATCCCTTGTCGTCTTTAAGAGATAAGACTCGCTTAGATATCCTCATATCCTCAATTCATAAAACAGAAAGCGAAAGAAGCCATCTAAGTGTGGTGTCCCGGGCATAGACAATCAGAGTGGAGTTTGGTGATTAACTGTTAGGTGCGCGGCAAATTAAGTGTTTGGCTAATCAGCATGTCGCTCTGCGGAGAAGACTCTCTTGTGGAGGTAGTGGGTGGGGAAATGAACTTAATTAGTAAGGTTCCAAGTAGGTAATTAGGACGTATACGGACGAGATACTCTAGAGGTCTGTAGTATTAGCTACTCTGTGCGAGTCGGTCAGTTGTTGTGTAAGGCGAGCAGTGCCGGTATATAGGAATATAGGCTTTTTATCTTAAAAATAACAATAAGGCTGTGTGTTATAGGATAGGCCGCCATACAAATGACTGCATTACGAATGGTACTATCTGCATTTAAAAAAAGAGGTATTTAACTAATATTTGTATTCAAGAATTCACTTATTTCGGCGCATAAAGATGAAAAACTCAGCTGATAAGAATGGACCACGAGGAGAGCTTCTTATATAAGGGTAAAAGTAAAATTGGCTATTTAGAACTTTCTGAGGATGATGTTCATTTCCATGTCAGAGTGTGTTTCAAGCAGAGGGTGAAGGCCCGTACTGAAAACAAGAATCACATCTCAGACTTCATTTCCCTGAGTTAGACTTTTATAAAGAACCAACAGCAGCTGTGAATTCCTCATCAACACAAGATGTTCGTGTCAGCGAGAAGGTTAAACCAGAGTTATGGTGTCCTTTTCCTGAACATCAAATCTCAGTATTTTGTGTCCGACAACTTGATATTCATAGCGCAGACGTGCCTGTGGCAGACCATTGGAAACATTCTCACTACCCGCGAACAATGGTCGTTTGCTTGTTTATACAGAAGTCACATGGCCGCGTCGTTAAATGTCAGTGTTTATTAGCTGAAATTAAAGTTAC
Organism: Alentia gelatinosa; assembly: GCA_950022655.1. Lineage (NCBI taxonomy): Eukaryota > Metazoa > Annelida > Polychaeta > Phyllodocida > Polynoidae > Alentia > Alentia gelatinosa. The sequence continues at coordinate 48,770,920 of OX465585.1, forward strand.
GAGTGTTATAAAAGATGTATACAATGTGACCACAACCCGTTATAGCGGGAGGACCGTAAAGGAGCAGTGTTCATCAAGACGGCAATGATGCTTGTTATTGAAATGAAAATAACCCAACGCTCTCTCTCTAGTAAAAGTGTGCTTTTATTCCGTTTTCTCGCTGGAGTAACTATTACGTGCTGGCACGTCAACGTAAGAACATCATTTTCCAAACAGAAACCAGAAATACCTGGCTGAAGCCAACAGAAGATCCATTTTCGGTTATTTTGTGTGCATTGTTTTTTCCCTCTTTAGATCATTGGATCTTTTTGCGTATAACGACGTGCTACATATCACCAGAGTTTAATACACCAGAAACATTTCTTTGGACGCCGTTCTTGAAACTTGAAGGTGGGGAGATAGCTCAGTTGGTAGCGCGCTGGTTCACCTGAGTCACCTGAAATGAGCAGTGTCCAAAGATCGCTCTGCAGTATTTGTTATACATCTGTTAACATTGCTCTTTTACATACTGACCTCTGCTCCCTGTATCGTAAACATAATTTATGGCCGACTGTGCAGTATGCTGTTATATGGACCAGCTCTGCATGCTCAAATTCTATCTAGAATGGTGATTAAAGGTAAATTTTTATGAATTTAGAATGTTTCAACAGACCCTGCATTTGATCAGTGTATTGTTACTAACTCATGGACTCGAAAATACGCCCTCCCACCTAACAGTGTCGGGGCAAGTATTTGCCAGTCTGTGAGTTCTTAACAAATCACAGATTGAACGCCCAATCAGTCTTTCCACTATATTGTCACCTGTGTTGGGAACACAGCTCTTAATCTCCTGACACACCTATCATTGTAGTGTATCGTTGCAGTGTATCTTAATTTTATGAGGCGATGTTGGTCCACCACTTAATGCAGTGGCATTGCTGATATGCTTAACTTGATCCCATTGTCCATCACCTTACTGACTGTCCTACGCTTGCTAGTGCACTCATTGTGCCAATGATGCCTCAGTCCATCACAGCCTATTTCATAAGCCATGCTGGTGTATTTAGAAATACTCGTGCTGCCTTGAGGTATTTAGCCACCTGAAAGCGTTGGTATCCAAAGACCCCCCACAGTTTGTGTTGTGCACTTGTTGACCCCTGCCGCACGCCGCCTTTATAACAATAGATGGCGCTTATCAGTGCAACAAGAGGCAGAAAAAACCACATCAGAAGCGGGGAGGTGTACCTGTAGTGTACGCGCATGCTCAAAGAGCGGCTCACGGCTGTGACGTCACTTCCCTTCAGTTGTTGTTTGATTGTTGGCGCGCAGCCAGACGCGGGCGCCTCCTGGTGGTATGAATGGGGAACGTATTGACACTAAGAAGGAACTGCACGGAGATCCGTATATACTGGAAATATGCCATACGTTTTGGTTTGGGGGTAATCTCACGAGGCAAAGCTGAGTGAGAATACTAAATAAATCTAAATAAATGGTGTAATCTCACCAGCTACGTATCGAGTGTGGTTCAGACTTTATCTCACCCGTATCACTGACTAATTGGCAAACATTTGTGACATCATCCCCATTGAATGTATTAATATAATACTCCATGGGCGCTGAGTATGAGTTTCCAATGTGTAGTCTATGGGATAAAATACCAGAGGTGAGATAAACTACTGTGTGTCACGCTCCTTATATCCTCACACTGATAAATTATTAAGGAGATTGTACACTACATTGTTTATATGTGAAAGACATGTCACCTTTTCTTACGTACCTATCCATGTTATATGTATAGGGCATTTTATATGATGTCTTCATCTTTAATACAGGTTGGTCAGGATTCTCGTCAGTTATCGATATGATCCTCCATTTTTCACTTAGATATGACAAATTTTTAGTCTGTTTAAAGCAGCAGTTTTTATCATATTCAGTTGATGAGATCGAGATGTAATTGGTGTCATAACAGAAAAACAATTCATCTATATTTTATACAGAGTTCTTGTTTTTGGAGGTTTGTACAACCCTGTTGGTAAAGGTTACTAAAAATAAAAAAGAATATTGGGCTCAAAAGTCACTGGATTTGTGATGTACATTTGTAGTCATTCCAGGACTTGCTGAACCTCTGTTCGATGTTTCTTTGATTTATGGACGTCACAAAAATACTTCAATGAAGTGTTATCATCTTTAGCTCGAGTACCCTTTTATTGAAATCCTCTATACGAGACGTGAAAGAGAGAAGAAACAATAGAACGAGTCAGTGCGTACCGGGTATTACTACGTGGATATGAATTAAAAAAGGCCCCTTAGGTCCAGGAGGAATGTGTTGAGCGTCCCATTCGCCTCTCATTGTGAATTAATGGAGAGCCACTCAAACACAGTCTGGCCGCGAAAACACCGCCCTGATGCATGAGTCTGGTCGGAGAAAAAAGTCGTCTGCTGGGAGACGCTTCTAGAAGACACTTCTGAGTCTGCGCGCGGGAAGTTGAGAGGAGACAGATGTGTGTTGCCGACCTCACTGACAGTCAGTCCGTTCCCAGGAGCCTCGTCGTTTAGTTTCCATATTACACTCGACTGTGGGCGTAAAACCGCCTCGTTAGGGGCTCCCGGTAAACGACCAGCAGCAATAGATAAAAAAAATAAATAATAGTAAAAAAGGAAATAATACCCGCCGCTCCAATTTACCACACTGTACTATTATGGGGTGGTGCAAAGTCCATCGACCGCGTGTGGTATCTCTGCGCTGCTGGCTTATAACAGCGGAAATAATCCTTTGCACTCGAGATGGCGCAGGTAACCAGGGTAGTGGCGAGGCTGCGATTCAGCACCCAGGCAAGAGATGCTATCATGGGATAGTTGTCATAAGCGTTTCATCGGAAAGTTTCCGGTCTCTTCGGAATATATTAAAGAATATCGTATACCTTTCCGAATCGTTCAGACATGGTGAATGTATTCGCGCGATAAATCACATTAGCGTCTGAAACTATCAGAAAAAGATGCGGGCGAGCTTCCATCACCAGCTACGCTAAGATTTTTTTCAGATTTCCTACGATCCTGCCTCCCTTTTTTATTTCGGCAGGTTTTGGTACAGATCGGTCACTCAGTGGAATCCATGCTTTAGGGTTTCAAGGTAAAAAGTTAGGATCCTCAACTGGACCTTGATTCAATATAGGGTGATATGAGGTGATTTTGGTGCTTTTTCGACAATAGCAACAGCCAGGGTCCTATCATCACGAGTTTGAACCTTTGGGTTGAGGATGATAGGCAAGTAGGAAATGCAGCGGCGGCGTAACTGAAGCTCAAACCAAGGGCTTCACACCAATGAGGTGTGCTACATACACAATATTACCATGATTTTAATCTGCGTGGCCGTATTCTCCACGTAGTAGTGTGTCCCAAGCAGTGGGTGTGCTATTTACACCCTGCCATCATAGACATGACGTTATCAAAGGCGATGACAAGTTTGGGGACCATTAGGAGAAAAAGACAGTGAAAAGATAGTTGTGAGCCAAGTGCAGTTTGGAGGCTGGCCAACATGAGACTGGCAGGCGGGAGGCAACCAAGGGTGCCTTGTTGGAGAGGGGTCGATGGTTGCGCTAATAACTGATGGTTTCATTAAAATTTGTTGAGAGGCGACGTAGAGATTATCCGAATGCTTTCTTTCGTTCACGGAACAGATATACTCAGCTTAATAATGAACTTAATTCAAAACATTGTAATTCAATGATTTCTTATTGATGAGGAACTGACTTAGATCTGATACTATTTAGACATCTCTAAAATGCCACAAGAAAACTCACCTTTTTTCGTGAACTAAACTTGCATCCCTGTTTTGTGTTTTAAAATCATTATATTTCAAAGAAGTCGAAGAGAAGGTGATAATATTATGATTTGAACTAGAGAATGCTGAGTCTGCACAGTTACACTCTGTTCAGAGTCCGGTCTGCCTGACAGCCTTCTGATTGTATTACACACAGGAGTATATGAGTACACACTCCCACCATGGTAGTAATTAATAGTCCCCTTATATCGCTCACACACTGCGCCACTCGGCCAGGGACAGGTACTTGAGGTTAGAGAGGGAATGACTACTCTCGTAAATCCACGTGAGAGTTTGCTTTTCATGATGACATCATTGTGTTTTCTGTCGGGGGATTCGACAAGCCCTTCTACCATAAATACAGTTGAATGTAGCAGCACAGACGAAGGGATATATCCTCAAACGTGTCAATTTCAAACAGCGGAACACTGATGGGAGGGGGCATACTGTTTCATTGTATTGTATGCTTTTCATTATTGACATCACAAAATCTGAAAATAGATCCAGTTCTTCCTGTTGAGATTGGTAAAGTACCTAAAACAAATATTTTACGCCAGGATTTTCTTTTGTACAGGTAGATAACAATTGGTGATATTAATAATGTAGACACTAGTTCTTACTAGCAGGTTACTCTTAATTACTCGTTTAAATACAGCTATGATTTAGAAATGAGCCTGGTTCTAGAAGGCGGCTGCAATCTCTGAAGACTAAACGTGTAGTAATACCGATCGAATGCAAGGATATTATGTAGAGTCTAATCGGAGGAGATTATGACCGTTTTTATCTAAAACTAGTTAATATTGCATGTATTATTCAGCATTGCAAATTCAAATTATCTAAGAAAAGGCAAAATGACCGCTGTTCTCCTCACGCAGGTGAGTGTCTAGACACTGCGTGCACCTAGATGTCACGATAAGCAAATGGATACACGTGTATAATTGATTTGAATCTTTGCTTAATGCTGACTCATTAACCATAATTCAGTATGCAGTGAGAAGCAGTAAAATATGTCAGGGTCTGTCGGTAGGGTTGACACTAATTAAAACAGTGGTAAGAATTTGACCATTATTATCTGCACAATGCTACCTATATGGAACATTTATAATCGTCATTATCATGACGTCCAGTACCGCGGCACACTCAGACTTCATTACGGCATACTTAGTGTTAATTTAGTCGTCTGACCGAGGCGTGGGCGCCATTCCCTACACTGCCGGTAATTAGTCGTTGATAACGGCGTTCCGGGCGGGCCGTCACCAGCGTCTGTCAGCGGTACGCATGCGCAGTGCACGAGCAGACGACAAATGGACGTTCGGCACGCGGGACGCTGTGTGCGCGCGCCTACCAGCCAGCTTTATTCATTATCACGTGGACACCTGTCTCTGTCTGACCACAGCCAAAAGCCAGTCAGCCAGCCAGCCACCCACCCACCCACCCACCCACCCATCCACCTACCCAGCCAGCCACCCTGCCACCCAGCTAGCCAACTAGCCAGCCAGCCAACTAGTTAGCCAACTAGCCAACCATTCAGCCACCCTGCCACCCACCCGTCCACCCACCCAGTCACCCACCCAGCTACCCAGGCACCAGGCACCCACCCTGCCACCCAGTCATCCACTCAGTCCTTGTGTCATCTTGTTCAATTTATCAATAAAGAAATGAGAATCGAAGGCCATCCCATGTATTTAGATTGCAGTGGTCAAGCGCAATCACTCACGCTTATCACCATATTTATGTACATTTATATCCATGTATAAATCATTATGAAATCTTCAGTGACTTGCATGAGAGTATATTCATATATATATATGATATTTATATATTATATAATGTTCTTGTCTATGATCTGAAAAGCACTCCTTGGAAACACCACGCATCTTCAGTAATGACTCTCCATATGCCATACTCCTGTCAATATCTTCTCTGTGATACACAGGAATATGACGCTCCAAGACCGGACATTTCAGTTGGTTACACGGGGCTACGCAACCATCCACGGCAACAGGTCGTTAGGGGCCCTAAACACACACCCCATCATCCCACCATCCCATCATCCCCCACCCCCTTGCCCACCTCCAGTTAATGTCCCCCATAGAACACGACCAGATTGTGACCCGCCCCGACCTGACGCACCTTTGACAATCTGTTTCCATGGTAACACCTTAGAGACGGGGATGGGGGTGGTGACAGAAAGCAATAGTAATCAGACTGGTGTGGTGCCTTCAAAGTGAGCTGCTCCGTGGACCTGGGGGCACTAGGTCACCGTACGGACATGCCCACTACTACAGTGTGTTATCTATGAACCCTGCAACATGTTTAAACCTGTTTACTCTGTTAGTTGATGGCGTTTTACGGTGAGCAGCAGCAAGTGTCATACCACAGTGAGATCAAATCGATGAGATCAGGATGATAGACTTGGCGAGAACTTGATCGAGAATCGTATAAAAAAAGACAATACTGGACGCGCAGTACTTGTCATCGAGGCGAAGCCTAGTGCCGATTACAGTGCATCGAAACAAGTCAAACTCAGGATCTCATGATTCGCAGGCCAGCATGCTACCGACTGAGCTATCCTGCTAGTTATATACAATGTCGCATATGAATCACTTGCATACATGTATGCTTAACGTGTGCTTGCGATGCGGAACCTATAATTCTCTTCTGTTGGCCTACATGCTATTAACGTGTGATCTTTCTGAACTGTTTACATACTCCATATACATACAAGTGTTCTCCCTATCTCTGACCCAAGCCGGCCTACGTATGACCTGGTCAAGATCGACGTGCCCAAGGCCTGCCTCAGGCCCGTCTCTGAATTCACCCGGCACGCATGCGTACTGGGGCGGCACTGACACGTGATCGCCCGGGGAAAACGCCCGCTGTGAGTAGTAGTTGTCGTCGGCTTCGTCTACCGGGTCGACGACTGGTCTGACCCCGCTAACCTCTACCCCCAGGCGGGCTACCACGGCCCCTGTTCGCCCTAGTCTTAACTGGTACTGTCAGGGAAGCAAGATTGCCGACCATTGACGGATATTCAAACACTCACATATGCACAGACAGACGCATGCACGCACGCATATGCATCTAAACACACTCGCGCATACATACACACAATAACACGCATACACCCAAATGCTCTTAAGAAACACTCAGGAAATGAAGAACTCAATGTAGATGACAACAGTCGTTGTAAGCCGGATAAACCTTAATGAGCAACAGTGGGTGGATGGGTTCAGTTGATGTCAGGGACTGAGCAGGGACTAATTACATCACTAACCTCTAACAATATAGACTACTCACTGAGCACTCTTACAGTGTTAACTAAACCCTGTTACAACATGAACTCATCACTGGATACTGTTAGAAATTCCTCCGTTCCATGGCCAACAACTATGTGTTTTCATGTTTTCTCAGTCTCTCAGAGGCAGTAAATTCCATTTGTTTTTTCATTCTCTTTTTTCCATGAACCAACTGACATCTGTGTACAACATCAATTGCCCACTGAACTCTCTTGCAATGTGAGGTGAACATGCTTCAAACATTAGGTACTCAGTGAACGCTTTTATAAAATGAACTGCTCACTGGATATCCTTACAATTATAACTGCCCACTGAATTCTCTTTAAATATGAACTACCCACTAAATACTCTTACAATGTGAACTGCTCACTGAATATTCTTATACTATGAACTACTCATTGAATATCCTAAAAATGTTAACTGCTCACTGAATACCTATATAATGTTAACTACTGACGTCCCACGTTTCACCACATGAGCTGTTCACCCAGCAGTATCTCCTGCACGAAGACCTAGGTTTGGCAGACTGCCTAGAGCAGTAAACATTTTCGTTAATGTCGAAGATTACATTTGGAGCAACTCACCTCTTACTCCGGCCATCATGGCCGCTCATTACGTTTCCCTGGCTTCCTATTCACCTACTTCCATTATAGAGGCTTTAGCGCCAGATGGCTTTGACCTACCAAGTGTAATTTCCTAGTTTTTCCTCACATCTTATTTTCGTACCTCCGCTTTAGGTCTGGCTGCCCTTTTTCAGGCATACGATCCCAATCGAGCGACCAAGCAAAGTTCCAAACACTATCATTATCTTTGTGTATTTTTAAGGCGGTTTTGTTGTTTCAATCGACATGCATATTGGTGGTCTTGATAAAACATATTCCGGGTGTGCATCCACGAGACAACATACATATAGAATAATAGTTGAATTTTTCAGACCTACTATTGTGTGTTACAGTCTCATTATGTTCACGGTGCCACCACGCGTATTGAAAGCACTGCCTCACCTTTGTTTGTTGTGATTTTGGAAGGAGCCCAACACGCCTGCTGCTGCCTTCTCAGGGCGGAGTCTAGCCTGCTGGAAAGCCGTATCCTACTCAGTATGTCAGCGGGCGGCCTTATAGTGTCTGCCAGTAGATCTGCAGTCGAACATGCTTATAGAGAGCGTATGGTGTCCCCACTATGGTGTTCCCCTATAGAACCACACTCATACCATAAATACTGGCAGCAAGCGGCCAAGAGGTGTCCAACTATAAACCTGCACTCATACCATGAATACTGGCAGTAAACGGCCCTGTGGTGTCCCCCTATGGATCTGCACTCATACCATGAATACTGGTAGTAAACGGCCCTGTGGTGTCCCCCTATGGATCTGCACTCATACCATGAATACTGGCAGTAAACGGCCCTGTGGTGTCCCCCTATGGATCTGCACTCATACCATGAATACTGGTAGTAAACGGCCCTGTGGTGTCCCCCTATGGATCTGCACTCATACCATGAATACTGGCAGTAAACGGCCCTGTGGTGTCCCCCTATGGATCTGCACTCATACCATGAATACTGGCAGTAAACGGCCCTGTGGTGTCCCCCTATAGAACTGCACTCGAACTGTGAATAATGGCAGTAAGCGGCGAAGTGGTGTCCATGCATGCTAGCAGTGGGTGACCACGTGGAGCTCTTTGGTAGAACTGCACTAATATCGTGCATGAGCATATTAACGAAGACAGTTTATGCCATACAACACTGGCCCTTAAAAGAGGTCCAAAGTGAGCCATCCCATAACATAGATAGGGCTATTGGTCCGTTGGTTCTCAAAACCTATTTAACAACCTTGCTGTACAAATTAAAATCGATTCCCAGTGATTTTTAATCGGTGATTCATTGATGTTAATCTGAATGTTCATAATCTCACCATCATATGTCAAAAAGAAACCGACCATCTTTCATTCGAAGGCGAGAGGATTCCGCCAACGCTGTTTTGTACTATCACATGTATCATATCCGTATGACAAGAAACCGTAAATAAAGTATTTCACTCGTCCGAGGGAGAAATAGACAATAATGTTTGTTGTATTTGTTATCCATATTCTACACTCAGGAATTGACATATTATAGGGTATATCACTTGGGACTATTTCATTGCTCTCAAAAGCTGGAAATACAAATAAATAGACTAGATATCTGACTAAGAGAGTATTTACCATATACAATGGTTTTGAAGTCCGTATACCACGAATTTGATATCTGTATACTATGGTTATGATATCCGTATACCATGGTTATTCTCAATGGATACTTTGTAAACCATGGATAATAAAAGTTCAGATAGTCAACATTCTCTGCCCAGCACCTCCCGCCTCCAGAAATTGAATTCAGTCGTCCATGACCACTTTCAGTGGACCGGAAACTGGTGTCCACCTCAGAATTCCCGTCGAGTCTCGCTCCTGTCTCTGACAGGTCCCGTGACCTTTGACCCCTCCAGGGTGGTGACCCCGCGGCACGGAGGAGGCCGTCAGGTGAGGAACGCGCGGCTCGGCTTAATCTGACGTTAATCCACGTTAATCTGGTCTCCCGTCTCCAGGAGTACCCAGTGTGGGTATGAGTGAAATGTGAGGACCCGTCAACTACAAGCGGCATAGGCAGCCCCCCTCCCCCACTCACCACCATTTACCACCACTCATTACTACTCGCCACCACTCGCCACCACTAACCACCACTCAAGAGAGTATGTCATAGTTCTGAGCTCATAATACAGAGATAGTACAGAGAACAGAGATAGAAAGCTGAAATTGCATAGGTAAAAGTCCCCTTCCACATAGTACAGAGGTAGAGGGCCTCACACGTGGTAGGTACCAAGAAGGAACTGTATTGAGATACATAGCTGCTAGAATGTGCTATTCCGGTTGGTTGCGATGTAATCTCACGAGGCAAAGCAGAGTGTGATTACAAAGCATATTGAAACGAATGGCATATTTTCAGTGGCTATGGATTGAGTGCAGTTTAGATCTCACCCCTAGCACAGACTAATAGGCCTTTTTCCACTGGCCGGTGTCGCACGTTATCTGCTTAGTTACGGCACGGCTGAAGCCAAACATTCCCCTGGCAACGTATTCTTTAGCATTGGATCACTGAGTGTATTAGCGTAATACGTTTATAATACACATGCACATTTTTTCCATAGACATAAAAGTGATTGCATCATATTCTATGATATTCCAGCTCCAATTTGGTGTATGGTACATGCATATCACCTCAATGATACCATAGATATACCTTAGATAAGACAGGGACACCTCAACTGGATACACTTTAATACATTGGCAAGACTCGCTATAATATGCTTACCTTTTTCCAAGCTAAACCCAAGATAATTATCAACTATAAAGTTTAGACATCCCAGACTTGTTGATACAATACCATAGTTTGTTCCAGCAATTTAATCTATCAAAAAACAACACTCCTGCAATCACTGCCACTGTTCACACTTTAGGTGTGATTGCTGTCTTTCCCTATATGTATGTGGCTGACCTCGGCCGTGTTTGTCCGAGCGGCCGCATAACGACACAGTGGGCCGTTAGGCGGCGCTGAACGGCAACACCTGTATTAGCTAACATTTGTGACATCATCACCCGTTCATTATTTTCTTTACAATACTCCCTGGGCGTTCAGTACGAGTTCCCAATGTTAAGTCTATGGGGGAGAAATGCCAGGGGTGAGATAACGAACTAAAAAGCCTCACAGTGACGAGATAGAGCAGCTCACACTGACCAGGTCAACTAGACATGCTGACCTGTGAGATGTCCTGAGTGCATCAGTAATCACTGGGGACTCTATCTGTCCGCCAGGCGGCGCGCCCGTCAGCTGCACCAGTCGCCACCGGCGTTAAAGGGGACGGTGAAGTGGGGTCTCTTAAAGCCCATAAATAAATACCTGTACATAGAGGGGGGACATCCAGAAAGCATGTGCGCACTAAGGGTTTGTGTGGGAGGGGGATCATTTTTTGTGTATATCCCTACTTTTAGCTATTTTGCGCAAGATGGAAAAGTGGGGGGGGGGGGGGGGGGGGGGATGGAGGCACCATTTTTAGATATTTTGTACCCATGTTTTAGGGATGGCCCTTGAGAGTACTTTATTTTCCATCTTATCCATCGTATACGAAGTCCCCATTAAAATGTATGGGGTCTCTGTAAACCACTAACCATTGTTTAAAAGCTGCCAGATACCATACCCATTGAATACAGATTATGTAAACCATTAAAAGTTGACCTTGTAATACACTAACTAACGCTCTTGTATTACTACGCATCAACCCTCATAGTGTGCGGCTGTCTGTCAAAAAAACCCATCGATTATAGTCTAAATATCCCAGTGGTTGTTATTCACTGGTCCTGTACTGAGAGGTGGTTGATAATACAAGGAGGCCCGTCTATCAGACTGTGTTATTAGGGTGGATGAGGAATAGAAGAATTCAGTAGCGCCATTCCATCTAGCTGAAGAAAAATAACTGACGAAAAAGAGATTGAAGGGGGAGAAAATCAAATCTACACAACGCATTTGTGAATATATGCTTTCTCAATTAAACAAAAACGCGACATCGTCGGCCCAGATTGTGTTCAATATCCCACCCATTTGGAGTAGCGAGGTGCATCACAGGTAGATGATATAGATTTGATCACCACCCTTGTGGTGTAAAATAACCTTGAGAAAGACTGATAAAACCTGTAATGGCCATTTTTAATCATTAAACAGCTGTTATTTAATCCAAAGAACAGTTTGACAAATTGTGTATTACATGTTAATCTGTGTACTTATACAGTAATCCTCCAAATATCTGGTAGAGACGCAATGGTCATACATCCTGATATGATGCTGCTTGTTTTTTTTTGGGTTTTTTTTTTTTTTTGGGGGGGGGGGGGGGGGGTTCTGGGAGCTTGTGGGGTAGAGACATGTATATCTAAGGAATATTCAAGTTCACTAGAACTGCTACATTTTGATTTTTACAAGGATAATGATGCATTTTATCTATTCCTCAAAAAATGTTTAGATTTAGATTTTGTTCACAAGTGGCACTTTTTCTTTACGAACGTAGCGATGAATACGTCTTTGATAAGATTTAAAAAGGATTTGAAAGGTTCCAGGACGCCATCCAGGTTAGTGTACCTCAGCCAGGGCCATAGAGTAGCCCCCCACCCCCCCCAACCACACCATCTACCATCCACAAGACTTAATAGTAATTACTCGAAGCCAGCATTGGAGTCACACGTCAGCTGTCAGGGTATATCCCAGCCCAGCGGAATGTGATGATGGGCACCACCAGGGGGCAGAGGTGAGAATGTGCCCCCAGACCAAACCATGCTGACCCCTGGCGGCAATACACCGGGAGGTCTGACGTCACAGCAGCAATGCGGGCAGGCTAATATTTGAACGGGGGATATTTGTATGTGGTATCGGCGAGGGAGTGGGAGTGGAGAGCGACTGGAGTTTGGTCAGAAATGTGGTGCACTGTCATTGCAAGGCAGGATTTGTAGTACAGATACATGTACTATAGCCAATCTTAGATTTATTACATCTATGTGTAGTACGGATACATGGAGTTTAGCCATCATAGATTCATTAGATGTGTAGTATAGAAACATGTAATTTTTCAGGGATAAGAGTATTCAGATAACTTTATAGACACCCGAAATTACAATATCCTCATTAATGATGATCAAATACTGCAATTATCAGCAATATCCATCAGTTCACTGCACCTCGCCGTACCTTCACTGAACTATGGTGTTACCAGGCCACTGAGTGTCTGTGGACTAAATTATCATTCTGCTGAATCATGATTTTAATAAAGTGAGTGAGTCACTGTGTTAAGAAGTGTATGTGCCTCGTATTCTTAATTTTAACTTGTCTTCTTTTAATGAATGGACGAATTTATTGACATTTAAATCCATCTTTGACCATTATACGGTCTTCCGTGAAGAATGTCCTTACATTCTACGTAAGTCTATTTTATTTCAAATTCTTGACAATGTCCAGCTACTTCCCCCAAAGATTTTATTTCGGTTCTTTTCTAACGATAAGAATTCCATCCCTGATGCTCCCTGTGTGCCTCACCTCAAACCCTGCAGCTCCCTCTGTCTCTAACTCTCTCTCACCACATGCTACTTGATCGTCGGTACTTCTCAGCTATGGGGCACCTAGCTATTCTGTTATGGAACCGGCCATCTTCCCCCCGACACCAAAAAGAACACGAGCTGGCGGGTGCAGATAACAGTAGATTGTTCCCTTTTTTCCGGCTTGCCATAAAGAGGGTTTAGGCTCATCTTGCAATTATCAATATATCATAACAACTTACAATTTTGTGGCGCGTGATGGCAAAACTAGCAATCCCTCTGTGCCCTATAACTTGTTCGCCATTTACAGAATTCTACCACTGGTGTTCACTGACCGATTATTTTCTGCACTTTGAAGAAAATATTGGCAAACAGAAACTAGCCATACGGTAACTAATTTTAGTACTGACAACAAAATTTAGCACAATCCACAGCTGAAATACACCAACGATAAAGTCAAACTGTTTTGACTTTGTCATAAAGATAAGAAGATTGTGATGGTATAAAACATTTGTTGGTTTATAAACTGTTAAACTTTTCTTACTTTCTGGGCCCTTCCACCCATCCGTTTCCACAGAGTGATTCCTAGTTCCTCCATCATCCAGCAGGTATTGTAAGATAGCGCCACTGTAGTCGGAGGTACAACCGCTGTGCACAGTTGTTATAATATATTTGTAAAAGTGAGGCAAGACTAAAATCCCTTTATTGCAAGCAAAACAAAAAAACCCCACCCAAAACAATGTATTGATAACTGCACCCGTCACCTGGTGTTTTTTTGCCTGGAGGGCAAGATGGCCGCCTCCATAATACAATAGCTATCATTGAGGTTTTTGTCGATCAATTGGAACCTCAACGAATATGAATCTATCCGGACTCCCCGCGTTCACGCCTCTACCGCCCGCACCCTGCGCCACCTGGTGGCCAGCCTCACCGTGTTTGTTGTCACGTGATCTGATTACTCCATTTTTATTGGATGTAAACACGTCCTGACGGAACGTCATTGTTTGTTCCCGTGCACACAATGTGCTTGGAGAGTGGAAAGTACATAATGGCTCCGGTCTCGCTGTGATGAAGGTGTGTGGGAGAGTCAGCCTCGGTCACCTTATACTCCTATAAGAGTGACATGGTTCTGTGGATATTTCACACGTTACTTCAACCTTATTTATCATGTCTACGTCTCCTTCTCCATGGGTATTGTGTATAGGGTCAGGATTAGAAGTGGAAGAATATTTAGTTCTGGTTTCGCAGGGCCATGGTAGTACAAAGACAGGGTTCTTAGGATAAAGGATCATTAAAGAAACAGTATCATTATGGTGGAGAGATATCGGATTTCAATTTTCGTTGATTATTCAATCAACTTCCGCCAAGCCGAGCACATTAAGCGATTCCTTCAACTTCAGAAAGAATGATAAGTTTAGAGGATACATGGGAATATCAATAACTATAGCTTAGATTATTCCATATTATGGAATCGTCCTTATCAAAAGATTCCCTCTCCCTTACTGCTCTCGGAGGTTATCCATACTTGTTATTCACCTAATGCGGAGTCTCTTTACTAAACCTACAGGAGTGTGTAATTCACCAGGCGGAGATTATAGAATGTTGTAATCTCTGCCTTACACAAAGCGGAGATTACGGAGAAAACATCCCTTTGACAGAGAATAGAGTGTGAGAAGATCGCCGGCAAGTTTTTCCTTTGATAAGTTGAATTTGATGAATGAACACAATATTAAATGGTCTCAGATAAAAACGGTCGTAATCTCCTTGGACTAGACTCTACGTAATATTCTCACATTCGCCCGGATATTGCTACGTATCTAGTCCTCGGAGATTACAGCCAGTTGTATCTGAAACCAGTCAATATTGTGTATTTATACTATGATGAATTGAATGCTGTAGATACAGTGTAGAAAACAGAAGGAAGGTCTGCATGTAACCACCTTGTTTTCGCGCCAATTTCATGCGGCCGGTACCTGGTCGGTTTTTAGTTAGACTGTGTATGCCCGCCGGCAGTCGACCCGCTTGTTTATTTGTAACACGCCCCATCGTTTTTTTCCCTGTTTATTCTCTCCAACCCCTTTGCGGACGCCCGTGGAACTAAGGCACGTTAGCAGCCACCTGTCCTCCCGGAAGTCCTGTGGCGCCACGAGGTGGCAGAAAGATTATGAAATGTCTACGAAATAGTTGTGTTTGAGTTTAGAATGAATCAGCAGGCTTTAAATGGCGCATTAGAACGATAGCACCCACAATGAACGACATTTCCTGTTTAGTTACAGGATAATGGAAAGAAATTATATGTGTTAAGCCATAGCCATCCTGTTCCAATGTGATGCCATAAATTGCTTTCTACGGGTTTTAGATTTCCGATCTCCCCAGTCCCGACTTTCATCTGTGTACATCAATGTCCGATTTGCAAAATATATCAAATTGAAACACATCATAACCTTATCCAATAGGGTTATAACTCTCATGTCAATTTACCGATTTGCTTTTCTTGAAAATGGTCAAAGACTGACAGACGCTAAGTCCTCTAAACCCATTAGTGAACAATCCATGGTGCCCTTTTAATCCTCTCTTTGATTGGGGATTTGCTGTTTGTTGTCATGACAACTGACGGATGGCGCGCATTACGACCATTGTACACGGAATACCGGCAACAAACACACGATCACGTGACCTCTGACCACAAGGTCAACCATACGTGACCCAGGCCAAAGGTCAAGGTCAGGCGAGGTCACGTGGCTAGTATTCGGCCGTGCTACCACGTGACCACCCTCGTCACGCGCCGCACATGCGTACTGGCTCGGAATGGAATTCTCTTCCGTGTGAAATATTTTCGATGGCGTAGTGATAATTACGCGGTTAGTAGGGTTGATTGCATGCATAATAAACGTCCTTTTGTTAGGTTTTGTTTGTAGAATGTTTCTTTATACTTTTTTTTTCTGTACAAATGTTTCTCTAATGGAGCCCATGCTTGTGCGGTATTGTGGTGAACAATTCATTGGCGGGATGTGTTCAGCTGAATGTGCCGTGACGACAGAGTGGCACACACGGTAACATGCTAGAGTGAGCGTTTTAATTAGCTTGTCGCCAGCATTGTGGGCCTTCCTTAATGGCCCTACAAATGGACCTTTTCCGGGCGTGGTTATTTTCAGTCATTTAACAGTGTGCATGCGCCGTGTAGTCCAATTCCGCAGTGAATAAATTGTGTTCTGGATCTGATTGGCTGCACGAGTCAGACAGAAAGGGACGATTCCTTCTGTTTCGTGTTGTGTTTACATAAACATGCACACTCGCCCCTTGATGCATCTACAAATTGGATAGCATTGACAGAGAGCGGCAAGAAAAGGCCTATATTGGGCGATAAAAGGGGACATTGTGAGAACATTTGGACGTAGAGTGATTCGTGTTTAGTACACATATATGGCAATGAAGCATTCTGTGCACAGAAAAATGTTGATATAATGGTGATGAAACCTTCATAGACTATACAACTCCGAAAATAAAGCTTGTGAAAATAAAATCATCCACTATGTACAACTAAGAAATGACTATAATCAGTTTTGTATTTATGAAGGAAAGCTGCGGTAAGCAGACCACCCTTTGTTGCAGACCTAACTAGTCCATGTTTCGAGAAGGTCCCTATTTTTCGTTCCAGCCCCAATAATTATACAAACTCCTTCAAATTAGATAAATGTGAAATAGACTAAGAAACAAGATTTTGTTTAATTTGAATGTCACCTGTGTTGGTTTGCCAACGTGTTTCGTGCTGCAATAATCAGGCCTATGCATAGTCTGTGAACCTATATTACCAGAACTGGAAAAGTTGTATATTTGTGTAAAAGGCATACTGATTTACTGGATATCACTACCCACTTAAGTAAAAATTAAGAAAAACAAAGGAGGTTAACTGACTCAAATACCTATCCTAACATGTGAACAAATTAAATATTAACTACCATCCTTTTTTTCACAAGGATGTGGTCTATGAATTACTTTTCCAAAACTCGATTACATACTCAGGTATTGAATGGAGGATTAGAATTAATAAAAAGCTTCAGCGCGCGAATGGACTGCTGAACTTGTATTGCTGTACTGGAGAGCATCCATACAACTCATACTACTATCCAGTGCTCCATGTCCGTCCTAACTGCCCATACACCCACACACTAACCATGCAGCCTCCGGTATTCACATCTGATCATTCAGCCACCGACAGTCTCCACACTCAACCCGGCGGTAAGTCCAGTTAACCCTTGGCCATCCCCAACGTTGCTCTCCCTGGTGACCACCGCTCTATCAAACATTCACAGGGTTAAACTGTCCCTGCCAAGGGGTGGCCAGGGCACAGGGAGCAGTTTTTTTTGTCCGACTTGGTCCCTAACTCTGAAGCAGCAGTCACCTTATTGCTCAAGCCTTGAGAGGATTTCTCCAAGCAGATGCCGTGTCGGGTTTTGTATAGTGAACATTACTTTCGCCGTTCTCAGCATTTACATGATTTGGTTGAGGAAGATATTTAGTACAAATTCGATATTGCCCATGTCATAGAGGGGTCATTCATCTAAGATGATTATTGTGAAGTAGTCCTTTGAAATATGCCTGATGGGTGTTTTTTTTCTTGGGTATAATTTTACCATCAACGTCAACGCCTCTAACACCATCCTTCAATATAGATATATGTGAACTGAGTAAAGAACTGATTAAGTAGAAATACAATAGTACCTTGCTAGACATACACCCTCAGTTCTAGCTGTAAGTTGTATTTGTTGCGAGGTGGTGCAATAAGTATTTGTTTATTTCATGATTCTACTACTAATCGAATGGGTTATTATTGAATAGGACACTAGAAGGTGCATTTGGAACTGTCTTACAATAGAGTTTCCATTACTGGTAATTTCAAGAGTGTTTGACCCTGATTTAGTGTTCTGACAATAGTACGTATAACATACGTAGGAGGGTGTTTGGTCTTGTCTTCGTGGTCTGACAATAGAGTGTGTATTACCAATAGGTTTGAGGGTGTTTGGTTCCATCTTAGGAGTTGGCCTTTGCAGGCTGTTGATGAGGAGGTCGGTTGACCTTTCCGTCTAACTCCACTAAAAGGGGAGAGCCCGATGGTAAGTGAGGTCAGCTTAATCGACCGGTAAAGGTGGATGGATGGAAGGGTCAGCGGGGATGGATTCACTAAGTGTTTCTATTCACCAGCGATGTTAGATTTCCTCTTTTCTAAAGAAATCCTCGTTATAATTTCCAGTCTATGAAATTCCTTTTTCTTTTGTAAAACATTGAGGGAATAAATCAAACCTCATTTACACCAATAAACAGTGGTTCAAAGCCAACCCCTCCCAACCCCAGCGCCATTCCATGGCCAGTAACGATATGTCATCTCAGCTTCTCTGAGGTAGTTAATTCCACATGGAAAATGTTTCCTTTGTCTTTTCATTATCCCATCTATTAAACACCCCCGATTCACTAGAACATAAGTATTAAGTATTCTAGAACGTATTCTCGATAACATAAGTTGTATTCTATCAGGCCTAGGCCCTACAGGGACTCCCATATTGTAAGCGTCGCTGTAAGGTGGTCGGTTTGTAGTCATGGGATCGTTTTTGAGAGACCAAAACAGTTGACCTTAAGTATTTTATAGTCCCCTCTTGATCCTTAACGACTACAAAAAGTTTGGAATCCATATTTCGGAGTTTTGAATATGATTAAATTAAACAAACACGTAAATCTTTCGCCTTAATGTATGGCACTAAAAGGATCACTCTCCATACATTTTCACAGATAAGGTGTTGTTTGTGCGACCCAGAGACTGCGATTGGAGCTTCTCAGTGTTGAATCTAGTTGTCAGGCCCTCAGGGGGCTTTGCTGCAGGTCGACGCCGAGTTCCTATGCTCCGGAAACACACACCCGTTCCCTGAGGGCCTGACCACCAGAAACACCGCCACCACCTACCACCCTAATGCAGGGGTGACCCTATCCCCCCTCTCAGGTGTCTGCTATGTCCATCCCTGGTCTGTATTGACCCAGGAGGAGCAGGTGTCTGAGTGCCCCACATTGTATCGAGCCCCAACCCGAGCCTTGTCCCGAGCCTCCTACCAAGCCCCATACCTCGAGCTGTGCCTCACCCAATACTCCTCCTACCAAGCTCCATACCTCGAGCTGTGCGTCACCCAATACTCCTCCTACCAAGCCCCATACCTCGAGCTGTGCCTCACCCAATACTCCTCCTATCAAGCTCCATACCTCGAGCTGTGCCTCACCCAATGCTCCACCCCATACGACATCCCCTCATTTCATATCCTTATCTGTCACTCACGGGGCTCGTTATCCCAAGGTTGTAGGACTTTGTGAGTTTGAGTCCCACTGCATCCACTTTTATCTTCATCCCCAGCAGTGGATTTACTGCTATGTCGAAGATCAGTCATTCTCACACCATGTCTATGTGGTGTGGGAAGTAGAAGAATTCTCACCTCGGTAATTGTGTAGAGGTGAGATTTCTACTTAAATTCATCACATTGATTCGATCACCACCCTTGTTTGGTAAAAAAATCTTGAGCATGTCTAGAAAGGACCTGTTAAGGTGGACTGGATGTTAAATCAAACTCCACCTCCACCGCCCAAACAGATAAAAACAATCTCACTCCAATATCTGTACATATTGTATACAAAGGACTATAATGCCGGACTTATTATCATCAAGAACAACGATTTTTTTTTATTGTTTAAGCTGCTCAGAATAAATGCTTTTCAGAGGCCATGTATTATACATCCATTCAGTATAAATAAATAGTAATGATAAAAATAACTCCACTCTGTAACCCACTCCATATGCCACCTCATACCCAACCCCCTTACACCACCCCATACCCTATCCTGCACAACACCCTGTACCACACCCAATACTCACCCCATACCCTACCCCGTAACATCTTCCAGCCTCTACATACTCTACCACCATTCTTTATCCCCAGTCTACCAAGTCCATTTACTCACTGTACCTCTTTTATAACCCAAACTGTTGCCCACCCATCACCGTTTACAACATGTAATCTACTGACCTATCCCTTTTCTCTAGCCTCCACCTTCCCTCAGCTGCAGCCCACAGCTCCTCCCTCCAGCACCTAGCCCTACCACTGGCCTCTCCTTTCTTGTCTCTGCAGTCCGACTCTGAGTCCATCCCCTTCCTATCGCCCTTCCACGGCCCTCCTGCGACCACCACTCCGCCCCGACCTAATCCTCCCAATCCTGCCCTGCCTCAGATGGCTTCCTCCAGCCAGCCTCAAATCTCCCTCGCTCAAGCCGCACTCTATGCCCTGCAGAGTTCAGCCCCTTTCATACTTGTCCAACCAACTTATTGCTATTCTTGTAGGTTGATATAAAGAAGTAGACTGTAAGACTCTCTCACTGCTCCAAGCCTCATTCAATGTTTTACTGCTTACTGCCACACGGGGATACAGCTATTTATCCTACCCCTAATATAAAATCCCATAGGCTTAACATTGGGTTTCCGTATGCCCCGCTGAGTGACTTACAGACGGTCGTAAGCCACTAGTGACTTACGAGAATGGACCAATCAGCGAGCGCCGCGATAATTTATGTGGAAGTAGTTCCGGCATGTAAGTGGAATGCAAGTAAGCAGCCAACATGACGACTTCGCTTCGTCTGGTGCCTGTGACACTCTTGCAATGTGTAAACATAGATATAGCAGTCAGTTTTATTTGTTATTTCCACATTAAATGATCGTAACCAAACTCGAGTGGGTAGGATAAAATCAAAACCTAACTCGTTTTAATATAGGCTCCGCATGCAACTCCTGGAGTTTTGGCTACGGATTTCACTCGGCTCCGCCTCGTGAAATCACTACGCCAAACTCCAGTCGTGGCATACGGAGCCTATATTAAAACTCGTTTAGTTTTCCGATAATAGCTTCCCTGTTACGGGGGCCATAAGAACCGTTCCTAACAAGAGTACGACCACAGAAAGATGGAGGCTCTTCCAGGTTGAGCACTCACTCACTTCCCTCATGTGCAGTGATACTGTGTGGTAACCTGTACTAACAGGTTACTCAACAGTTTACAGTTCTTGCAGCTATTTCTCTCACAGGCCTCTAACACTATGTTCAACCTCAACGGCGGGTCTTATGCATTATACACAGCACCCTGATTTACTTGACTTACAATAACGCTTGGCCACCGCTCTTTGCCCACCCGTGAGCGAGGTTTCCATTAGCCGACAAAAACCTCTACGATTTCTGTTTTATTCCTGTAAGAAATCGGTTGGTGTTGGGCCCCCCAAAGAAATCGATGTCTGAGACAATGTACTCGGATTTCATGAGCCATTACCATCTCATTAAATACAAAATCAAGGCAGTTTGATTTTGTTGGTGTTTTTGTTGGTGGTGGTGACAAATTTCATATTTATCGGCACCGAATTTAGTTGGCATTTTAATAAGGCAAATGTTCAATAAATTGTTTGTTGATAACCGACAAATTCTTCGGTGGCAAAAGTCGACCGATGGAAACGCAGCTACTGACTTGAGCAGGGCAGACTCGAGCTTACTGAGCCGTGGGAATGAGGTTCTCTATACACTGCTTGGTTGTCATCTTCTGACTTTCCACTCACTATAATGACCATTATTGTCGCTATGGTGTAGAACACTATAAAAGGACATTGCAAATTCTCTTTTTACCTTGTTCTTCAGCAGCCATTATATATGCGTGGTAAAGTGGAAGCATATCAGAATGCGAATTGTTGTATCTGAGCATCAAATATAAGGTGTTCAATGTTTTCCATTTTATCATCCACATCTCACAGATTTCATATCGTCCCGATATGACCCTGGCTATTTCTACTGCTGGTAAATTGCATCAAACAAGCCAAACCCCACCCCACCCCACCCTACTCCTCGAGTAACACCTTCCCACCCTCTATCTTCCAACCAGAGATCTCTGCCCTGCCACATCCCACTCCCCACCACTTTCTGCGGTCGATCTATGCGCTGTGCGCCCCTGGCCCCAATAGAGCTAACAAGACAGGGTATCAGATAAGGACCTGACACCCGGCAACAATCCACCAGGGGGCAGCAGGGGCGGGCGCGACTAAGGCTAAAACACCAGTTGCCCTCAGACAACCCTCCCCGCCACTGCCGCCACCTCCACCGCCCAAAACAGTCTCCTCGGATCTATCAATCTCCTACTGCAGCTTACCACCAAACCTCCGCGCGGAGAGTGACTAGTGGGCGCTGTGAGTGCCCCCTGGTGACCTTGCGGGCAGACAGGATCCGGATGCTGAGGGCTGTGATCCCTGTGGGATATAACCCTATGGATCCCGGCGTATTGGGCGCAACTTGCCGTCCCTGGACTTCTGCCTAATACTTAGGGCAGTGGAACTGGCTTCTGTTATTGTATAATGCGTAGATGATACTAGCAGAGAGCTTATGGAGGTATAGAAGTCCCCTGAGATAGCCCCACACTCCTATTTACTGCCCGATCCCCGTGGTATTGATTAAGGATCGGACACTTTGAGAGCCTTGCCCTTGAAGCAAGAAGGAAGGCAGAGCCACTCAGTAAGATCTACCTACGCCCTCAACTCCCACAAACATAGTCCCTGTTGTGAAGTGGTCACGTGTGTGGTGATATATTCTGAGGAAACTAGAGATTGTACAATATAGGCATAAACAGTTAGATTCACCAACGAGTATAGATCTATACTCGTTGGATTCACCATCCACCGATTACGGAGTCTCCATACTGAATCTATAGGGACTGTATCAAAAATACCCAATTTGTTTTTGATAACGATTTTGAACTATACAAAGTCAAGGTGGTGGTGATCTTTTTAAATTGAGAGGGAAACGAGATTATACACCCACAATATGGGACTGAGAATGTAGACTCAGGTATAAACAGATAAGACTTGTGATGCAGAACAGTCTCTAGATTTCTAGAAACATACAAAAAGAAACCAAGGCTACATAAACTCAAAACATTAGGCAGGACGGTAGTGAGAAAATGTAACATGGGTAATTTAGTAGACTGAGGATGTCTGCAGGTTGAAGGTCTGTAGCAGTGCAGACAAGTTTCCATTAAGTCTCTAGCTAACCCAGGTGTGTCGTAGTGTTGGCAGGTGTCCTGTAGGTGGTGTTATCAGCAGAGGCGGTGATTATTGACCTCTGTGGAACGTAAGGATGGCCTTAATTAAAACCTCAGGACCACACACAGAGCTGATGTCAACCCGGTGATCTGCGTGTCACTGCTTTCAACAGACCTCAGTTGCTGTGGGATGTATGTTTTTCTTCGTAAACATCACGGTTTTTCTGTGGCCTACTGCATATGACACACAGATATACGCCCTATTTTATCATGTTAATGCCAGGTTGTTTCGTGTGAGAATTATCCAACTTGAAACCTACTGGGTAGAATGTAACCCAGAAGATAAAACCAGAAACCTGTGCACATATAGCGATGTATGCCCACTAAAGTAGATGACAAATGGAGGTGTGTAGCACGATGATAAATATACAGAGAACTGGAACTCGATATTATGTGTGCAGTTATTTCTGTTACCAACCAAGAGGACAAAAAATATCAACAAGATGGGGTGGGTAGTTAACTCAGTGGTTAAGAACATTGGACTCTTGTGGGACTTTCTGGGTCCATGTACCACTGCAGCTACTTTTCTCCGTCATCCGCAGCAGTGGTAGATTTACTGCTATATCAAAGGACAATCCTTCTCATACCGTGTCTACGTGGTGTGAGAAGTTAAACCGTTCACTCACTGCGCTCGTGATACACGCTGATAGGCCCTACGATTGAATTCCCTATTCAGATAGAAAATTTGATTCATTGGCCATGGTGTAAAGTTTTTTTAATCGGAGTGTATCGCGAGGTCTATCGTGAAGAATCAGTGGCAGTGAATGCACTGTTTAAAATAACTCTCACCTCGGTAAATCTGTAGGGGTGAGATTTCCTAAGTCATCACATAGATTCGATCACCACCCTTGTGATTTAACAGAACGTTCAGAAAATCTCGAAAGGACCCGTAATTGTTGACTGGACGTTAGATTAAACAAACAAAAAATAAAGTGTCCACGAGAAACTGGAGCCTGAATGAAGGGGAAAATCGAAATAACAATGAGATATATTATTTATGAGGTAAACGAGGCGCTACCGCGACTATCGAGCAAGTGACTGCGTTGACGCTGTTTCGGCGTCTCAGGGATAATCATGAATATTCATTAGATACAGTCGAAGACCTTCATTGGTTTAATTGATCACATGCTCTAAATGCAATCATCTCATTGGCTGATTTCTCAGACAATATATTATTTAATGTGTATTCTCACACAAAATTATCAGCATTCTTTCAAGATTGAGGATAGCTAAAATGATTGATAACACATCAGATGCTCATCCACACCATGGCATCTTGCCTGCATGGACAATCTTTGACCATATAACCTTGAGATACCTGTTGACCTTGGGCTGACAGCGTAGTGACAGCCTCAGACCCTAACTACTTTAAACGTCAAGATCAGGTTTAAAGTCACGTTCGTCCAGGCTCAAGGTCAAATTATGTTGAACTCCACGGTACATATGTGCTGTATCTTTTAGGTTCTGAATAGATATACATGTGTATGTGGTCGCTTTGATAATTATGAGTTTTGAGAAATTGTCTTCGTGATGCCCAAGTGGAGACAAAGTACATCTTAGAGTATTCACTATAGATTCTCCGCCATGTGGGTGTCTGATCGATACGATATGTATGTATCTCGTTGTGGTTTTACGGTACGTCGGTGACTAATTAGACTGTCTGGTTGTGGTTTTACGACATGTCGGTGTCTACTTCTGGTTTTACGACATGGTGATGTCAGGTTGTTGCTGTGCGACACTTCGGTATCTGGGCGTTGTTTTACGACGTCTGTGCCTGTTTGTAGTGCTGCGTAAGGGGTGTGTCGTAAGGCGTCGGGCTTCGAGTTGGTATCGAGTTTGGTGTATTTGTATGATGGAACAACCTTTGCCTGTGAATCACCCCAGACAAATCATATTTTATCCCCAAATAGAGCCGGAATCGACTGGTTCTGTAATCAGGCTTACATTTGACCGCTAGTTCCTTGTTTCCAATCTCTTCCATATGACAGTTTCGTGTTAGAAACTCCCTTTACTTAGGTTTAAAAATTATCATGAAAAAGCCATAACTATAGTTGTAGTATCGCCTCCCCCCAACTGATACACAGCTCGGATTACCTGGACTGCTTAGGATGCACAAAACATGTTGCCCACACTGACTCTAAGAGAACCCTACACAAGATAGCCGACTACTTCCGGATTCCTGACCACGTATCAGCGGGATAAACCTTACCGGAAGTTCATTCCCTGAAATGCCGGGAAATAATCCCATCTCCACCCGGCGTCCTCCCGGCGTCTCCCCGGCGTCCGGGCGCGTAGGTGGCCGGGGGAGGCCAGGAAATCGCCAACAGATGAGATTGGCAAAAGGGAGCGCGTGTGAGAGAAATACGAGGAATTTGTTTTGGGCGTGGGGGGAAAATGAAGATAAATTGATGAGAGTTAGGCGCTGATTCGATGAGTTAGCGTTCCGGTGGAGGCGGAAGGAAAACTACTTATTCCCAACGAGGTTGTTTCCAAATATAGACCTCGTCCTGGCTCTGTGTGGAAGTCTAAAAAGCTGCCTCTTACATAGGAGAGAAACGGGAGTCTGATCCTTTGTAGGGAACTGGATCTGTGTGGGACAACGAGTAGATTATGGTGGGTTTACAGACTGGAACAAACAAGATCAACTTACTCTGAAGGATGACGTTACACAGAAAATATGGTATGCTTTGTATTGTAGCAGCACGGATCGGCGTGCTGGTGTAGTTTTTATGTAATGTATTCTCTGTGAGGATGACGCACAGTAATACATTGGCATTAGGGATTGCATTGCCCTGCAACCCTTGCTTAAGTGGGAATGACAATTTGAAATGTTTTCATTTTACAGGAATTCCATCATCAGCATCTCGCAGATTAAACTGTCGACCCTCTTTGTCACGCTTGTCTCAACCATCAATTTCTAGGCACTACTTTCAGGCGAGCTACTTTTTCATACTCACTTTACGAGTGTCACTCTTGTGGAATTTGGCTCAGAGATATAGACATGCATAATGGGGCGAAATCATATTCAAGTAGATATCTGGGTTCTCTTTTCGACAAGTTGACTTTCTAATTTCAGGTCACATATTTCGCGGGATAAGGAACAAAGTACAACTGTGTTTGATTGTAAAAAGGAGTGATTGAATCTGGATAAGGACTATAGAAGCCAGTGACATCCAGAGAAGATGATTTGAAAATATTTCCCCAATAAAAAGTAGTACAATGAAGGTGATAATTCACAGAATAGTCTTCATCTAAAAACAAATGCATAACCTCTTGTAAGCACCACTCCATCTACATTAGCAACCAGAAGTAGTTGACATCAAAGTGACTAAGAGCAGCTTTAAGTACTATAGGGAGACATATTTAGTGTGGCTGAACTAAATCTGTTCCATGTTGTCTAAAAACAGCATAGAACAGATATAATTCAGTCAAACTCACTGTATCATTATATATATACCTGGACATCAATAAAAGCCAATTTTAAAAAATGTCACGTGGTCCGGAGTGTACAAACTAATAGTTCGTGCATAGTGTGCATAATGAAATCCATACAGGTGACGCATAATTGTGAGACATTCGCGCACAGGTATCTAATAATGTAGTTAGTTGTCAGCTTTTTCATAGGAAGGGATACTAGCAGGTTTCCCCTGTATTGGACACAATTCCTTAAGTATGAGACCCCATAACTATCATGTTAGATACACGGGGACAGCCATTAATATTAGCAGAGATTGACTGTGAGGTTCCAGTCCCTTCCAGGCTGGGTGGAGAGAAATAGTTACCCTGGTATTAAGGTTCCTGTCCCTTTAAGACTGGGTGGAGAGAAATAGTTACGCTGGTAGTTTTAGAGACTCAGATGTTAACAAGTAGGAGTAGGGAGTACGGGGAGCGACTGCCACCGACACTTGAGGGACGTGAAGAGGTAGGGGTGAGTTGGGGAGGGGGAGGTGCTGGAGAAGTGTGCCTCCAGGCGTGTAGACAGTGAGCCGCTTACCTTACACCCGCTGTAAAGTACCCTCAACCATCGCCTCCAGGGTCGGCGGGACTCCTACCACCCAGTCAGTAATAAGAGAAAACGTAGTTACTGCGCCACTAATAAGACAAAAGGTCAAGAACAACGGCAATCGTTACGGGCTCACTCACTACGTTTACTCATTAATTTATACACGAAAAAAATCCATTTTATTAATTTACGAAGTCGTTGATTCGCAGCCTGTTGACCCGATGTTGGTGCTCATCGACTACGCCACTGTGTACCCCAACTTTAATACTGCACCTCTAGCGGAGGGTAGTATTTCATATATGTCTGCAGCTTGAATAAAAATAAATCAGAATAAAGGGGAGATGTGTTGATAATAGAAGAAATAGGAAACATAAATCAAATACATAATTGATTTTTTTTTCAAGCGAAATTAAAGAAAAAGATGTGTTTCTCATTAAATGTAATTTCCGTTTGATGTTAGTATTTCCCATCGAAACATTAATATCAATATGTGGTTCTTATTTCTTTTGATTATTTTTCATGGGCTGTTACTCCTGAATATACGAGTGCGGCTATTAACAGAAACATTGTTCAGGATTTAAAGGTTCAATCCAGTTGTGAACTACCCCAAAGTTAAGAGCTGGTATAAAAGTTAGAAGTGGGTTTGGAATTGGTACCTGGATGGGTTTACCTTTCTCTGTGTTACAATGATCGCTAAACATGAACCCTTGGTATACTGGGGCAATATTACCCGCGACCTGAGGAAGGTAACCCCAGCCTCGACAGAGTAAACATGCGCGTCCACGAGGTGCAGACGTGACGTCAGACGCACGGCGTCCGCTTTCTGTTTCCGGTAAGAAAATGCCTGGTTCTTACACTGTGATCCTTGAACAGGGACAATTGTAATGATTTTAACGATATAGATATTGACATGAATCTAGTATCCGTGTTCTCCACCAGTGACAGAATATTACAGGGAGCTTATATTGTAGAAAATGTGAAGACTTCAATGGTATTGTGGTTCCGGATATTTTTGAAGAGTGATTCTCTGTGCAGTAAATACCTGTTCTAGCCGATCGCTGTCCCATTTTTCCACCAGCCTGATACTTTTGTCTGGCAGGGTCGGGCAGTGTCTCATAGCATCTGGCCATATCTTGTTGGATCATACCTAAGATCTTCCTGCCTCATTACCTCTGTGTGGATAGCCCTTATTATCGCTCACAGCGAGTCAACAGATCGGCCATGTTCTGCTTAGATCGGTCGTCCTGGTGGAATACCCGCTTTTGTTGAGGTTCTAACATCCTTTGAACGCAGATCTCTTAATAAGAATAAATGAAACTGCTTAAAAAGCCCAGCCTTTGGCGAGGGGTCACCTGAGAAATGTTATCCGGTGGCTGAGTAAGAGAGGCATTTTACTGCTCCCTTCTCTCGGAGTTGATCCGTTTTATGAACCGCGCTCCAGGCTTAGTCAGAAACACGAGAGTGTCATATGGATAAATGGAATTATCAGGGAGAAGAGTGAAGCCCTGAGCAAATGAAGTTCCACCAGCTACGGTACCCACCGCTTCCACCTCAATCCCAGCAGTAATATTCCTTCCCCCACGGCCACAGCCATAGCTATGGCCATGGCCGCAGCTGACAACTGTATACACACCACTCTCTTCCTCCATCTAAATTTACATATTACCACCAAATTGCATTTGCTAGTACACCACTGCACCATTGGGAAGGTCAGTCAAGGAGATAAAATCAGTCGAAATATATATTTTGAAATAGAACACAAGAAAATTGAAACTAAACTGTAGGACAAAAATAATATTGAATATCCTGTCACCTTTCAGCATTGGCCATTTGAGAAGTCCGAACCAAAGCCAACCCCTTTCCACAACCCCAACAACAAAAATAGATAAATGTATGAAAGAAGAAGGAAAGAAACTATGGGGTAAAAATAATAGAGAGAAAAACGAAAGGAAGTCAATAACCTGTCACCTTCCGCCATTGCTGTTTCAGAGAGAGGCCTGGCCAGCTCCCCTCCCCTGCCACTCCCTCCTACCACCCCGCCCCTACTCCCAGCCTTCTGCCACACCTCAGGATCATTTAGCGTGGCGTCCGTACCAGCGCCCTCTCACGGCCACCTCGGGGAAGTGGCGCCCCCTGGGGTCGTTTGATCCCCACTACTTAGAGGCCCTAAAAAAAAACGCGCCACGGGAGGAAAAAATGACAGGAAAAATGACACCAAGAGTAGCCATAGGTAATGAGGTGGCTTTTCCATCACCCCTTCCCGCCCCCCACCCTATCCCCTTCGGCCCCCCTGAGTACCCCCTCCCCCCAGCCCTCCATCGCCAGGGTAGGACTCGGAGGCGTGTGTAATCAAGTGCAAAGGACATCTACCACCAGCTTGTCAGAATTGGTAGTCTTCACTGTTAGCCTGTATTTGATGGCTAACGGTAGCACCGTCATTGGTCAGATGGTGTCTAATGGCGAAATTCATCTTGCAATAAAGCGGCAACTTACATCGTGGATTTCAGCGAGTTCAGCCAAAAGTTTCCAGTCTCTTCAGAATATATAGAAGAATGTCGTATATAGTAATACAAATCTTTGCAAATCTTTCGGACATGGCGAGTGGACATATTGAGCAGCCCCCCCCCCCCAAAAAAAAAAAGCAACAACAAAAAACTATCAGAACAAATTTGGACGTGCTTCCACCGCCAGCTACACCTACAAGCTTTATTTTCAGATTTTTCATGATCCTGCCTGTTCTCTATTTCAGCATGTTTCCGCATAGATCGGTCGCTTGGTTAAATCGATACTAAACATGATATAATTCTGCCATGCTGGACTTATGGATGAGTGACACCTTCAAGAACAAAGGGTGTATGAATTAGTAATTAAATCATTCATGATAATAACACCATTACCTACAAGGAATGGTGGGTAGGGGTGGTAACTAAATACAGAATTCGGAGTTTCAAAGAACATAGACGATGGTTTGTTGTTGTTGCTTCCATGGGAACCTTACCTGCTTTTCTTTGGATACCTCAAGAACAGACACTGTGGACATGCCTTGGGTGGGGGAGGGGGTAAACAGAATGATTGACAGCTGTTTAAGAGCCCTCCTGTGGGGTAAAGAATGTCACTGGAGGAGTGTGGAGATGATTGACATATCCCTCCTCTCCTTTTTTTACCCCCCCCCCCTTTAAGGGCCCATGTCATAACATCTTAGGTGTGGTTTTACACCTGACATGTTTAGATATTTCTCTTCACTTTCGCAAATAATATAATACCAATCACCAAAGATTACCCTTACATATTCTTTCTATGTGTTCATGTAGTTAAAAGAAAGGTAGAATCAAAATAGCACATAAATCACTGAATAAATGTGACCGATTCTATCAGTGTCGGTTTGAGTAACTTTGATTTATTATCGTTGGTTGCTGTATCGAACACCACTGGGGAAATTTGGTAATAAATGCGGTACCTGAACTATTTTTCCGCATTCCTTGGTATCTCCAACTCACCTATCGCACTTATAACCTCTAGCTACGTCAACAATCCCTATGGTGGGCTGTTGATAAACAATGTGGGAAAGAGGAGACATTGTTTTAGGAGAAGGTCGCTTGGGGGATGTTGATGTAGCCGATCCAGTCACCCCTCCCTCTCCCCCAGCACACACACTCTCCACCCCGATAAACGGTCGGGGTCTCCGGGGGGAGCCCGGCCACTTCTGACTTCACCTTAGCTGTCATTTTGGTCGAAACCGGAAGATTTAGCCAGGGTCATCTTTATGCTCCAATGTCAAGTCCGCTGTCAAATAAAATAACTGAAGATGATTTGACATTCACTAAGAAAATCCCTTCGGAAAGCAGACGATTCTGGGGCTTTTAAAAGGGGAATATTACAAGACGATACAGCAAAGGTGGCTCGTTGTCGGTTTAATTACAAAAATATAAGTACATTTAAGAACATGGAAATACTTTTAGAACTAAGTGTACTTCTTTATCAGTTGCCAGTTTTTTCTCGTAGCTATTCCGATGATGTTGAAGTGGGGCCAGTTCTAGACAGATAGGAGCCAATAGCGATGGCCTGTCAGTTGTAAAAAAGATAAGAACATGATACTAGGAACTGTTATCTTCAAACTTGCGCTTGTGAGGTGATCTATGTTTGTGAGAGATAAGTGATGTGTACGTTTGGTGTGATCTATGTTTGTGAGAGATAAGTGATGTGTACGTTTGGGAAGACAATACCGGCCAGAAAAGAACAATCTATCTTTAAAAATCAGAAAATGAGAAATGGGCCTCCCTCCATCAGAGGATTCTAATCCATCAAGATCCTATCAGGTCAGATGTGTGTGATCGATTATTGATTAATATAAGACCCATCTCTTATACAATGAAGGTGAAATGACGTTAGTAATTAGTAAAATTTTCTTCAAGCAACGATATTGTGTTCGGGTTCTGATCTCACATTTTACTGCTGAATTTATCGAAATATTCTGGTTTTCTGAAGGGGAAGTGGAACTCTGACTCAATACATCATTGCCTATTACATATTTAACAAGTGAATGAATTTCTGAATTGCACATTCCTACACAGCCTCGTAGAAAATTTTAAAAAATCTAGAATAAGAGACTACTTACATTTTGAACTATATAGTTCAAATGATACAAATGAACAAATGATATGTTCATCATTAATGAATGAGCATGGAATTATGAAAAAAATGATTAAACATATCAATACTCATTTCTTTTATTATCCATGGTATACAAATTGAAAATGTATGGGGCCTCAGTAAACCACTACCCCATTATTTCAAAAAAGCCTGCCAGATACCATAACCATTAAAAAATGGTTCAAACTCATTGTATACAGCCTCAAATAGTGCCTTGTGCTATAGAGCAAAAGCATAGGCCCTATTAATTGACCCTTTGATATAGCAATTCCGAGGTGTAATCTACTCGAGAAGACGGATACCGAATACAACAAATGATGGTTTTGTGGACAGGCGGCTCTGTATACCACTCGAGGTGTACTTGCTAACGCTCGTGTATTACTCCGCGACAATCACTTTTGGGTTACGGCCGCATGTCCACAAAACCATCGGTTATTGTCAATGTATACCATAGATGTCTTTTTCTTTGTTTATTACAAATATATCAATAAACCAAAGGTAGTAGTTTATTATGGTCCTGTTCGTTTCATTGTGACAGGTAAGTAATAAATGCATGCAGTGGTTCATAGGTAGAAATTTGTTTGGTGCTGTACCTTATGCTCGTTTTTTTCCGTGTTACAGAAACTGGCCGGGGGTAACGGTGGATTATGTGGAGACAGCCTTCCTCCTGTTATCTTCTCTACGGGGCCCTTTATCACCATATACTTCAGGTAAGTCTCATTTCTCTGCTCTTAGCAAGGCAAGAACTTCAAGGACGGTTGAGAGGCTGGGTCTCGGGCAGGTTGCCCAGGTTAAACGCTACCTTCTTATGGGGCGAAATCAACTCAAATTTATTTTCAGTCGATTTTCAAGAAACATGGGAGCTTGCTTCTAAATCGAGTTTTAAGAAAGTACGTGGATTTTTTCCCATTGTTTGTTCTGTGAACCTCTATTGTAAATGACATCATGGATACAGAGTGAAATTATAATATGCATATTGCTGAAACATGGCAAAAAATATCAACCAGAATTTCTTTGGCATGAGGTTGTCTCATATCTGAATATGTTATATTTCTTTAGTCATAGTTCTTGTACGAGTGCATTTGTGCCACTTAATTTCTGTTTGAGTGTTCCACTGTACTTTGAATTCTGATAAGAATGAAAGTTTCGAATGCTATCAATCGGACTGTATGACCATACGACCGGGGTGGGGTGATTATTGAGCGTGGGTCAAACGCTCATTCGCGCTGCATAGGTTAGGGAGGAGTTATATAGACTTTGAGCGTGCTGCAAAAATATCCATTCCCTATCTGCGTACCAACTCTGTGACATTGGAAAAAGTGCAGGGGGCCAGCATGTCAGTGTGTCTTAGAAGCGTGCCCAACTTTCCATGAAAAATTACTAGAGACCGAAATGCCACTTTAACCTTCTCATGCTTAATGTATCTGGATCCTGAAAGGGCAGTTGTAGAAATGGCAAATTGACTGCGTGTATGTGAGTTACAGAAAATGACACATAAAATGAATTCTCACCCAAACTATTTGAAAGTTTTTTTCTTTTTGATAATTCCATGCTCATTCATCAATGATAAACATACAATTTGTTACTAGTATTTTAGAAACACCTACAGTATGTTCGTCAAATGATGGGTTGGCGTACTACGAGTCAGAGGCGTATGATTTACCTGTAGACAGAGTGATTCTCACCTTTACAAGTCTCCCCGGCCCAGTCCATGCAGTGGGGGCTCCTGGGAATGTCCGCACCTGTCGCCGTCTAGCGGAGGGTAACTTTACGACCCGCCAAACGGGACAGCTTCATTTGACGCCCCCGCCCCCCACCGGCTTGCTGAACCCAGCCCTTTTTACCCCCTTCCCAACTCACCCCCGAAATGTCTGCCAAACTCTCCCGTGTGTACATAGACTTGTTTCCCGCTCCGTGTCACGAAAACTGATTTATATTTTAGTGCGCTTTTTAGCGTTTATCTTAGCATGTCTTTCTGTTTTAATGTTGTGACTTTAATGTAAATTCTATAGCGTCATATTTACACCTTTTTCGTGAATGGTAGATTTTTCATTTAGTTTTGAAGGTTTTCTTCCATGTTTTGAATGTTCATGGTTAATTGATAGTTGGTTTCTCTGTTTAAAACTACATACTAAAATACCATACAGAGATTTTGTAATCAGAATTATCCCTGCCAGAATATGAAAATAGAAAGTCTATAGCTGGATTGCAGTTTTGCCAGTATTCAATATTCTAGCAAAGAGATGATTGTTCACTTCATACTGAAAGATTTTCAGAGAGGAAAATATATTCAGAAGGTGATCCCGTTTGGCCTTGATATAAGGTTTTACGGTATACGCAGACATAACGCTTCAACTACCGTAGACCACGCAGAATTACTACTGTGATTTACTAAAATTACTTCACAGGAGTACAAACGGCGGCATGTGGAGGGTAAACTGGGTCATATTCATGACGGGCAGTGTAAAAAGCTTGGGAATGTGGACCATGCATAGTGTCAGGTGCTAGGGGATGAGTCAAGCGGGATTCACATGCAGAGACTCATGTAACTGCGACTGGAGAAGTTCACACCTTTTCCCTAGGCTCACCAAAATCTCCCTGGTACAGGAATCTCACTGTGGGAAACTGGATGCTGTGTTTCTTCAGTCTCAAGGGGAAAATAGCGGATAGGATTTACATTGGATGATAGCCCAGTACCTAGTCTCACTAAGAATGTCAGGAGTGAGGTACCTGGTGGCCTTCCCTGAGATTCAGGGACCCCTGAGACTCCTGCACGTCGGACTGAGACTGGGGTTGCTCACAACACAGAAGGGTGTTGAGGTCAGCAACGTGAGTCTCACCGAAAGTCACCTAGAAAGAAAATACATGTTTTATTTTGAAATCTCAAGAGATTCGTTACTGGGGAGGGGGATTCGTCTCAGACAAATCCCAATCACTGCGGGGGATGAAAATTTTGACTTATGAAAATGGCCACCCAGTACTCACACGGAGAGATTTTGTACCGGTGTCAGCTCTCAGGTCCATTTGCCACCCCCCCCCCCCCCCCCCTCTCACACACACAAGAGGTACACGAGTCTCTCCGTGTGAACCCCACTTGAGGTTAAAGAAGATAAAACACCCCATGAACTGTTGGACGGGGAATAGTTATTACTCTCCCCCAGGCACTTACGACATGTAAGGCTCGCCCCCTGGTGGGGTTATGGTGATGAATGGCGTGGTTAGTGTGCAGTCAGGCGTGATATAGGCCTACCTATGATCCTCGGTATTTAAGCCTGAATCTAATAGTATCTATAAACTGGACCATATCGGTACTGGTTACCTGCATTCTTGCACGCGTAACGTAATCTGTTCAAATCCTGTATTTTTTTTCCGAGATGGCAGATTTCCTACTTTCCAAGGAATTACTTATTTTCATTTTAAGGTGTCAAATAATTTTTTCTTGTGTGAAAAAGAGAATAAATTGGGCATCATTCACACCAGTAAACAGTGGTTCAAACCTACACACACACACACACCCTAGACCCATTCTATGGCAAATAAAAATGTGTTTTCCATTTCTTCTCAAATCTTCTAATACCCATCTATATATATAACTTCACGAAAAGTATCTGACTATAATAAGATACATAGTAACATTTTCAAGGATTTTTATCTAATTGAATGGTTCACAGAAATGTCAAATATCGATGAACAGCGTTTTTGAGAAGTTCCTATTTCAGCTTATGAATAACAGCTTTCCAGGTTTGTGTGTTAAACCCGGCGACTGAACCATAAACCAGATGCGTTTTTGAAGTGGTAGTAAACAGCAGTGATAAATTGAAATACTTCCACAGGCGGTGCAATTTATCTCAATACTTGTAACGGGTAGAGATTTACTGCCTTTATATGCTGAGCCTAGCTGATGTTTCCATGAACATGACATTATCTTATCAATCGAAATTTCCAGGATATTCACAAGTCATGCTGATCTGTTAGAGTCTGTGTTGCATGTTCCACCAGATAAAGCTGTGGTAAATATAAAAGGCATAAGCATTATTTATAACATACTTAGGAAACAAAAATATATATAGATTTGCTCGCTTATCTTGTCATACTGCAACGCTGCAGTTTCTCGGTAATGTTCTAACACGAGAGAGTTTACGATTAGATAATCCCAAACCAAGCTATCAATAATTCAAACACTCTGTAGATTATACCACCAGCCCGGATTGCAAATATCATAAATGATCGACATTAATTTTCAAAACAAAACTGGAATAGAAATGATGCTAAATTATCAATACTAGTATCATAGGGAACCCCTATTTTCATCATTACCATCTCATAATCTCCACACTATCTTCCAACTCTCTAGAATTCGCGAAATTGTGTGTATCTCATATAAGAAACTGAAACATCACCGAAAGCTGACGTCCCTACCCTTCTAAAGAACGTTCATAGAAAATTGTAAAATAAGAAATAAGTAAATGCCAATCACTCGTGAATTTTACTCCCCACAACACACCCACAAAACGACGGACGTCCATCTCCTCGTGAAAAGGAGGCTGACCGACGCAAGCTGGAACTTCCAACAACCAAACGGATCAAACGGAGCGTTTACGGCAATTGGAGCCGATCCGTTTCGTTTGAGGAGCCGGCCCGATCCTGGATTTGATTACGGCATGATGCAAGGCGTATGCGCGGTAGAGATCACGTGGTCAGGCGGGACTCTGGCTGTGACGTAGTGAAGAGGGTGACGAAGTAGGTGTGGAAGTCTTGGGGTGGTGAGGGTAACCTGGTAATTGTTGCAAGTTGTGTTGAGAGAACCTGTGGTTACCCATCCAGTTCATCTCTAGAGGTCTGTGTTGATTCTAAAGACATCGCTACAGCCTATGTTTCACGTCTCAGGATATTAAAAAGGAAATGCATTGAGATCCATAGCCACTGAAAATATGCCAGGAGTTTTGGCTGTGGAGTAATCTCATGGGCAAAAAATATTAGGGTGTGATAAATGACACATCCGAACTTGTTCACAGTTATTCGGTAAAACTACTATTGTCGTGCGTTACAAACATGCTTCAATATTCAACATAAATCCATACATTTCAAACTGCATTCTTCCGTAGACATACTTGTATTTTCAGGCGTAAATTAAGCAGTGTGCATATTAAGATATAATTTCCATTGGCTGGCTAAAGAAGCTCTATGTCCAGCAGTTTTCCTGCAAATCTCAGTCAGAAAAAGGAGGACATTTGTAGGGACGGGCATGGGAATCCTTGTTTTAATTTTTAATGTATAAAAGTCTTTTTCCATGTATAAAACAAAGAGAGAGAGGCCTCAGTCACACCAATACTCAGTGGTTTAAACCTACCAACGCACCCAACCCCCATTATCTGGCCAATAACGATGTGTTTTCCATGTTTGCTCAGTCTCTCTGAGGCAGTAAATTCCACAAATATTCCCTCCGAACTGACATCCTTGTCGTATCAGTGATAGGAATGATACTGATTGGCTGGCGTAAATTAAGCAATGTGTGATTAGGAA
Source organism: Alentia gelatinosa (assembly GCA_950022655.1). NCBI lineage: Eukaryota > Metazoa > Annelida > Polychaeta > Phyllodocida > Polynoidae > Alentia > Alentia gelatinosa. The sequence goes on from OX465585.1 coordinate 48,808,455, forward strand.
GCTCTGTCTCTGTCGAGCAGTATTTTGGTAAATCTCAGTCAGAAAAAGGGAATGTGTAGACTATGTCGGGACGAGCATGGGGATTGATAGATATACGGAATTTGAAAAAAGAAGACCAATAGAGTCAGTTGGTAGTACTCGGTACTCGCCCGGGATACGGCTTGATGGTCGATCAGTAGCGTGACTTGAACAAGACAAAGCGATCTCTTTGACCCGTTACATGTTAGACCGGGGAGGAGGGGTTGGGAAGAGCTCATGGTGGATGGGTGCAGTGAGCAGGCATGACGGGCGACTAACCCTCTCCAGGTGGGACACACTCCATCCAGGGTGGTCCCAGGTACCTCACACTCTCCAGCCACAGGAGAGCATTAGCTACTACAGGGTCGAGCGAATATCAGATATCTGCTTGGAGAATGTTCATTTGCAACAGTTAAGTGACATGGGGTACGTTTTTTATGTCCAGTGATAGACAGGACATGAAGGACACGAATTCTTCTCTTAATTTGCTGATGTTTGTAGTCACGAGTGTAATACAAGCACGAACAAATCAAAACCTAAAACTGATCAAAAATCAAGTGGTTATTCTCCCTTTAGAAAAGTGTGAAACTGCATGAAAAGATCAAGCGATCCCAGACTTGTTGCAGTCTATAATTCCCGAAAGTAAAATAGAAATTTATTGTCTGAGTTTCGGACTTCTACTGCTTACAAACACAGGCCGGTAAAAGGGCTAAAATGTGGGGCTAAACCACTTTACTTAAGTGGCTTCTGTTTCCTGATGCCATGCTTATCAGACAACATATTAGCTGTAGAGGCATACATACCTGGATTCTTATCAAGGTATCTCTTGTGTCCTGATGAAAACCAGGTCCTGATAATAAAAAAGAGTAGAAAAGAAAAACAACATAAATGGGTCTGTACGCATATTTTCTTATATTCAGTTATCTCGAGAATAGTGGGTGGTCCACTGAGTAGATATGCAGTATTACAGTTACAAGTAAATGCATTATCACTATACCATCCATTCCATTCATCATTAATGTGGTAGGGTTATCATAACTCATATAGCAGTCTGGCACACGAGCCCTTTGGTGTGTACCCTCACCCCCTCCCTTATACACGCACATAGAACCCTTCTATTCTCAGCTCACCTCTACTGACGACGTTTCTGTTTCTGTTCGTGCCCCATACGAACACATTTTGTAGTTGGGTCGATGCGGCCCCATTTATTTCTACATCAAGGGATCATGCCTGATTTACGGCAACAGCATAAAGGCCTCCTTATGATAATGGCTTGAAGTCTCTAGATTCTGCTATACATGTCTCCGCGATCACGAGTAGATTGTTTTTAAAATGTTTTACTCAAAAAAAGATCATGCATTCTCCGGTTGCATTGTTTCTTGCGTCCATACAGAAAAACGAGTACTAGAAAGTCCTTTCCAGTATATGTTACTTGGTATTGTTTTACAATTATCCAGTATAGTAGGAGATATGGGTGAAACATCAACACATTATAGAATGCATTTGATGTCTGGTAAATGATTAGTTTGTATGATGTAATGTAGGTTGGCAGTGGTACCAGCTCCTCCTTTGCTGGGTCCATGTCTCTCTCATCGCTCTCGCCGCCGTAGCGCCACCTGGTGGAAAAACAGCGGCTGAGGCGGGTCGATGAGATTTCGATCCTGACTTCAAATCGAGGCTGAAGCCTCGGGCTGAGATCCGTGAAGAGACGCTCTATTAAAGGCGAGGATGAAGGGCGGAGCACTGCCCAGGGAAGAGACAGAAGAGGGCTGTTATACTATGGCTCTAGTGAGTTTGGCGAATCACATCAAGAGGCAGAATATAGCCTCTATTTATAACATGTCTGGAGTGAGTCGGCATAATCATAGCAAGAGGCAGAATACTGTTTCTATACCATGCCTGAAGTGAGTGAGTTAACAGAATCACAATATTTAGTTTTGGAGTTTTGTACGAGCTTGACTAAAATAATCCGAACCCCAGCATAGTATTTTCAAAGCTAAGTTTGCCACACTATGTGTAATATATATATTATAAACAAATATTATCCTCAACTTTGATGAATGAGCGTGGAATTCCAAAAGTGTATCGCTATAGATATCAGCCTCCTGTTATCAGATTAATAAAGCTTAAATAAGCTCCGACAATAGGCCTTGGTTTATCCAGTCAATGGAACATTTGGAGCCCCGTAGAAAGCACATGGCAGCCCCCCTCAGCCCCAGTTGGTACCGAGTCACATGTACTTTAACTGGTAATTCCGACGATAGAAGCGGCGGACTAGGAACCTCGGGACACCTTTTCACTGTCGCTACGCGCATGCGCAAGAATTGATTTCTCGGTCAGATAAAAGTCTTGTAATGAAAGACGGAAATCGATAAGGAAAAGAAGCGGGGGGAAAATAGGGGAAAAAAAGATAAAAAGAAAGGGAATCATGCCCTGTAACTGATGATAGGCACCCTACTCATAGTTATCATAGAGTAGAGATTAGAAAATTATATATTTGAGAATCCATTGTTTGTTGAGCATCACATCATGACATAAAGCTTGTGATAGTGTCAGTGATGTTTTGTCAAGACTGAAATCTCCAGTTTTAACAACAAAAGGAAATGCTTATAAAAAATCTGTTAACAACAGCCGAAAAAAATAAGATAGAATTATTATAATGAATCATGTATGGCTAATGAAAATAGCTAAAGTTTGTAAGTTTGAAACAAATATCTAGCATATGATGATGAAGTTAAAGGTATAGGACCTTTTTATGGGCATGTATCATTCACATAGTGTAGAATGTGGCAGTACAAGCCACAGCACCTTTTTATGGGCGTGTGTTATTAATATAGTACATAATGTGACGTTACAGGTATAGGGCTTTTTATAGCCTGGTATCATATATAGTGCATGATGCGATGGTTACGAGGCCCAGTGGTGTAGGCGTACTCTAGCCCTGTCTCTGGTGGCCTTAACCATGCAGCCAAGTACCGCTTTCATGCGCTATCTATCCGCACCAGTAATGTAGTCCGTGATTCCCGTATGAGTGCTTACCAAAGGGCACCCATTCTCCACGGACCAAGTATGATCTATAGACACCCTTCCCTTACCCCATCACAAAAAGAAATAGATAAAGAAATTCTCCCGATACCTTGCCGACCTGCTGACTCCTTAGCTATCGATAGCGAACCCTGAGGGAACTCTTTAGTAGGGTTATAAGGGAAGACTGCAGACGTGAACTGTGAATGATCATGCAGTATTCTTTAGTGAGGGATCCGCGATCAAAGATATTGATTAACAGTCAAAATAAACTTTTCCTGTGGATCTACTGTACCCTCATAACTTCTTCCCTTCCTATGAAATGCAGTCCATACGGCCTTCGTAAGCCCTTGAAACATCTATTCTGAAATTCGACTGCCAGTAATTTGCCATCAGATAACTACAATAAAACCGCATATATATGTGTATAGAAGGCTCATGTGTATAGTCTGGATTCCATGATGATAAACTTTATGGTGTATCATATTTTAGTCACTGTTAACGGTTAACGGTAAACGCTGTGCGATATAACTCACTGGGCAAAAATGGCGAGATATATTCAAAAGGGAACAAGAAAATGTCGTATGCTGATACGAAAACGAGGCTCTATTTGATAGCCTTACGATAGTGAGGTCACATGACCATCTGTGAGCTTGTGCTCGGCATCCAGGCCGCGCTTGCCCCTTTGATCGATGCACGGCCTGATTGGGACCAGCGTAGAGGTCACACACACTGACCTTGACCATCACCTCTGTGACCTTGAGCGTTGAAGTGACCACTAGTGGTCAGTCATGAGGGATAGTCGATCAGGCTGTAGATGTCAGGGTGGAGCATATAACATCCCTCATATAACGGGGATGTATACCCTTTAAGACCAACCCTCATCAGTTTTGTATTGGTCTCTATGGGATTCAGAAAGAATCGTGACGTTATATATTTATAAAGACAATATTATTATATACCTGTGCATGAATGGCATTAGCGGCATTTGTGCGCACTGTGTAGAACTAATAGTTCGTGCACTCTGTACCACGTGACTTGGTGTAAAATGGCGTTTTCAATTATTTCTATGTGTATGATAATATATGATAAGATAGATATTCCCCTCGTTTTTCGAACTCGGTAAATATTTCCTACACAAAACAACACATTCAGCGACACAAACCATGTCTCACTATATTACGAATTGTATCATGAACAGAAATTTGTAACTGTATTAGAGTTGCAAATTAATTTCTTTGGAAATCCAATTGGCATTTCTATTAAATAACCCTATCGGTACCCAAATTTCGGACAGCAATTGAGTCTCTTTAAATGATCTATATCGTCACAAATGACTCTCTTTTACTGAACTCTATACACAGACCCCACAGTGCGAAGATGATAAGAATCTTTTCATTTATAATCAAAATTTGCATGGCTGAATAATAAATACAATATAAACTGGTTTCAGATGAAAGAGGTCTTAATCTTCTCGGGCTAGATTCTATGTAATATCCCTAAATTCTCTCGGATATTACTACGCGTCTAGTTCTCGGAGATTACGACCGCTTGTATCTGATACCAGTTAATATTGTGTATTTCCCTTGACTTTCTTCCCTGACCGTAACCTGGGTTGCTTTTAGGTGACCATCCAGACCTCACCATTGACACTATAGACTGTATGGACGTGCATTGCCAGAAGCTAAGGGCTACTTTTATGGGCTCAATGGACTGGATAGTATGGCGCAGTTACAGGGTAGGTCACCGGGGGCGTGGAGGGGTAGACATGTAGAGGGACAGAGATGGGCGGCATCCGTGACTCAGGACTCGCCATCGGTCATTTTTATACCCTACTCCATGGACCTGTGTACTAGACATGCTACAGTCTTAAGGATTGGCCTGTTCCGTTTTAAAGGTACCCTTGCTTTCCTTTAGGAAAAGGAAAGATCACTGAAAGAATACAGTTGGTAAAAACTATACACTATTCAGTGATATCAAAGAGTGTAGATAAGGATATTAGAGAATGTATGGTGAAATGTTGAGATGTCTTGCAAATCCACTGCCAAATCCATTTACAACATTAAACCATTGGTGGAGTAAACATGTATGCATTTTTACCGTGGGTCATATAAAAGAAAATAATTGTCCCCCATGGAGTATCTTTTTAACAATAATCCAGGGCGTTGAGTACGAATTTCCAATTTCAAGTCTATGGCAAGAAAGATACGAGGGGAGAGATATAAAATATGGTAGAATGACTCGGGAGGTCATCTGATATCTCAACTGTAATCAGATATTCATGCCCACTCAAATATGAATGGAAAATACTCCAGGGACCGACCCATATCACTAAATTCGATCAAAATGTCAAATATTGAAAATGAATAAACTGAAGACACCCAACAAGTCTAGTAATGGATCTCGGTGGTTGGGGCTGCTGATCCCCGGCGGGTGTCGGGGTAATCAGTCAGCCTGCCGGGCACAGGTCAAGTGGATGTATTCGGCGACCATGTTGGTACTGACCCCTCACTATTGACACGAAAAATCACTCTGCCCCCTGGCGGGAACCTATTACTTACAGTGGGGCAACATTGAGACGGCGAGGCCTCAGACACAGAGTGACTTGTCTGCGCCCAATTATAATCCAGCTGAACGACCGAGGAGATACGTATAGACCATGTAGAGCTTAGACTGCGGGCACCGCCATATTGAATCCAGAAGAAGGCACGAGTATGATATACTACAATGCTGCTTTTATCGCTCATTCATAGAAATACCAGGGGTGAAATAAATAAGGTTTCTTGTGGTATGCAGTAATCATTGTCAGAAAGTATTGTCTCATCTCCAGTGCGTAGTCGTGTTTTATAACACTGTCTGAATATATACTGCACTCGGGGATGCTAGAAAAACCTTATAATCTATCAGTATGATAATTGTGGTAGCTTAATATATTTTCTGTAATTTGAGACTAAATTAATGTATTCTGCAAATACATGTAACATCCCTTCAAGTGTTATGCTCATGGAGGGTACAGGAGGTGTCAGCTTAATCCTGTGAGTGTCACTGAAGTGAAAACTCCGGAACAGAATAATAGCTTCATACTGTCTTGATAAATGTCCCTTTCAACTATGACCTTTAGGCTTTACATAGAGTTATGAACTCAAAACTGCCGAATTCCTCCAATTTCGTTTATTGAAGGCCTAACCGGAAACAAAGTCCTAATTCACACTCAAAAAGTTGAGTCCATTATAGATCAACATCCGCAGGAATCCATATGTTTTGTGTATAAGTAAATTGGAAGTTTTACGGTCAACGGCAGAAGCATACAGTACTAGGGACTGCTTACAGATGGCTTAGATCATAGTTACTTCCCCTTAACGGAGTTAGGCTACCATTTCCACGTATTATACCCGAGACTATATCATACATGGAGGACAATTGAATATCCTCTATAATTCAATCTTCCCACCCCCTTCTGGTCGGGCTCTGTTGGCTGCACTTCGCAGGAATATTGAATTATGCGTACTACCAATGGTGTATCTATTTCCTGGTTGACATCATAGTCCCGGTCAGGCCTAAAGCTTAGGCCTATGTGTCTCTAGGCTGCACTAATGACGTGGATATTATGTTTACTACAGGTTCTGCTCACCCTTTGACCTTCATGATCTTCTGGTAGTATATATTATGTACATTTCATCTACTAGAAGCTTTCAGGGTCTTCCAGTGGCATATATTATCCATTTTGTTGAACGTCTACATTAGGGAACTTGCCTATGATTAAAGGTTGGCCACTGGAACCATTCCTCTTTATATCAGGCGAGAATAGATAAATTAAATAAAGAAAAAAAGACGGAAATTTGTCTTTTAGTCCGGTAGAAAAAAAGGAATCGGCCATTAGATATGTTTACAGTCTGATAGATACATGGGAAAGCCAAATTTCAGTTTCGCTGATCATCGTGAGGAACGAAATCATGCATAATACATTTGGTGCGACAAGTCGTATACCACCCGCCCCTTCCCCATATACATATACCTTTTAGGGCTGGGTACACTTGGTAAAAACCCAGACAAAAACTTTTTTGGAAAAAAACTATTACCATCGCGATGTCATTGTATTTGTTATCTATGTTGCCTGCGACCTGGTTTTGCGAAAGAAGCAATGTTTGCTTTGAGGTAATAGAATCACTTGGACTCGTAATGAAGCGACAAGCGAATTAATTGCTTCTTGCTATAAGCCTTGTAGTTTGTACTCTCAAAGTCTGAATAATGAGTAATTTAATCATCTGAGAGATGATCTGAGAGGGTACTTGTCCCAGTTTTCATGAAGTAATCTTACTGAAAGACATACGCAAGTCTATCATGCACCTCAGCATACGATAAACACATAACATCAGAACATCTTTCCCGTAATAGCTTTTTCTTTTATTCTTTATTCTTGATAACATTCCATCGTTGCAAAAATACAGACAGCACACTGTGAGCTATATATCTTTTCCCAAGGATCTCCAACTTTTTGAAATGTGAGAATTTCATCTTGAGAAATGGGTGATTGAGTGGGACGAAGTGGGTTTGGGTAGAGGCCGTGCCGTCTCCCTGCCCGGTGTCCCGCTGAGCTGCTCTGATTAACTCGCATTGTGAGCATACCTGTAAATATGCGCAGCCCTCCTTGCCCCGGCCTACTGGCGTGGAGCTCCTCAGTCCACATATAAACCCACCACCAACTGCCACCAGGAAACCTTTGACTCAAAATCAGTTCTTCTTATTTCATATCTTAACCCACCACCAGCAACCTTACACGATTGTAAATGCATGTACCAGATAATAAACGCGCGGCGCTTTCTCAGTCTGCATAATTTAGGGTTTACAGACTTCCAGTTTTCTGTGATTTAAAAAATTTCGACTATGGCAAAGCCATTTCAATAAATCAAGAAACTTCATATCATTAAGATAGAAATTAATAAAGTCACGACTCTGACACAAATATTCCATATATGCCCATATATCACTTTAAAATATCCATGAATTCACTTAGACTATGGGTTGTTTAGTCTCAGTAGACAACTACTCTCTCAATCTAAACGTTCCACTAATAGACTGATGATATGCACAGTTCCCTCATCGCACTGAATATTTCCAGTCTATATTTTTAAGTTGTTCAAGATACACTAAATCCTTTTGATTATTAAAATTCACATGAAGATTCGCATGAATCCTGAGGGCCTTAGATTATCCTATGTCTCTATCTATCGTTCCCAGCCCCTAGACTCCCGCAACCTCCAGATGAACGTGCTACCAAATGAACTCTCAATCGGTTCCTTGTTAGTTTGGTCGGAAATATTCACCTCATTTTTCGAACTCAGTGAATATTTCTGACGCAAAACATGAGAGAACAGATTCCATTCATCCACACTAACTTCGTCTCCCTATATTACAAGGAGCAGCATTGTAGTATTCTCTACTGTCACTACAATGTCATGTACCGTTATTACATTTCGCCATCGCTTTAGTAGAACACACATCATCCATGTAATCACAGAACGCGTTTACCGTGTTCTCTCCTACATGCCAGACGCTCTACAGACGCGCGTCTGTGTTACCGGCGTTCCTAGCCTGCGCGCGCAACAGGATGTGACTTGGTGCAGCCCCGGCGGCTCGTTTGCCTCGTGTCAACGCCAAATTGGCCGATACGCCACTGCGCATGCTTTACGCTGTGCCACCTGGCGGAAGGCCAAGTGTGGGCGGGCAGGAGAGGCGCGATTGAGACATACCGAGCTATCACCGGAAGCGCAGTGCCCCCGACGTACCGGCCAGGTGGTTGGCGGTGTGATATTGTAATATTTATGAATAATGTAAGGCCGTGAGATACGGCGACGAATGTACACTTGTTGATGGTCGGCTTGAGCAACGAGTATCTCTATACTCGTTGGCTTGAGGCAGCCATATCTCCGTGTGCGTGCGTGCATGCGTTGGTGTGTGTCTGTACGTATATATGTACGCGTATGCATATATATATACACACATATACATGTACACACACACGTATTCTGTCGTTATATTATTCGAGAATGACCATAAATGCTATGATATCACTACTAGTTTTCATTTAGTTAAGTTTTCTCATGATTAGGAAATTTTATCATACGAAAACATTCTTTTCGAAACAAAAGACTTCTGTGGAGTTTTACGTGAATTTTTGACTTGGAGGTACTGACGTTCATTGGTAACAAACATATATATTAGCTGGTCATTGCCGAGAAATCTGCTAAGTTCCTACGATGGTGGTAAGACAATATTGATGATCTATTAATCTGATACCATTCTTGTCCTGCCAGATATAACTGTATTTGTGATATAATCCCACTCGTATACATGTATATGTACGAGTACGCTACTCCCGCCTCTGATTCTTATGGCAGTTTCCGCCAGCCAGAAATGCCACCTGGAGGCAATTTGTACCGGATCTCTTGTATATGTGTCTTAACTCCCGTGGTGAATCCGCAGTCGTTTGTTCAGGCTCAACTTTCTGCTCAGAATGAAGGTTCTGCTCAGAGTTTCCCCTGAGCCGCTATGAGCAGCTATGAGCTGACGGAGAGACATTGGGAGCCATATAGGATAAAGGTTTATATGTAGGGATATGTTAGTATACATTTGGCAATAATCCTATACGTTTACATAGGTAATAATAATCGATGGTTTTGTAGATATGTGGCCGTAAACCACGAAATGTTGACCGTAGTAATACACGAGTGTTAGCGAATGTTTTATAACGTCAGCCTCGAATTTGTTTTTGCGGTGCTACTAATGCACAAATACATTAATTGTTGTATTCATTGTCCATCTTCTTGTGTGAATTAAACCAAGGAGTTGCCATATCAAAGAGTATATCAACAGCGACTATTTCTTTACTCTGTACTACGAAGGGACCATTTCCCCATATACCAGGACTTTGAGGCTGCATACAATAGATTTGAATCCATGGTTACGGTATCTGGCATTCTTTAATTAATGGGTAATGGTTTGCTGAGTCCTCATATATATGTTTTTTTAATTTTTTTTATTGTACTGTAAGGAAGTACATTAAGCATGCCTCTGCATAGCAGATTTTCAGGCTAGCTTCTATGTTGAATGGAGAAATTATATACGATGGAGGATAATACTAATAATCATATTGATAGAGTGGCGAGTTCTGTTACTCTCCTGTAACTTGAAACATAAGGTATGGGTATGATGGTGGCATCTCTGCTTTGTGTCCGTAGATGTGGGATCATTTCTGTTGGACCCTTTAGCTACAAAATCATCTCTACTGGAGTACGTCATGATGAGGACATTTCTATTTGTCAGTAGCCCGTAGCCATAGGAGTCCGTAGTGGTGAAAACATCGGTGCGTGGGGCCACTAGCTACAAGGATATATTAAGAAGGAATTGCATCGTGAACCGTAGCCACTGAAAATATGCCATGAGTTTTCGTTGCAGAGTAATCTCACGAGGCAAGGCCAAGTGAGTTCATATAACAAACCAAAATTAATGGCATATTTTCAACAGCTATGGACCGAGTGCGGTTCAGATTTCACCCCACCCTTATCACTGACTTATTGACTAATATTTGTGACATCAGCCCCCATTGAGTATTCTTTTACAGTACTCCATGGGCGTGTAATACGAGTTCTCAACGTTAAGTCTATGGTAAAAAATACCAGATAAATACACAATATTACCATGATTTCGATCTGAGTGGCCGTATTCTCCGCGTAGTTGACGCGTAGTAATACTCCGAGCGAGGAGAATACGGCCACACAGATCGAAATTATGGTAATGTTGTTTTTATTACTCACTTATTTTTAGATTTAAGCAATAAATATGATCGTTAGAAAACTTTTCAACTTAGTTAAGAAGTTATGTTTGGGACTATTTTCATCTCAATGGGACTACTTTCATCTCAAAAATCCGTATCCTCCTAGGAGGGTACGCAGGTCCGTATCCTCCTCAGTAGCGATCTGTAATCTCCATAGGCTTAGTATGGAGACTCCGTATCAGGTGGGTAATAAATGATTGGAGTCTTACAACTGTGCGGGCATTTCAGCTTGGAGCATATTGCTATTGGGATATATCTGCTTGGAGCGTATAGTGCACAGCCCGTGGCTGCTGTATGAATGAAACATTGTGTGATAGAAGTATGGAATGTCCACACACTCCTCTCCTACTGGGTCCACATGGCGTGTTTATTTACCTGGCCTGGGCCTGGGTGTTCGCTTGTTGTTGTAACCCACCCCACAATCTGTTAACGATGTTGTGTGTATAAGCTGGCTTCCCTGAATAGGCAGGCTGCAACTGATGCTGAGCAAGAATATGATCTATGTGTGATCTGTCTTTTATCAGTATTCAGTGTGCATTGGGCATCCAGACAACTACGTGGGTTCAAGTCGCCCTTTAGATTTAATTTGTGACGCTAGGCTGTTTTTGTAAGATATCTTCAAAAAGAAGTGCCTATATTAAGATAACCTACATCTATGTAATAACGCGTAGTGATATGACCCCGGCGTGAAACCCTATCACCACAACACAGCCGAAATATCATACACCGTTTATATTAGCATGAAGTATACAGTTCCATCTATATCTATTGGTGAGTAATTACTTCACAAGTAACATTCAGTAATAGCTATGGCAGACTATGCTATACTTTGTCCCTGCTGTCACTGGCAGTATTATCAACTTATTACTCACCAGTTATTATGAACATAGAGTGGTCCCACGAGCTATTATCCACATTGAGAGCTTCATCAGCGTAGGTATTACCCATCCAGGCACCTCCCGTGAATGACTAAACACTGGATTTCTTTTTCTATTTCTATCAGTTCTGCGGATTTCCGTTTCTGTATTTCATTTCACATGTCAATAAAGTGTTTATAGTTGATAATATAACACCTTGTCGACAGTTAGAGACTTGTCTCTGTCAGGTTACGTTAAACAGGGTATAGACTAATGTGTATAGTGTGGGAAAGCACCGCGGGGAGGTGCTCCCCGACAGCTAACGTTTATTATGAGTAACTCACTCGCCAAGCACCAATCTTCTCCGAACCTAGAATGAGACTGAGTATTCATTTTCATACGTTTTACACCGATTTCTCTCAGCTGTGATAAAATCCGGTGCGTTCTAATGACATAGCATTTCTTATAGGGCATTCCACAAGTATTTAAGTCATTATTGTCAATTTACATAGTAGTTTTAGTATATATGCGACAACTCAATGCTGAGTGTATTTGTCAGACTCCAACACCACCGGTATCTCTGGTATAATTGGGATAAATATGCAGTTGGTAAGAAAATGTGTAACTGGGAGGTCTGTGCCCCATAGGATCAGAATTCTGTTGAACACTTGTGTGTCAAACAGCAAGTTGTATACCTCCTGACTGACCCGAAATGGACCCCACCTGTGTACCCTCTCCAAGCATAGTTTCCGTGGACTCTATATTATAATGTATCTAGCTGTGGCTGTGTTTGGAGAGCAGTGGAGTGTTTCGGGACGGGAGTGGTCATTAGGTGTTTCCCTGGGGTGAACATAATAATGTTTATAACCCGCTTCACATTTTTGATGCCCTCCGGATCCAGGACCCCGCTGCGCCGCCAAACCTATTAGAACCCTTCTGCCATTTATCCTACTCTGCTTGCAGTATATATATATATCCAGTATTACGCCAAGAAAAATGATTTAGAATGTAGGTCTACTGCTCATACCTTTTCCCCACGCAATTAGAATTTCACTGGAATTCACACAAGAAATGTAACAAAATTACACACTTCGAACATAATCATAGAAAAATAGGATGAAACATAGACATTAGGTAAAAATGAAGAAATATAACAAAATCTAAGACTAAGAATATAAACATAGAAAATAGGAGGGCGGGAGCGTGACTCGATACCTGATATTGTAGACTTTCTATGGCGTTAATTTATCCTCTAGTCCTAGTTCATTTGCACGTGGTTGTCACACCTCATGTACTTCTATAAATCTGCAGCTGCAAGAGGTTATGATAAAAACACTACTGCGTAACCAGGTATATTGGGTTATCCGGCAGACAATATGATATAATACAGATGTTCCCATAGCCAAGGACCGATGGCTATTTTGTGACGACCAGATGAATCTATACACCCCACTGCAGCCTCCGTCTCGCGCACACTAACAACTCTACACACGTCATTGCTCCGGGGGTCGAGATTCCGCTGTTCTACTGTGTGTTCCTGCTTATATGTCTTGCTTATGGGTCTAATTTGACTTTGAAAAATACACCTGTGGCTGAATAATGTCCTTGTGGACCGGATGCTAACTTGAATTGGAGATGTTCACTATGACCGTATCGCCAGTTGCTGTAGTGCCAACTGTAGATACACTGTATTATCTCACCCCAGATATTTTTTCTCCATAGACTTAACATTGGGAACTCGTATCTAACGCCCATTAGATATTTAGGAAAAATATCCAATGGGTAATATTGTCACAAATGTTAGCCCATTAGTCAATATTAAGGGTGAGATACATTCAGAAACCCATTCAAGTTTAGGGTCAGAGCTCGATCCCATCTCATTTGAATCACATAGTAATTCACGCGGCTTCGCCTTATGAATTACTATGTGATTCAAACTCGATGGGATACGGGCTCAGACCCTAAACTTTCATGGGTTTCCTCTATATTGTTTCGATCTTCTTCGATCCTGATTGTAAAGTATCTAATCGCTTTCACTCACCACATATTATCTAATGAACGGCGATCATGAACAACTAGGAACAAATGATAATCTATGGGTCATTTTCTGTAGACCACTTGGCACCCAGTCAACTTGCTATTTCTACAACTGCCTTTCTTGGATACAAATGTAACAAAGATACCAGGAATAGTAAACGTAAGTAGAGGTCAATACTGTACAGGCTATTGTAGGGACATGCGCAGTGCCTATATCCGTCCACGACACAGCTGAGGTGACGTATGGTCTCATTACGCATTCCTCCAGACCGGACGTTCCTCCAGGGCATGCGTAGTGCCTATATCCGGTCAGACAGACAGGCGACAGACAACACTGCTGTCCTGTACGCCTCTCTCTTATCTCAAACGGCCTACAGAATTGAGATACCAATGACCCCCTCCCCTTACCCTCACGCTGCCCACGATATGCTGCCTCTAGTATCAGATCCCCACACTCCAGGTGCTAACAGATACTTGTGCAGATCTCCTCCTGTGAGATTCTGAATGTGGCAGCTCTATGAACGGTAAAGGTGACTGTCGGAAGTGCATATTCACCAACACATTAATCTGGAAAGGTGGTCCACAATCTGTTATATTTGATGACTTAATTAATGGGTAATTTATATGAGAGAAAAATGTTTGACTCATAAGAAGGAACTGCATCGAGATCCCTAGCCACTTAAAATATGCCACGTGTATTGGTTGCCAAGTAATCTCATGAGGGAAATGCAAACCAAAATGAATGCATATTTTCAGTGACTATGGATCGAGTGCAGTTCAGATTTGCCTCACCCCTTTCTGCCTAACATTTGCGACATCACCCCTTCCGCTTTTATTCATACAATACTCCATGGGCATTGGAAACGAGTTCCCTGTGTTAAGTCTATTGAGAAAATACCAGTGGTGAGATAAAAACCGGATATACATGTATAAACGAGATCTCCTGCCCATTTACCATGTGCCGCCATACACACACACCTCTGTGGATATCACCTGCCTACATAGGTAACCCTACACCATCCACGTGTCACACCTGGCCGTTTGTACAGGTAAACACCGTCCATGATCACCTGCCCGAGGTCATCGGCGGGGTCAAAGGTCACTCTACGTGGTCACAGGTCACCACTAGGGGTCAGGGTGAAAGGGTCACGCGTCGAAGGTCAGACGTGGTAGTTCTGCTCTTGGTTGGTAAGGTGGCGCTGCTGGTGTGGCAGGTTTTAGTGATTACGTGGCGGGAGGGGGGGGGGGGGCGCAGTACCACTTGGTGTACGTGTAAGAGGCTGGGACATGGACCTCTGGTGCAACCACCTAAACGTGTGTTTAAACACGGATACGCTCATAGACAGCTATTGTTTAGGGAGAGGGTTCAGGCAGATGTACAGGCCAGGCCAGGCGTTGACAGGCTCTGCACCATGTTAAAGTGCCAGACATCCCTCGTGACAGCTAATGAAGGTTAGCCAGGGTGCTATTAAATAGTCGAGGGTATATCATAGAAATCGTCCTCCCATTGTTCTAGGCCCAATATCGTTCTAGAAATATTTTTGTCAAAAGGATACGATCTTATACAGGCCTTGGAATTTCATTGTATAAACTTATCGTACAACTCTCCTTTATCCTCTAAATTATCTGAAATCATCTAAAACTCTCATGTCAAGCACACCTACAGGGGTGTCCTAGAATTATGCAGTTTGTTCCGGAAATATAGTATAATACCTCAGTAATATTGTAGTTATGACCTAGATTATCATAGGTTTAATCAACAGCAACATGTATGATCTATGTCAAATCTACTATATATTTCTTAGGTAGTTTCAACTCAACAACAACTCAACAACAACTCCAATACTCATAAAATACTATATATTTCTCCAAGGATCGGCCCATCATCCAGGGCAAAATTTATGAAAGGAATTCTATGATAGATCATACACATTCTCATTTCCTATAGCTATGTTATGTCCTCCGGATTATTAAAGAGCACCCGGGTCTAAACGTCTGAGATCGGACAGTTAAAGTCAACTAATTGAGGGAATTAATCTGAAACGTTGAGTGACCTATAGAGTAGATCTCAGTACAGTCATTCCTGTTCCGTGTGAAGTTTAGATGGATGCATATTTAACCTATCCTTAGATAAACGAGACCCACAGGCAATGGCTGATATGTACTCATATGACAAGGTCAGTCAGTCCACATGCTGTCTGCATCATGAACATCTATCCTCAAAGATTTGGGATTCAGCCAATGATAGTATGGTCACCCATGTCATAAAAGGATTAACATGTGTATATAGGATTCATCCACTGAATAGAGGTCTCCTGTATCCCAGGCATGCAGGCTACATTTTGTTTGTGATAACTTTTTCGTTCGTGCTTCCCTTGCGGGAGACGTTAGAAATTTTTTTTTTGCAGGCCACATTTTCACTGTTACAGGGGTATCCTTGTTTATATCGATCTTTATTTTAATTATATGTCTATGTATTATTCTCTCCACATTTTATGAGAGTTTTGGAGTATATAAAGAAGGAAGCCAAAGTGATGGCGATAGTGTATTTATCCTACTTTTTCACCTGAATAATGAAAAATATTATTCATGGATATCTACCAACCCTTATTGTTGGATTCTGTAACCTCTACACCATCGGTGAATCCTGCATTACAAGCCCGCCTCTATACAGAGTATGTCACACCAGCCATAATTAGAACTTTTGAATCACATTATTATAATTAAATAACGTCAATATCAATAGATAGTAGCGTGCTCTTATAACGGTTCATGTGTTTGATATCTGCCCGGGGAGTGAATTCCCTGTACCCCATATTACTTTGCTCACAATATGAATTCAACATAGGAGTAAAGTCTTATTTATAGAACTATATGATCACAAATGTCTTCCAGCTTCCTATTATCTGACAATATTATGTCGCTGGTAATGTATCATTTCCCAGTATTGTGACATCACCGAATAATCTTTATTATCTAGGAACAAATATTGATGAATGCGCGTGGAATTTAGAAAAAAAGACAATTAAAGGTTTGGGTTATATTCAGTCTATGGGTAATTCTCTATAACCCCCTTGCACCCATTAAACTTGCTATATCTATCATTAGGTCAACGATATATTTCGGTCTCTATTGATTGGTCATGGTCAGCGGAGAATGCCTCTCAGACACTGAGACACGGGCCTCTGCTCCTCTCCCAATGTCACAGAGCTGGCACGCAGTTAGTGAAGGGATAGTTTTTGCAGCACACTGAAAGTATATAACCTTTCCCTAACCTAGGCATCGTATATGAGCGTGTGGTCCACGCTCAATAAAATCACTTGTAACATCTGTTGATCACGAAGGACTAACGCCATATTCATGATGTCAGACGACATTTGCCTTGAAGAACTCCATTATTCAAGCTGAGACGCTAGATATAACGAGCTTCAGTACGTGTCATTTAGCAGACAGTAAAACTCATAACCTGTTCCCCATATGGCTTTATAACTTCTTGTCAGTCATTCCTGATGCCATTTTAGATGCTCCAAGTATGGCTCTCAAGGTGACCTTGAAATTAGTACGTGTTTGTAGGTCTTAGGGTGGGACACCTGATAGTTATACCACTTACTAAGGTTTAGAAATTAGTATATACCACATGTATGCTATATATACCACATGCCTTTTACAAGGCGGGGAACCAGCGAAGCATCAGTCCAGGTGAGGGTTCTCGTGACCTCTCGTCCGGCACGAGATGTAGTCGCAAAGGTCACGTGGTGAACGTATGCCACATGACATGCAAGAGCATGGTACCATGTGGCTATGGTAAGGTGAAAGAACCGGAAATGACCAGATCAAACTGTGCAGTGACATTTAAACGCGTCATGAGAAATATGAAATCACCCATTTGACAATCGTATTAGGAATATCTAATCTGATTATGTAAATATCAGTGTTATTGCTCTAAAATACCACACAGTGGAAGACTATCATATTGACAGATCTATTAGTACGCAAGTTATATGCATTATCCTCGATGAAGATATGCGCAATTTACTTTCTTTGATATGAAATTGAATCTCCCTGATTTGGAGTAATAACTCCAAAATTATCATAAAAGGAAAAGGAAACGATTTTTGTGCAAAATATGAAGCTTTCCTTAGAAGGCATTTTCTACATTGTCAGTATTGGGAAACAAGCAGTGGATGATTAGAAACTCTGATAAAATACTGCTCCCGCGCAAATGAGTATTTCTACACGATTGACTGCGGTTTGACTTGGCAGGAGATTGCTCTAGCCGCAGATTTATTATTTTCGTCAGCCATTCCTTTCCCGGCACCCTCGCCACATTTCACCTTCTTTCAACTTCCGGCTTCATTTACCCGTCCTGATAATAACTCAAAATCAAATGAGCCAGAAATTTGAAGAAAAGACGTGCAGGACATCCTCAAAACCTGCTGCAAAAATGACGAGGCTTTTTTCTTGCGGGACAGACGCTGTTCTCTTTTTTTCCGCAGACGACATTCAGTTGGAACATTTTTCCCGCACTTTTTACTCGAACATTGCCATAGAGGACAGCCGCAATGGCGTTCTCCACCATTGATGTAAAAAGAAAGATACTTTCTATGATAGCATATGGCGATAATACATTTATATAATGAAACCACCCTTGATACATGACTACGTGAGAACTTTCAGTATTGATCTAATTGCATGAGCTTCAACCTGCTCATAAATATTTTACTTCTATAGAAGCAGATGGCAAATTATATTTTCTATATCAGATGTACAGTAAAGCCGACTACAGGGACTTCTTTTTATTATCCTGCAGTTCTAGACACGATTCCAATGATGAACAAATATAGTAAATCTAGTTTTCTTTGAACGAACCCGTTTTCTGTATTCATATTTACGTCACTTATCCCATTTCACTTCTCAGCACGGGGATTGGTTCTCTTCTGCCACTGACCTAATCTGATATCGAGTTTCAAACAATTGTCAGTACTAGTCCACTACAAGACTCCACCATCATAATGGCGGTGGTAGCAAAGGTTCCCCACACCTCTGAGAGAAGTTCTAATATAAACTCGGCAGTTATATTACATGCTACTAGAATTTACAGTTATGGAATGCATGTAAAAGCTCCTTTTTTCAAACTATGCTCAGACGTCCGAGCCACCTCCCCGCTACTCGTAGCCTACCCTTCTCCTGAGAGTATAAATACTCATGCTATATCCAGCAGTAACAGATGCCACCCCAACTTCTGCTTAATGCTCCCACTCAGCGTAGATAATCCCACAAAACTGTTACTAGGATTAGGTAATCGGTGGCTAATCCCTAGCCCCTCCTCGACTCCGACTCCTGCTGTGTCACACCCTCGTTATCTTCTTGAGCCTACCAGAACTTTTCCTTGGTTCCAACAGACAAGCACAACAAATGAAGTTGGTATGGCCATGCATATTTTTAACTAGGACTAATCGCCTTAAAGAGATCAATGATAGGTGATCTCAAGTCAAAGCCCCTCAGTCCGTGTTCACTCAAAAGCTCGGCGAATCGTGGGCGATATTCGGGGTAAACCTGCTGTTGGGCTTAGTGTTAGATCAACGCGAGGCGCTTGCCATATCTATAACGCAGTCCACCTGGTGAAGGCAGGGTGCATGGTTACACAGCTTGTTACTTGGATAAAGGTAGAAGCATGGCCAGGTTGATCTCGTACCCGCTTTGCTCTCTACCAAGATCACGGCCGGGGTGAGGGAAGGGGTCAAAGGTCACCACTTTATAACTTAACTGCCACTGAGGGCGCTGCCATCGGAGGTCTGACCTTGTATTAGTGTGGTTTTCATGAAGATGCATGAGTGCCTAACTCTTTTTTATCCATCGTGTTCAAAATCCCCATTGAAAATGTATGGGGACTCTGTAAACTACTACCCATTCTTTAAAAACTGCCAGATTCCATAACCATTGTATACAAATTTCAAATCCATTGGATAATAAAGAAGAAACCAAAAAGTTCTGAACAAAGTCGTCGTTTTTGACGTGGAGTGATATGAACGCGGCGACAACTGAATGAATATCACATAGCATTCAAACAAGTTGGAAAACGACCTCTTTGACCAACACGAGTTGCTTTCTGTATAATCTCAACCCTGGGGTGAGACAAAGTCGAAGGGATAAATCTGAGATTTCAAGATTTTTATCTGTAATAGACAAAATTCCGCAATATCTCAAGTCGCAACACGCTGATTAAACTGTGGTGGTATCAAGCCACCAGCATATATGTATATATATCTATTGCTGACAGGTCGTCGAGAGGTGCCAACTTTTCGGTTTGGGGAAAGCGATTGAGTCTGTAAACTGATGTTTATTACATATGCACAGTTCTTGGCATGTTTTCACTACCAGGCACCACACTGTGCAATCATTCTTCGGTCTAGTTTTTATTTCGATTTTCTTTGGAACCATGACTGGTATTCCTGCTTAGAACATGTGTGGTGTGTGGTACAGTACTAAAGGAATACAAATTGTGCAGTCCATTGCTCACATAACTCCTCACTTGCGCTATGATAAGAGAATATATAGTCAGGGATGGCAGTTTTTATCCTTTCCAAGGAAGTCCTATATTTTATTTTCAGTTGATAGAATTCTTTTTCTCTGGTAAAGCAAAGAGAAAATAAATTGGGCCTCATTCACGCCCATAAGCAGTGGTCTAAGCCTCTCCACACACCTCAGCCCCATTCCATGGAGTATAACGATGTGTTTTCCATCTTTTCTCTCCGAGGCATTAAATTCCACAAGATTCCCCCCCCCTTTTTTTCATGACTCAAACTGACATCCCCATAGATAAATGCTGATGTTAAGAGAGGCAGCAGGTGGGTGGGAGGTTGGAGGATGTGCAGAAACAGGTTGGGTTGAAAGCTTGTGATGCAATGGGCAGTAAGATAGGAGTGGCAGAGCTGACAAGGTAGGACTAGCTTTGATGGCCGCCACATTACACGAATTATAAGATTAGTTAGCGGGAAGATGGGTGAAAGGTTTGAGGCCATAAGGTATTAGACTAGGCTTAGCTGACGTATACACAATAATCAAACGTTTAGTGTATGACCTTCTATCCATAAAATCATTATTTATTGTATATATTACTGAACTTCATTAAAAAAAAATGCTTAACTCAATCCAAGAATCGCCATATCTATCTTGGTTTCTTGGCGTAGTGCGCAGTTTATCTCTCTCCGTGCATAGATTCAGGCTTGTATATATAAACAAATTGACTCAAAATCTGTCTTGAGATAGTCTTTCTTCACTAAAATACATTTGTATGTCTAAATTTCCAGATTTCATGAGCTATTCCCGTATAACATAGTTGTCCACCCTATCAATATACATTAGTTATTGGTTTATTATATCCCATACGTTTTGAATGGAGATGTGTAAGTGATGAATATAATAGCAAACAGGCTGCGTGTTGAACGGATGTCAGTATATCTGGGATACCCAGAGCTCATAGTTAGTTGGTATCATGTAGGTCTATGAGTGGGGTACTCACTGAGATGTTATTAGAATCAAGCTGTAAAAACCTCTGAGCGGTGTGTGGCTGGTGTATGGGCTGTGTTACTGACCCCGCCCACCCACAGACCACATTTTCCTCAAACATAGTACCTTGTAGACTGAGGGCGCGTAGGTGGCGCCCTGGGGCGGTTGGTGTAAAGATGATCAAAGACCTGAGGGCAAAGATCCAAAGGAAGGGATCCAAGGTCAAGGTTGTGCCACGTTTCACGAACACTGGCCAACAGAGCCCTTGCTTACTATACTACGTTAGCTCTGGTGGGGTTAAATCCGCAGCCACCTTAACCCGCTAGCTGTAATCTTGAAGCCACTTTTCCATGTTCTCATTTCCTTTTGTGTGTATTTTGAATTAAATGACGATAAAGCTAGGCTCAATTATCGAATTTTGAGGTTTAACTAGTTCCTAGTAAGTATTTCGTCTCTCAGAACCTACATAGAACAAAATTACTTGATCCATGACTGACACAGATTGAACCAAATCAACATCTTAGTTGGCACAAAGTGTGTCATGGCACTAAAGTCAACTCCAGAGAACAGTTGTAGCATTGCATACATTGACATGACCCTAATTGTTGCTACGAGGTAAAGAGAAACACTACCATACCTCCCGTCCTCCTTAACCTAATTATCCTTTGCGCCAATACACGGGTCTCTATTCCAGGGTACTAATGTAGATAGAGGATGTACATTATCATAGATATATTCTATCATAGGTACATATATTTGTTCTGGATAAGGGACCTCTTATTACAGAACATCAAAGCTACACATTTCTATTTCGAATGACAGCTGTTAGACTATTACGCATTTCGTAAATCGGGTTAATCGGGTTCATTATATGATCAAATTCTTGTTTCTATTGCTGTTGGAGAATATTCATTAGATTTACAGTAGTCAACTATGTTAACATTGATCTATTTAGCATCCATTACGTATATATAGGAAGCAAATAACTTGTAAGCTAGTTCGAGCCCTGTACATCTTACCTCCAGGGTAATACTGAAGGTCAAGATCACCTCTAGTCTAAGGTCACAGAACCATCGGTTCTCCGTAGTATACCACTGGTCTCTGGTATTGATGACAATATAATCACCAGAAGCTTTTATCTTTGCTCGAGACAATGTGAGCAAGAACGTGTGTTGGGGATCTGTAGTGGTCATCATCAGCCGGCTTACTTTGTCTCGCTTTGACCTTGTGCCCCAGGTCCATCTGACCTTGGTCCACACAGTCGTACCGCAATACAAACAAGTGTATTACCACATACCTGTACTGTTGAATATAGGACAGGCGATGAGCCATCATTTGTAGGCACACAGCAATACGGAGATAGCCACTCTGTGGCCAGAGATGTTTCCAAATCTGTAAAGCCTTGTTAGGTGAAATATCTTTATATACATTAATAAGAATGAACTGACGTTCATCAAACGTTATTTAGATCGATTTTGAATTAATTATTATGATAAATATTCAAGTTGACCATCAGGTTAGAAAAACTGGCAATCTTCGTGGAAACCCTCACGTTCTTCGTATTACATATATATGTCTTTTGTTGGTCTTTTATCTATCCTGTCGATGCTCATTTTCAGATCTACTGGTTTTTATGCATGGACAGCAGATATATCGATAGAAATCATCTCATTTTCCTTTATAAAGGTTACTACATCAAGTAGAACTTATTGACAGGTTTATATGAGCCTCTTAAGTTTCCTCGTTGTCACCCTGGTTGGATCGATTTGGTGTTGACAACTTGTAGTTTAACATTTATAGATTATGGGATAGAGTTTCTTTGTCTTAGTTTTAACTTTGCATTAAAGTCCTTGCTTATCGGAATGGCTCTTAGGTAGGTCTGGAGGTAAGGCATAACACATATTGAGACTCGATATCAGCATGGTACCACATTGGCGCTGGCTACGACCACCAGCCAGGCACCATAAGCTTCGTCAGAGAGGGTTTCTGTGGGAGGTCTGAGTAATGGTAGCCTGTAATAGACCCACTAGACATAATGGCGCCTGTCCTTGGGAATAACTGCCCTGTTATTAGTTTGTGTTGGGAATTAAGTGGGGTTGCCCAGTGGAGCCCTCTCGTGCAGGTAAGTAGTAATTCATCACATCATATGCCCTGAAAATACACGCGGGTGTACACAGAGGCTGGATTAAGATAGAGATGTTGGTCCGTCAGGAGATGTCTGTGGACGGTTTGTTGTCTTTAACTGATATCGTCCAGTGGATGATGTGGCTTTTCCTCTGCCTGCATGGATTCTGTGGTCAGTTTATATTCCACATCTACGACCACATAGAGCGTTACGAGCCTATTTAAGTATTCATCTATAATTAATAGAGCTGTGATTAATTGATAAATCAATTAGAGGCCCCCTTTTAAAACTAAGTGGCTATGTTTCATGTCGGCACTATCGTTGCTTATGTCGAACAAACTCTATAATAGCGTGCCTTTTAGAATCCTGGGGAGGGTGCTTCACAGAGACCACGGCAGATAAGGGTTTAGAAAGCAAAAAACTTGCTGAAACTTTGGTTCACACTAATTACTGTAAATTGTTGAAAATAAAAACCTCATCAACTGTTCATATTGATACACCGAGGTGGAAAGTAGTCCCTCCTACACAATATTTATCCTACCCCTAATATAAATTCCCATAAGCTTAACATTGAGTTTCCGTATGCCACGCTGACTGGCATACGGAGTTTTATATGCCACTAGTGGCATACAGAATTGTTATCACATAATATTCTAAAATCGAGGAGATGGGTAGGATAAAATCAAAACCTGATTCGTTTTAATCTTGGCCACCGCATTCCACTACTGAAGTTTTGGCTCCGGACTTCACTCGGCTTCGCCTCATGAAGTCACTATGCCAAACTCCAGTTGTGGCATACGGTGGCCAAGATTAAAACTCATCTAGTTTTACGATAGTATTCACATTCAATATAATAATCTTCAATAGCACAAAAGATGATTTGTAAGTGTGTCTGAGGGTCACATCAAGACACAGTTAATATCCAGAGTAGGTCAGCTTCCGACTGGTTTAATTCGATTTTACCCTGAACACTTTACAAAAGAAACGAAAAATAATATTGATAGCAGATTCAGGAGGGAACTAACAACACTCCATTTCCTCTTATTATCGTTCATGACCTCTGTTCAGAACTATGAGAGGTATTTGCATTGTGTACAAGTTGGGAATCTTTATTCATAATACCATTAATTTACTGCTCCATAGCTCTAAGCAAGCATTGTAAGGTAATTGATTTCCCTTTCTACAATAAGCATGAGACAATTAGGAGAGTGTCGAGTCTTAATTGCATACAGAATGCGTGCCTTCCCTGCATCCCTGCAGCTAATACGGAAACGAATTTGCTACAATGTCGTAGAAGTGAAATGGAAAGGCTGTCACCCCATTCTGTAGCGGACCATTCCGACTATCGATCGACGGAAATCTCTAGGGATATTTTGCCACCGGGGTTGGCAGAAAATCGCCGAGGGGTTTACCAACTTTGCTAATGCCAGGAAATGTTTGCTATGCGAAACTTGCTCCAATATCGCAGGATTTGTTACTTTCATGGATATTGGCATAAGATTGCATCATTCTTTGGACTTATACAACTAGAAATAGCCCGTCTTGATAGAAAAAAACCCAACAATAAACTCCGCACTTTATTTCTCTACTTGCACCTTATCTCCATCCGGGTACCCAATAAGGGGATTCACTGTCACTCTCCAAGCAGAGGATCACATAAAACAAGATACATGTATATCCTATTGAGTTTCTTTAGGCTCGGAAGAAAAATATATGTTCGTGTTTTTATGTTTCGCTTGCACAGCAGACTGCAGGGGGCTAATGTACATAATGTACATAATGTACTCACGCTGATAGTTATGTCTTTGATGATACAGGAACTCCTTCTCCTCATCCTATGCCCTATGTTACAACAACGATAACGCTCAGAAATGAAAGGCAAGGCGTGAAATGTGGGCAACCTTGGATAAATACATGGACTTAGAGGTGTGCTGAATAAAACCTAAGACTCTTTGTTGTCATATATGAGGTATTTCTGCTGTTTATAAAATCATAGAGAGTTGTATTAGAGTTGAGGGATGTCAAGCTCCGTTTTAAAGCAAATATTCATGAATGATGGAGTATGAAGTACAACAGAACCCAAGGAGCTAGTCTCCCCGTTGAAAGGACCACCCCGTACTTGGGACCATTTTTGATTTAGCGCAATCTCTTTTTCTTGTTATTGAACCCCGCTGTGGGTATCCTACATCTGAGACCAGTTTGACTTGGAGAACGGAGTTGGACTGTACATTGGTGAATTGTGAATTACATATATTTACCAAGGAATTGCTTTATATGCTCTGTAATTATTCATAAAGCCTAATCAATCCCTCCGAAAATAGCATAATACACTACTCAAGAACAACTCTAGAAGTATCAACTCTATAGAAATTAGGGCAGTGATGAAGAAGGGTTTGTATCTGAGTGACCCAGTAAGAATGCCCCCCCCCCTCCCAACATGCTCATCAGTTCCAGAAACTCGGCCCACCCTCCATCAAAGACCCGCGTATCCCCGTTACACCGTTCCGCAGCAGCCGGCCCCATCTTTACCCCTTTATCCTACTGCCAACTGCCAGGTGGCGTGGGCGTAGGTGCACTCACTGACCCCTTCTCAGCCCTGCGAACTGGAGGAACCTCATGGCTGGTACTTGGCGCTGTGATGACAGTTCACACCTGAGTCTTGCCGGCGACCAGCGTGGAGGTGTGAAGGTGAAGGACGTGAGGCGTGCTGAGGTGCTCACTGCTTCACAGCTGCTCCTGTTGAGCGCTTAGATCCACATGTGAGTTAGTGAGCAGGTCTCTATAGTTCATCCACTATGGACTGGCTCGAAAGTCTGTTCAATTTGAGTTGGCGCAAACATGATCTCAGCCATGGTATCATTTCCCCTAGGCTTAACATTGGGGACTTGTACTCTACGTCCATGGAGTATTGTAAAGAAATGCTCAATGAGCGATTACATCATAAACAGCAGCAGAGCAATCAGTGATGGGGGTGAGATAAAAGCTGATCCACACTCGATCTGTAGCCAATGAAAATATACCATTCTTTTTATTCTACTATGTAATCACACTGCCTTGTGAGATTACTCTGCAACCAAACCTCATGGCATATTATCAGTAGCTACGGATCTCGATGCAGTTCCTTCTCATTCCATCATAGGGCTCCAGCAACCCTTAGATACTGACTCCAAACAATGATAGAATATGTCTCATACTCTTTTAGAGATATGCTGTGAAGAAATGCAACAACTCCATGACAAACAGTTACTTTCCAGTCACCTAACACGATTTTAAATATGTTATCTAATTTCGATTATCTTTATTCAATCGTACATACAAATGTCCCTGTTCAGCTATACGTTAACGCTGGGCGTTTGGACAGTATACTATCGCATCAGGGCTCCTTTTAATTTATATGAGACCCAAACATTCACGTCTTGTCTGTACAACACTGGCATTACATAAACTGATATATATAGAGAGATCAACCAAAGTTATGCGCACCCACGAGGGATGGCTGTGGCATGCAGCATACGCAATACTTACCTCAGACAGATATGGCATAAATGCTATATTCACGGCTATGATGTCTGTATAGAGGCACAGGATGCTGCGATAAGGCAGTACCTTCCCCTCCTTGTTAGGACCACGCTCGCACGGATAGGGCGATAATTAGGGGTACGTACAGTTAGAGGTGACTGGGGAGTATGGAAAGAGCGAGACGGAATATTCAGTAGGAAGGTCTGCGCATGCGTGGAATGACAATAAGGGCGTGTGAGGGGATCACTTCGTGGGCGGCTCACTTCCCTGCTCCTACGCACGGTCTCTCTCTGGCTTCCGGTGCGGGCATTTGCTGTGGAGGAAAGGAGGGGTTGTGTTGACAGGCAAGGCATCAAAGAGGCATGTGTTAAGGTAGTAGCTATTGGGAAGTCAGGCATTGGCTTGCCAGGCTCTCGGAGAATGAATAGTGATTATATACAGCAGTATGAGGCAGGGTTATTGTACGACAGGCTTTGGGACCTCTGGAAAGTTAAATAGAAAGATAAATGACGAAGTACACTACCTTTCTTATAAATACAGAAGGCAGAGTAGTAAACAAGTACCAAGAACCAAGGATCGAGGTAAGATATTGCAAGTCTGATGTCTGGGCAGAAGAAAAGACAGTTGAATATAGGGCTAGGGCAGACCTTGAGAACATTAATGTAGGACAAGCAGGTGTTCATGAGCCAGACCTTAAGTCCTTGCAGCACGGTTCTAATCTCACCGAATACCCACATATTTCTCGAACAAGATGGTCTGATCTGGGAGAAATTATAGCCAGGCAATTACAGGTTTGGAACGGGATTATTTAGTATCTGGGCTCAGAATGGCAAGATACAACAAAACCAGATATTGCATAATCAAACATTTGGAAGCCATTCAGGAATAAATGTCAGCCCTATTGAAGCCACCCACTTAGGAGTCAGACATCCAACAACGGTTTATGGGAAGCCAGGCTATAATGCGTCAGATAAGCTGTATTTTGCATGGAGCAATAACTAGAAATGTCAGGTTTTTGCATGGCAGGTATAAAGGAAGCCAGATATTTGCAAGCCACACATTAAGGCCTAGGCATTAATAGCCCATCTTTGTACAAATGGTGAAAGGCGATAAACAGAGTGGACTGAACTCTGAGGTCATGCAATAGTTGCAACATGCATACAATACAAAACGAGAGATTTCATGCATAGATACATAAATAATTGAAATGAGGTACCAGACTTATCTATTAAAACATGCTCGATAAAAAAGAACAAATAAAAGCGTTCTGTTTATATTTTGTTGCTTTCAAACACTTTCATGTGTACGGGATCCATCCAAGTGCTTCGTTCTAATCTGTAGGGTGTGGTTGGTCAAGAGTTTTGGTGTACTGTTATCAAGATACAGCACAGTCTGTCACGTGACTTATTACTAAATCTTAAAGTATTTAACAGGAGCTGCTGCACAACATTTGTAAGCTAGTTCCTATTCATCAAAGGTACTTATTGATAGTGATTAGAATGATCCGTATATGTATCTTTTATCAGGAAATCAAGTATCCCCATAAAGTACAGACATGCGAAAATTCTAGATTTTCTGTTATGATATTTTAGATTTTCTTACCATGCCTTTACGTTGCTTATGCTGCATTACTTTTCTCCAGTGGCCCTCCAATGCTCTGGACCCTACAGTTCAAACACCAATGATCTAATCATGTATAAGAGCCCAGGTATTAATAACCCAGGCATCACGCCAGGAACTGATCCCATCAACCTGTACAAGCAGTAGGTGTATCCGAGTTATTCTCCCGACCGGGTCCCCATGGGCCAATCAAACAACAAATTCCATTGGCCAGTGCCAGTGGCCTACAAAAGACTGTGTCTACAGAGTTAAAGCAGACTCAGTCCCAGGAGACATTTCACGCCCTGGAGCTGCCCCCCACCCCCATCCCCAACCAGTCTATCTTAATCCGCGGCGCACCCCGACTACATTAGCCCAATCACCACTGCTTCCATCAACACACACATCCCGCGCCTATTTTGACAGCAAGACCTCCCACCTCAAATCCATCAGACAAATAAGCACCGTCTCCACGTGTTGCCGACGGTGCCTTAGTTACCCCTCCTGCGCCCGCAGGGCACGCTGCGCCCCCTCCCTGCCCAACCCCCGTCTGTCCCACTCCTCCAGGGCAAAAGTAAACACGCGCAGCGCCCCGTACGCATGCGCAGGTAGTTGGTAATTGGTGCGTAGTGGATGAGGCAGGTAATTGGGGGCGTCACGGGGTACTGAGGACTGCCGAGAGAGGGGTGTGCGTGTGAAACTCAGTCTGATATTATGATGTCCGCCATTCAACAAGCAAGACTCAAATAGCAAAGAAATGGAAATCAAGACCCCTATGAATATCATAACAAGAAGGCCGTGCTGTTTTATGAATTGGAGAGTTAAGGGCAAGCCATATAGACATCTGAATCAACAAGGTGTGTGCTTGTAACAGTAGTTTTATGAATGGTACTACGTTAGGGGCAAGGTTTAACTGGATAAGTGTGCAGATAGGAAGGAGGTTGAAAATTGATAAAACAAATACTGCATACATCTAGATATTGCGCAGAGGTATAATTCGGAAGCGGTGCTATTTTAAGTATAGTACAGAGTTCAAACTGAGGTATGGTTAGGTACACATATGAGTAAAAATGTGTGTCATTATGAATACCACTACGTTAGAATGGCTATATCTTCAAGCATACTTATCTCTGCAATGTAGAACTCCCCAGTTCCAAACTGTATTGAATAATCAGGAGATACTGCTCAATGTAACGCAGATATAGAGTTATAGATCCCCTCCTTGTAACGGGGATGAAAGCAACTCGAACCCGTTTGCGTGTCCCAGTGTCCCTAACATTGACTGACCACAGCAAGGGCGAAGTTCTTCCTGGATGACCCCTCATCCTTCATAACTGTGAGGATATACATTATGGTCATCGTATCCGTATAGTTTACTTCAGAGTCCGGTGTAACTGTTGACCAGTCTCACGTGTCTCTAGCAGAATCGAGTTATATATAGGGCCTATATAGATATACATGTGATTGGGGTTCCACTCTATGAAGGATACAGGTTCAGAATCAGTGTCAACGTAGAAAAGTAACTTACAACAGCTACGACAACAACACGATGGACATCTATCCTGACAACATTCCAGTTGCACCTAGGCCGACCCGAATCTGATACGTTATTGAATAAATGCCTCCGCAGTCTGTTCTCTCCCTCCTGTAAGACGCTCTCTCGTCATCTTTCACTGACGCCAGGTGGCGCCCCTCTCGATTAGGAGACTCAGATTGAGCGTTTCTGTTACAGCGAAACTGCTCTACATGTAAAGCGTATTCTTCAACCCGTCCACTGCATGATCGCCAGCGTCGATGCATGTGAAGTCTTTCTACTTCACTGTAAAGATATGTTCTTGAACTTAAGATGATGGGATATTTGTCTGAGACAAATTCAGCTGAGATTCTGTACTGGAAAACAAAATCATCGTCTGAATGGTGCGGTTTCATTCCTTTGAGATTGATAGGTGGCCATCCGTAAAGTAGGCAACATACGCAGGAGTTCTGAAATCTTGGACTCCCCCCCCCCCCCCCTATATCGTGTACGCATTAGAACAAAGATTAGTACATACTTTATGGATGCCCCTCTACAATTGTCCCCGGCCTACTCCCTCCCTGAAGTATAGAATATCAAGAAATGTTTATTATTAAAATTATAGGGGAATTTTGATGAGACATATGTACCTACTTCTGAGTCGCCAACTGAGTACCCAACCTAGCCAATAGAATGTCAGAAAGCAGGAGCACATGTTTTTCACACCCGTCACCTCAAGGACACTTGAATCCCAGGGTGAGTGTCCCACAGGTAGGGTGCCCACTACAGCGACAATGTATCCTGCCATAAGAGACTTTGTCTGAGACTATGTACCAGACTGTGTCCTTCCGTGGGAATCCAATCGGCCATTTTTCCTTTAGACTGGGAAAATCAAAAAAACATTGGCACCTTGCTATGAGATTCTTGTACTACAGGGAAATTGTCTGATTTTAGGGAAAAGGTGTGAAGTACATCGCCTAAAGTACATTAGTCCCTACGTGTGAATCCAACTTTATAATCTAGAGACCGTGCCTTGCAAACATTAAGTGATATGGTTAGATTTATAAATCGATATCAATAGGCAATCATATCAGATATTTAAATAGGAAATACTCTTACTTTGGGAAAACTTTACACTCTAATACCGAACTTACCTTTATCTCAGTGCTTTATTCCCTTCATTCCAGGAAAGTTCTTCGAGTGAATATGAGTTCCCCATAGACATGGAGAACCCATACTCAACACCCATTGAGTATTATGAACTGTTGCGGGATGATGTCACAAACATGAGCAAATTAATGGACCACATTGCAGTTCCTTCTTAGCCTCTCAATCACTTACAGACTGGACGTGATATAGATGTGATTTATGTAACGCACCCTTCCTCGCACACCGCGGTGCCATGGCATAATTCACAACGGACTATTTCTTGTGAATGGATGCGATATTAGTGGGACTGGAAGGATTACCTCATGGCTGCCGAGTAATTTGTTCCTGACAAACAGGTGTTAGTTCCGAGGACGAATCACACAGCTATTCGTCCTGCTCGGCACCCCCTGATGCACCCTCATCCACCCCAACCCCCTCCCCTCTCCCTCCTGCTCATCTCCTAATTTATAGTCTCCACGACACCTGATGCTGGTACCCCACTGTCTACTTATTGCCAGCGGGAAAGGCGTGCCGCCAACCAACCAGTACCCAGCGGCGCCCACTGACTGACAGCCAAAAAGCATTGTCTCCGCGAGGCAGTGAATCACCAGGTTGTTGCCTGTTGTGCGCATGCGTGCGGCCCGATCTGGGTTTGTGGGTCAGCTGGCACTCGCACACAGCCCCTCACTAATCCCGCACCCCTCGTAGCACGCCACTATCGGATCCCTGAGGGAGTCATTACGGCTAAGCCCAACCCATCCTCAGTGGAATGTGCATCTGAGGAAATCCATTTGCTTCCTCAACTTGACTAATTATTTCCCCACCACTCCTTGTCCACTGTGAAGCCCCTTGTACTTCAGGGGTGTGAGTATTCGTATTAAAAAAGATTACCTTTTACTTCATCTGGAGAGCGGGGGCTGGGGAGTGCAGGAAAACGGCATCTGAGAACTGCTATCATCATCAGAGTTATTACGACAGAGGTCTACATCACTCCTCTCCTCCAACATATACTACGCCCATCAGATAATTACACCAGCCAATCCAATCAGGCATTTCTTATGACTCGTCCAACATAAAGCTTTGCGTTTTATATGATATTCCAATTATCTCCCTCCTTCGGATATCCTCGCTTCTGTTAGTAACATTGATACACTATTAATTTGATAATAATGATGTATGTTTAGAGTAGATATTCAGAGACACTGTCAGGAGTTCTCTGGCCGTGGCAGTATATAGTGAGTGGCATCACTGTAAGCTGACCATGTATAGAGTATAGTGAGTAACATCACTGCAAGCTGACCACGTATAGAGTATAGTGAGTGACACCACTGCAAGCTGACCTTGTATACTACGCGTACTAGCCCCACATTCCCCCCATCACAGCCCTGGATAGAGTATAGTGAGTGACAGCACTGGCATCTGGCCCTGTATAGAGTATATATTGAGTGGCTTCACTGCCAGCTGGATATTAAAGTGAGTGCCGTCTCCACCAGCTGGCCGTGGACGTTGTATAGGTCGGCGGGTGGCTGTGATGGGGGAATGTGGGGCTGGTACGCGTGACATTCGGCTCGATAAGGCTTCATCATTCACAAGACTAATGTAGCAGGAGATGAGATACAGAAAAGACCTGTTGGTCGCCTGATAGTAAGTTATAGTCGTTTGGCTGTCTGCCCCGGATATCCTACATTTCATGTTCCATATACATGTGCAGTACCTCTACTCATTCTGAGCTCATTCGAGCTTAAGCTTGGATTCCAGTCGCTGGTTTCTGCCACCGATAAATTTGTTGGTAATCATTGGCCGATTTTATGTCACTTTTGAGAAAACATCGGGCAATTGAGACTAGCCGCACACAGACACGCGAACTAGTTTCAGTTTAGAATATGTAAGGTTTGGGACCGCCGACCGATAAATATGCCACCGATAAAGTTAAACATGGGGCCTGTTGAATAATATAGGCTTTTACATGAAGACCGTTTTCTGCTCGTCAACAAGACGATGTGGGTTTACATTATTCAACACTCATGAACGACCTTCCGTTGGATAGGACCTTCTTAGCGAACGAGCTTGAATGTTATCAAACGACATCCCCCGTAAAGGTCCCCTAGTACCCTGTCCTTTTGTATACTATTCCACAGAACTCGTGGTTGACTAGACCAGCACTCTGAAATATCGGTTAGTCAGTGTAAACTGACCACTAATTGACAGGGTCACGATAAACTCTGCTGCCTTTTTGGAGCCACGACCGACCGAGATGCTATAGAGAAGAAGCAGCAATTGCAGAGATTTGTATCGGCAAATAGAAGGCCAAATTTTCCAAGATCCATATAGAACGATGCCACATACACTTTGATAAGACATAGTCATATAGGACTTTACGATAGTCTATTATGGACAACTATGTAACGTGTATATCATTGAATATAAATGATTGATGTGTACAGTGTATTGGAATGGGATTACTTTGCATATCAAATGACACGCCATTATAGTATTGTCCCATTGGAATTAATGATATACATGTACATTTATATGTCGCAATCCATCTATCAAAAAGGATTCATAAGTATAGCAGGAATCAGATGGCCAGGCTAATTCTATAATCCATGAAATATGAGAGCCTTGAAAGGCAGTCATATATATGACCCAGGGGAATTCATTAGAAGGATCCTACCCGACAGGCTTGATGATATATATAATTACAATATCAGCGGGCTTGAAATATGATGAGATCCTTAATTATTACTTACCCCCTTCATCCATCGGCTTCGTTCTCAATATATAATGGGGTCCCAAGGACAGGAATTACAGTTAGGAGATGCTCATTATGCATTACAGCGAGGATCCTATTTCATATACGAGCGTGGTGCATTTAAGGTCACCCTTAGACGTAATTATAGACATGCGAAACTCATTTCAGAAAGGCAAATGACCTTTTTCCCTCCTTTCCAGTGAAATACGAAACTAATGTTGGAAAAGTGCTCGACAGCTCGCGCGTGAGACGCCGGTTTTAATGGCGGCGGTTGGTGGGAGGTGGGAGGAGGGGAGACGAGAGGGGGGACGACGGGAGATAGGAGGAGGGGAGACGGGAGGAGGGGAGATGATAGGCGGGAGGTGGGGAGACGGGAGCCGGGGAGATGGGAAGCGATGTGATAGGAAGTGGGATGATGGGAGACAGGAGGTGGGGACGTGGGAGACGGGAGGATTGCAGGAAGACGTGGGGGATGTTAGGTGGATGTCCTGGAGGGTCTGAGTACTTCTCTGTGTCGTGAGGGGGGGGGGGGGGGGCGCTGTCTGTGTCAGTTAGTGAGGATCACGGCATTGCCTTGTTCCATAAGTCAGAACAACGCCCTATAAATGAGGACAATTAACGTGGTGCCCTGCGGTCGGCCCCTGACCCGCTTCTCCATATGCCGCACGCGAGCTCCTCCTGCCATCTACTGACAACAGGGCATAGGGAGAGGTCAAACAGTTAAAGAGCAACTCAAGCGCCTGCTGAGGTGAAGGTAAAGCTTTCCTTTTTAGAGCTGATGCCAAATGATTATAATCAGCTGTAAGTAGTCAGTCTGCCATATAACCACAATCTGTACAATATATCGTAAGTAGAGCAAACATTTCCTGAAAAATTTATTTTCTGTGTTGAATACACTTCGCCGTGCTATATATGTTTGAACTAAGGTAGGTTGTAGAAATAAGAGTGGTGCCTGTAATGATGTGGCACTGGGGTTCCCCCTTAAGAGGCTGCTCCTGTGACAAGGGGATGAGGAAAGAGGGTTGGGGTGGCACGACGATGAGCGAAAACCCCAAAAAGCAGTTGAGCTCTCTAGTCCTAGCTTATGGATTAAGAAAGGAAGATTCAGAAATCACTGTCAATTCTGATTACCACTCGTTTTACCTTCCCCCCTAATCACGCACGGCGTTCTCATCCGCACGTCATGTCGTCGCGTCATGTCGTGACGTCATTAGTGAATGACGTCGTGTCAGACCACCGTTCGTTGCGTATTACGGCGAATCAATTCGTCTGGGTGAAAAAAAACGGTGACAAGTGGTAGCAGAGGATGTCCGGAAGAGGAAGCCCTGAGACTTAAAATCCAAGTAGACTTGGCAGCGGGACACTGAACAATGAATCCCGGACTGCTTAGCCCCGTGCCAGTGCCATGTGGATTTTAATTTGATTCGACTCTTCCTCAAATGCAAGTGTTTGGTTGGAGGGGTGAGTTACTCTGGTGCCTGGCAAAGCCAGCCGCCTCACATGTGAATTTTAATAAGAGGTAATCGACAGCTAGGCTCCAGGAGTGGCTTCAGAAAGCACCTCAAGCTGTGGCATCTGGTCTTGTCAAGAGACAAGGAGAAAAATAACAATGTGTCCTTAGTGTTAGCGTGGGGGAATTAATAGCTCTCAAAGGTAAATCATAACCTCTGGGAATTATTAGATTAAAAATTTAATCTCGATGCTAACGATGACAATAGAATGGTGGCTTGTGGCTCTTTGTTTGTATATTTAGTTTCTTTATGTCACCTCATTGCTTACTGCAGCATCTTGTTCAACCAAAGGCTTTAGTTTTTTAGCAGAGCTCACGTTGCCACCTGGCCTTGGAGGAATATATGTATACATGGTTAGTGTGGCTGAATGGGATTCGTTCCTTGTTATTTTTTGGTCGAAAATATCCACCGAGTTCGAAGAACGAGGTAAATATTTCCGACCAAAACAACAAGTAACAGAAGTAATTCAGACACACTCACGATGTTTCCATATTATAATGTACTTGGAAATAATGGAATACACCATTTTACAAGAAGTCACATGGTATGGAGTGCACAAACTTAGTTCGTGCAGAGTGTTCAGGGCAGAATCCATACATTTAATACACCTATTACAACATTTAGGCAGACAACCTATCTCCATATAGATAAATCTTAACATCTAATGCACACCCTACCTCCATATAGCTCAGTATAGTACAACATGTACACACCCTTCCTGTGTGCTTGCCTAGGCCAAGGCTCCGAGGAAACATTGTGTTGATTACTGTACTTGAGTAGCTCAGATAACTGGGTGCATGGTCAATAGTGCCAGTGGGACCTGCCTGTGAACGTGGAATACCAGAGATATGCTGGCAGGACGGATAGTAAGAAGTAAAGAAATAGGTATTATCTCACTCCTGGTATTGTGGTGTCACAAATGTTAGCCAATCAATCAGTGATAAGGGTGAGATAAAATCCGAATCCATAGCCACTGAAAATTCGCCGTTCATTTTGGTTTGCTACATGACCTCACTCTGCTTTGCCTCGTAAGATTACTCCGCAACTAAGACTCATGGTATACTTTCAGTGGCTATAGATCTCGATGCAATTCCTTCTCATTGTCGCTTCGCGGATGGACAAACTGGTGCTGTAAACACAGCTACAGTGGTCATGCCTAGTTATTGCTGAGACGCTTGCTTGGCACATATAGTTCATTTAGTGTTTTTAGGTCTGAAACATCCAGAAATTTGCTATTTACCCTACATCTTAGTCATGAGCCTTTATCATTAACCAGAGGGAATACATTTTTCTCGAACAATAAATCAGGAGAGTATTTCTCACTGACTCATATTTGGGTTCTGTCTGGACTAAGTTAGGCCAGAACAGAACAGAAATAACCAACCTTTAATGGACTAAAACTGGCCAACCATGCAAAAATAAACATCGCTGCAGTTTAAGTGCTAGCTGTAACAGGACCATAAGTCCTGGTCTCACGGACTTGTGATTCCCCACGGTGTCACCCTTGTCCCGGTCACTTTAACCCCGTTCTCCGCCTTCTCCAGTCCAAGCACGCAACCAGTGCTGGTGCTAACGCAGGCCAATATAGGCCGAACCATCTCATTTTTATTAAAGATTCATACGCTTTAAATTACCCGCTCTACCCCAGATTTCCTCCAGTGATTTACTTCTTCACACTCCGGGTTTTTTATTAATAGCCCCACACCTCCCCCGGAGGCGTTATTGGCATGGTGACTGCGGTGGGGTCGGTTGGTGAGGATGGGGGTTAGAGACTGGCGAGGACACCCGCCCACTCCCCCGCCTCCCGGACCTCCCCCTGCCCTTCTCCCGGCGACCAGGCCGACCCTGTCAATTACAGGGTACGTCCCCACCCCCTGCTATTGACTGACCATTGAACGCAGTACTGGACATGGTCAATAGAGCACTCAGTCAAGGTCACAGCCACTGGATCATAGGAGCCCCGCCCCTGCAGCTCCACCCCACAACACCTCCACCCTCTTTTATGTCCCCCCTTCTCTCTACTACCCACAATACTCGTGGTTGGTGGTCAGTGGTTGTTAGAATGATCCATAGCCCTCACCGACCCTTGTCTGTGTGTCCCGTGACGTCACACAATGTCATACCAAATGAAAACGAGGCAGGGCGGCTTTCCTGTAAAATGATACGCTGTACTACATTCATTACCAGTTTAGTTAAGTGGAAAAACGGACTGGGCATTTGATCTGTATATTGTTACAAAATCACGAACCTGCAAATACTTGCCTTGACGCTGTTGGATGGGAGGTGCGTCTTTCGGAGTCTGTGAGTGAGTTACAATTTACAGATTTATCGCCTGGTATGTTTTCCCTTCATCATACACCTTGGAATATTTTGAATTCATAAGAAATTACCTTTGATCGCCATTCAAAACCTAATTTAGGAATGCAGAGCTGTTCCGTATAACAGTGTACGGCACAGTCTGCTGTACATCACTTTTACAATGCTGACCGTCCCAAAACCATTGATTTGTATTTCTTATCCATGGTCATTAATATTCAATGATAATTTCTATTCCTACAAATTCGATAAAAGCCAAAATTTGTGTTTTTCAACTGACAGGTCCGCCATTTTAATTTGGTCAGTAAAGGGGGCCAAGCAGGGACCTTATTTTGCTCCCCACACACTATTTCGGTTACATAATGTCAGCAGAGCATCCAAGTATCTGTTGAAAGTAAATTTTCGGTAAACCATGGGTTTGGAAAATGTAAACGATGAGTATGATTTACGGCGTTTAATAAATACTGGGTAGTGGTTTACTGTGGCCCCATACATTTACAATTGGAACTCTGTAACCCATGATTAAGAAATGTAAATACATGCAGGTAGCCCTTAAATATGGCACGTCAGAACAAGGTGTGAACCCCAGCCCCCAATATCGCCCAGCCCCTCCCATTCTGTCCCTCCCCCAACTCCCACCCTACCCCTGTTAGAGGCGGTCACGTGGCAGTCATTCCCTTACGCCGGTTCTCGGCGTGTCAACGGCAATCCACTGAACAGTCCGGGAACCAGCAACTACCAGCGAGCCCTCTCATGTGTGCGCGCGCAGCCTTGGACCGGACGTGTGCGCGTTCGATCCACGAAATGAGGGACGCTGGGTGTGAGTCAGCACGCATGCGTGGTAATCTCTGAGTAATTAAAGCCCCGGATGGTCGGAACTCTCCAGTCCGTACCCCTGCCCCCTTCTCCTGCGGCAGTCCCCCGCCCGATCCTCCCCCTTCCCACACTCTCCGGGCATTGTGATTGCATCCTAGCGATCCGCCCAGGAGGCAGTAGGCTCGCTTTAGGCCCTAAGCCGCCTGACCCGCCGGACACAATGGCCTAATCCGCGACGGCTACAAATGGCCTCCAGACCGCGCTGCCGGAAGTGGGGAGTCGGCGGGCAAGCTGCTTCCGGTGGTCATTAGTAGACAGAAAGCGGGGTTCGGGGTGAGCGGGAGAGGTGTGGAAGGGAGGGAGAATCCGGCAATGCGGATAGTGAAAGGTGGGAGGTGGGGGGCAGGGGATGAACAGGTTGTCTATTTTGAAGGCAGGCGACTAGTGAGGGAATGTCTGATGCCATAGCTTCCAATAAAGGATTTCATGGAGAGCAAAATTTATGAGGTCAGTGCCTATATTCACAGTCCAAATATCGTTCGGAGATGTGTAGCACCTCACTGTGTGGTATTTCAGTAATACTTCCTTTTCTTATCTTTACTGTCAATAGAATTAACGTAATTATTGATATACTGACCAATCTAGACTATAAAGGCACGCACCTCATGTCTTATACCAGTACAGGAAGTTTCAAATGACAAGCACACCATAGAGCTATATGTGAAATATTCAAATACTCTTGTTCATTGGATTACATAAAAACAACCACACGGACTTGAGAGATGATGAATAGATAAAGTACTTTTCTATTAAATGGTGATAGCTACGGTTAAAAACGAATAAATGCAATCTCTATTAAATTATCACAGCGACAGTTGAAAGTAAATAAATACATTTTCTATCATATAATGGTTGCTGCGATTGAAAATTAAAATATGATCCATATAAATCAATGCAGTATCTATTATTTGATCATAGCCGAGATTGAAAAATAGATCAATACAATCTCAATTAGTAAATCATAGCTGCGATTAAAGGATGAACCCTCAGATATGGGCGGAACTCTTGGAGGGGAGCTATGCATCTCCGCGGTTGACCTTCTGATCTTACTGTCAAAGCCCCTGCTTTATGATCCAGAAAAGTTGTCCCCAGCCAAATGAATTTTACTGGACCTGTTAACCGCTATAACTCCGCAATATACTTGTTAAAAAGAGAGATATGGCAGCTTTCCTAAGAAATCTTTGTTTTAATTTTTGTCTCTAAAATTCCTGTTCTTATATTTAATACAGACAATAAATTGGGCAATAAACATTTATTAAAACCTCCCTTACACACCCAGTCCATATTTCCTCAGTTTCTCTGAGGCAGTAAATTATGCTGACATACCTGCAAACAAGTGCACAGTGAAACTGACTCAAAGCATGCAATTCACAGGAAACCCTAGAGCTAGACAGAAGTCAATGTAAAACAGAGACACTAAGGACCCTGACCCAGTGAGTTAGGGCCATAAGACGTAGTCAGCAACTCTCGATGAGGCCGACACATACCTCTCAATACACAGGGACGGAGCAGGTGCCAGAGACCTTCTACAGGAGTTCACAGAGAGAGGCAATGGCAACATGAGGAGATGACTCATCCGCCATCACACCCCACCCCACCCCCACTCCCCTCACCCCCGCCCGCTCAGACAGAGTCGTAGAGGAATGCGCCTCCGGCATTATGTTGGGCATCAAAGATGTGCCTCTAAACGCGCTTTCCCAGCTTCGACACACACATAAAAAGAATAGAGGCACTCCTCAGACCTAGTTTAATGTACATCCACGAGAGGGGGCTTCTCACGAGGTACGCTTGATGTTGGGAAAAGGGTGGAGGAGAAATGAGGTGAACGGGGGATGTGGAATGGAGGGTGGGGATGTTTCCGCAGGGGGTGAAATGAGGGAATAATTAACGTGCCGTTTGTTTGGCTTTTTGATCTGTTAAAGCTGGGAGGTTAAGTGAGGTTCATCTTTAATTAGGATGATTAATACGCTGGGCGATAATGGGTGGAGGAATGCGACAAATGGCACGTGTTAGATTAGCACAGGTAGGGCCCAGTGTGCATGCGTGTGTGTGTAGGTCAAGGGCCTGGTGATACTTTATTCCCCTCCTC
Source organism: Alentia gelatinosa (assembly GCA_950022655.1). NCBI lineage: Eukaryota > Metazoa > Annelida > Polychaeta > Phyllodocida > Polynoidae > Alentia > Alentia gelatinosa. Next base: position 48,849,183 of record OX465585.1, read on the forward strand.
CAACACCACCTTTCCTTCACCCCAACCTCACCCCTTGAACCTAATCTTGTTTTTTAAACCACAAATGTTCGTTCCTGTTAATTATTATGTAAAAAACGATACGTTTGAAATCCTAGACCTCAGCGTAGGTGGCTGGTTTGGCTAGTGAATGGAGCGGACTGATAATTTCGTGAATTGTGTACCTTTAAAGGAGGGGGTGGGTAGTAGCTCAGAGCCTGGGGCGAATCAAACCTTGACTCTAAGAACCAATAAAGGTTATTAAAAAGAAATTAAGAAATTGCAAAAATATGATATAACAACCATATAGCATCTCTTCGAGGTCAATACATATCAATTATGTGTTGCTCTATGACAGGTATCCTGAGATCTCCACCCCCAGTCCTTCCCCGCGCGGCGATGAACCTGAACTGCTTCCCGCCATTCCCGTTTTCATCATGTCACGTCAAGCATGATTCTCGCGCAATTGCATCACATCGGCACCGACGCGTTCGTGGATACTGCGCGCGTTCCGCCATGTTGGTGACGAGCGTCTTTTTATCGTGCGTCTGCGTGGGTGGGGGTCGTCGGAAGGTGCGAGGTCGTAAAGGAAGGGGAAATCTTTCATCACACAACTGTAACTGTGTCACTGAGACGCCATCCGTCTCGCCTTGTTTGCGTTGAGTTACGCCCGTTTCTCTCCAACGCAAAGATCCGTGACGTAGTACACAGACGCGCGATGACGCATGCACCCTGCGCGATGGAAAAATCATGTTCCGTCTTAGCGCCGGTGCCACCCGCCGGAAGTCCAATCAAGCGGAAGCGGAAGTCAATCAGGCGCGTCGACGACGTCGGGCGGTAATTGCGGCGGCGCGCGACGCCGCCGTCTGGGCTGGGCGTCTGGACGCTGTCTCAGTTGATTTTGTTAATTTGTCTAATTGGGTCAGCGGGACGCAGTCGGAGGCGACGCTGCTGTCACTTTGGAGTCAATGTCGGGTACGTTAGGAGACGGGAGGGAGGGGGGTCAGACCCTCGTCTTCACGCTTGACATCATGACGTCTTAATGACGTCAGAGTCATGGATTGACCACCGCGACAGCTCCTCTAATTACGGTGGGGTTTCTCACCGCATTTGAAAGTTGATAATCAAGGGTGTGACATGGGTGGAGAACACGGCACAGAAAATGGCGGTAGAATTCAGAGCTATAAGAACAGTAATAGTATCTCCTTTTTTATTGTTTAGTTATTGTTTTGATCCACAGAATAACTGATGAAAGGTCGGGGCTATTTCAAAAAGATAAAAAAGACAAAACAAACCTTCTAGTCATATTCAGACTAATGCAGAAATTTCATATTAGACTGTCCCACCCCTTCTATGATCGCAAAAGAAAATCTTGCAGGAAATGATATTGAATATATATTTCAGGTAATCTATATAAGAAGAATAAGAAATGTTTCACTCTCTAATTTTATTAAATCCTCTGACCATCAAAGTATGTGTTCATAGATATCAAATGCCTTCTTAATATAACATCCGCATTTGAGCTGTTAACATAGATCTTATAAGAATGGGAATCCAGACTTCATGTTCCCCATACGGTCCTTCTGTGCATGTGCCTTGCATGGGGCGCCTCCTGCCAACCCAAAGGCGAACCTGGCAGACATTTATATAATAATTTCCTTTTGCGGTACTCCTAGCCTTACCCTGGACACCCGTCCTTTCCCGGTCCACACCCTGTCATTAACTGTAGAAGATCACCCTGGTCCCCCATCCCACCGTGAAAATACTGTCGCCCACTGGATCGAGGAGGGGGTGGACAGGGGTAGAGGTGAAAGCCCCCGTTAAGCCCCTCTACCCTCCAGGACATCCCTGGAGGACTCAGGTGTGGATGTATGACCTTCAGATGACCTTGTGATATGGGTAGAGGTAATCGTCTGTGTTTTTCATGGAAATCTATTTCTCACAAATACAAATTCATCAGCTATGGGAAGGGACACCCAGTTTCTTCGTCGTGTACCTTCTGACGTTAGCTCCGTTGTATTTTCTGCCATCCCGACAATTGAGAACGTGGGAGCCTACTTCGATTCCTGCAAAGTGTTATAGATGATCTCCATTGAGTGATGTCGTTGGGGATACAGCCATGCAGGAGGTAGAGCAGAGGTGGCCGACTCTGGAGCAAATCAAACATTGAGAAGAAAGTCTCGAAAAGATCTGTGCATAATGGTTGACTGGATGTTAAATCAAACCAACAAATAAACAAAAAGTGTACATGACACATGGGGAACTTCTAAGTACAGATACCTCTTTAATAATCAGAACTGTGCGTGAGTATATAACGTGAACTGTTTTATGTACGGCCTGTGTTACCCTTATTTCAATCAGGCACAAACGAATATTGGAGTATATGACAAAGGGAAGCTAACACCATATCATATGTCAATGAAGTGAAAAACGAATTCTTCCTTTCGTTGAAGGTATTGCCAGGAAACTTTTTAAAACATCACACCATTTAGATACAGTGCTGACTTGGCGCCATCAGGTCCCTCACATTGTCCCTGGCGCTGTTTTAATGGCTGCATTATGCATTACAACTACGGGACCTTTAACAGAATGAACAAGACCGTTGACAGGCCCCTGATCCCTGTTCTGTCGGCACTCCCCCGTCTACACCCCCGGGGTGATCCGGCCCGGTCCATGCGGGCCGATCCGGATTAGTCCTGGGGTCAGAGGTCAAGCGGAAGTCGGGTTTGGGGGTGGTGGAGGATCCTGAGCGTGGTGGGGTTGGGGGTGGATCCTGTCCTCGATGCTGGGGTGGCGTTTGGGGGTGCAGGGGATTAGGTAATTGCAGGGGTTAGTGGTGATGATTTGCATAGACAGTAATTAAAACAAACCCATCGGTGGCCAGTGGATTAGGGCGGGTATTAGGCTAAGCACTGTTATCAATGGGAGGCATGGCATTCGTGCTTTAAGCAGTGCCTGTCTTGTGAGTAGTATGCAGAAAGTAGGGACATTCTCAGGCCTTACCTCAATGCCATGTGTTCGTTTCCCGACTATTTCCGATCACCCCTCTTCCCGACGTATTTCTCGGGTCTGTGAGAATAGGTGGCATTTTTGTCAATGTTCGTACTTCACCAACCGGATCTCATCACCCTCCCGACAGGAATCAGGCATAACTAGGATTGTCAATGTATTAATTTTCACCGACAGATGATATTTAAGTTTGTATCATTGTTTATGAATTCCCACCACTTGGCCTGCAGTCCGGCGCGGCCTTGCCCTGCCCCCGGCGGTTTTTAGTGTTATCCGTATTGACATACTGGAATGCATGTACGTACTTATAAATACGTTTATGATAACTCGTATGTTGGAAAACCCTATGGTTGTAATGTCTGTTACATGGATTGTTTCATCTGTCAATTGCATAATGAGTCAATTTATTTATTTTTCAATGTACATCGAAGCTCCTAGGATTTTCATCAATCTTCTAGTGTTATCCCATCAATGGTCCATTATAAGTTCTAGTGGGGATTTTTAAATTGTTCCCATTCAGTGATGCGTGCAAAGTGTGTTAATAGAATTTCTGCTGATACATTGTCAGCGACATGCACTATTAATAAATTCATTATCTGAGAATTTAATTAGTTTGATTCCCAAAAGTCGACAAAAGGCAAGGGACGTGGAACGTACTATCTTATTGTTTGGGGTATACTAAAAGATTGAGCTTGGCTTAAACAAAGGACCAGGATTAATCTGAAATACTAATCGGAAATGTCCAGCACTTCACCGCATTGCCAATTATAGCCTTGTCCTGTATTCATTATTTTAGTACCAGAATTTACGACAGATAGAGGATGTGCCTATATTTTCATAAAGTATATGCACCCAGTATTGACTCACGACAAGTCGAGACTAGAATATTCAAACCAGTTTGGTCTCATCTCGTCTTGATAGGACAATGAAAACGTAACCGGTGTCGTATGAGCTGAACTGCGTAGTGTAGACGGTGGTAAAGGCAATACTCGCGAATTCAGTATGTGGTGTGAGAGATATATATGTAAGTAGCACAGACACTTAGAGTTTATTGTAGAAGATGTAGAATATATAATTATGAATTTAGAAGTATGTATCATGTGAGACTAACTGTGTAGGGAACGGACAAGACAGTCAGAGTGTCATGTGGGAGTGTGAATAGACAATAATCGATGGATCTGTGGACAGGCAGACGCTGAGTAATACAGGAGCGTTGGCGAGTGCATTATGGCAGTAACCTTGAGTAGTTTTCAGAGTCACCTGTCCACAAACCATTATCCATCTTCTCAAGTAAGTTAAACCCAAGAATTGCCATACTAAAGGGTATATATAGGGACTAGTTCTTTGCTGTATAGCTCCATAGTTGTGGTATCTGATCTAGTTTATAAACAATGTATACTGGTTTAATAAACAATGGGTACTTGTTTACTGAATCCCCATACATTTTCAATGGGGACTTTGTATACGCTTGATAATAAGGGGGCGTCCTGTGTGAGGGGAGTTGATGAGGGGGGGGGGGATGGTTAGCGTGTGGCTGAGCGTGGTTTGTGAGCACTGGTGGAAATGGGGTTTTTAGAGGAACAGGATGGTTGGTGCGTTCTGAATAAGGGGGTGAAGTGCAGCCAGAATGGGCATGAAGGGGGTAGCTGGGGAGGACAGGGGGTGCGTGGGAGGATAGGGGGAGATGCTCGCGTCATAGTCAGCGTGTCCCTGACAACTCAATGAGACAGTAGTCCTAGTAATTGCTCGTCATCCATCCAGGTACCCCCTCCCCCTCCTCACCCACCCCCGCTCGCTGTCCTCATCAGCCTTTTCTGTATTAAGAATTGTCTCCAAGTGTTTTAAGCGTAGAAGTGCATTACGCTTTCGTTGAGTACATAGATTGAGTGAGCATCAGCATAGAATGAAGAACTCTATAAGCTTATAAACCTGTGTGTACTTTTACTTCATGTAGAGGTAAGGTGACAGAGCTCTCTTGATTGCATTGTACTCCAGGAATAAAGTAGGAGTGACAAACACCGAAACTCAGGGAATAATTTGAAACATGGCTTTAAGTACACCTAAATCCGCGATGACATACAGCAGAAGGAGATTCCCATGTTTCCTTATATCCATACACAGCCTAATATTTCCACATGCCTTGATATTCCTACATACTCTAATATCCCTATGTACCCTGATATCCCTATGAACCATGATATCCATGCTCACCCTGATATTTCTTTGCGCCTGACATCCATATATTCTCTTGATATCCCTACATGCTCTGATGTCCCTACAAGCATTGCAATCCCTACATGCTCTGATGTCCCTACAAGCATTGAAATCCCTACATGCTCTGGTATCCCTACAAGCACTGAAATCCCTAGGTGCATTGATATCCATACGCAGCCTGCTATGCCCACAAGCTCTGCTATGCCCATATGCTCCGATATCTTATGCACCCTGATATATTTGCTCACCCTGATCTTCCTTTGCACCTGATATGCCGACATGCTATGATATCCCTACATGCCTTGATATCCCTACATGCCTGGATATCCCTACGCAACACTATACTCCCAGCTATGCAAATCACAGACAGCGTGGTTGAATAGTAAGGATGTTTCCGTTTGGTCGCTGAGGGGTGGAGTAGCTACATTCTTGGCATACGATACATTCAGGACGGTGCACCTCAGCCAGCCGCCTCACTCTCCATCCATTCTCAGGCCGAGCCACATCCACCCAGTACAATTAATTTTAATGATTAAAAGAATGTCTTTTCCGGGATGCAGGTAGGGTAAAAAAGAGAGACAAAGGTTTTGGGGAACCCAAGGTTTAGTTGTGGATAGGAAACAGGGCTAAATAAAGGCACTAACAACCATGCACTGCCTTTTTGACCCTCTGTTGACATTTAACGAATTTAAACAAATCGTCCCAAGTCAACCCTCAATTCAATTACTATAATTAGTACAAAGTTCGCATCCTTAAAACATGGCCTTTACTACGCAAGGGGCTTTATAGAAGAACATTTTCAAACGAAGGGTTTTTAAGTACAGGCCTATTACAAAGGTTTTTCGACAGCATCTATATTTCATATGATCTAAATTCTCCTAATCTTGTATCATATATAATTGTCCTTATTATATTTGATACTCCGAACATTCATAATATTCAGACTAAGCTGCAATGATATTTTCACATGTCCGTTGAAAATAACGTATACTCAGAAATAAGCTGGCGGTCTCGGGATGTCCTCCGTTTGCCATGACATGACATTTGCTAGCATGGTTTAGTGACAAGTCAATTAGAGACAAAGGCTTAATGAAAGCCTCATACGCAGTAATTACAGTTTTGTCGTGAACATGCCCAGGTGGATCCCACCACCCCTTCACTATCCTTTTCTTTTGTCAATTTAACTATTTTGGTTGGCAAAGCAGGATCAATAAACTTTATTAGTAATAACTTCAGTAACCTGTTTTTGTGTTTGTGATACTATAAAACTCATCGCTTGGCATACAGGTACCATAATTCGTATTTCATTTCATTCGTATCCTTTCATTCGGAATGAACACAGATTCAGATACTAATCAACAATTACTAATGATCGTTTAGACAGATACTTAGGATAACTGGCGTGATTATCGGGCTCGAATAGCTTTCTGGGTACCTGAATCTGGAGCTGTAGATATATCTAGAGCTGTTTCTATTCACCATAGGTGTTTATGAAATATATATAGATATATATATATATATATATATGTATTCATATATATATATACACATATATATATTATTTATATATACATATATATATATATATTTAAATATATATATTTATAGTTTATACATACATATTTATATAGATATATCTAAATATATGTATATATATATATAAAACTTCTGTTTATACTGGAGGCTTATTTAGAAGTATAATACCTTCTACCTTTCAATATCTCCAGTTCATAGCAGTCCATGTACTCATAAATTGATGCCTAACAATAGGTTTACAATTGTGTGGATCATCATATGCTAAACTCTCACATATGCTAATCATATTTTTGAATGATTCTGTTTCTAATCATATCAGTTTCCTCGTGTGCTTTCTTTCTGTTTTTAGATGAATGAGAGGCGGGTGAAAATCCATGCATAAGGATATATCTAAATGCGAATATCTTTCCGAATGTGTTTGTATACCTGTCGGTCTAATACTAACTGAAGTAGTTCTGTTTCACATTGATTATGGCATAAATATCATCAAGCAAGCTGTATAAGAAACGCAATATATATATATATACGCAATTACGAGTTATATTCTCGATATAGAATCAATAGAAAATGAGAGTTGGGCTGAAGCCTGACATCTGTAAATAAACCCAGTGGCTGCAGGCTGACTTTGTGACGCCTACTTCTCCACTACGCAGCCCGGAACGGTTCATGGATGGAGGGAAAAAACTCTCCGACAGATGGCGCGCGAGGTCTGCCTCATTAAGCTCGTTAAGCTCATTACGCCGTAATTAGAGCGGTAATTGCTTTGTGGGGTGGGGGACTCGGGCTCCGGGAGCACACAGGAATGCAGCGACCGTCGTCGTCAGGTGTCCCTAGCGCCATCAGTGGTGACTGCTGGAACTACTAAAAGCAGACGACTTTCCGATCGCATGTTCGAAGCAGCGCGCCAAATCAATCAAGGGTTCGAGTTTGAAGAACTCATGAGGAATGCAGTGTTTGTTTGTTTGTTAGTTTGGGTATTTAAACGTCCAATATGTTCTATTAGACATACTATGGTTGGGTGGTGATCGAATCTATGACTTCTGAGATTCAGGTAGAAATCTCACCCCTAGACATTTAACGTGGTGAAAGTTTCTTTGAGTCCCCCACCACATCGACACGGTATGAGAATGACTGGCCTGCGATACAGTAGTAAGGCTACCGCTGCTGGGGAATGCAGTGTGCACTGAATGCAGACGTGCTATTAAGGGTTAGGAAGCATGCGTCTATATAAGAATAGCAGAAACAAACCAGACGATTGTATCTAGTAGGAGGAGCTGATGGGACCATGTCTAAATATGTAATAATTTTGAGAAGAACAATAACCCTGTTACTGCCGAATTTACATATTCCTTACTTATAAACAAGAAGATTCTCATTTTCATATGAAAGATGGATTATTCCTATTACTAATTGAATTTACCCCAGCAACTGCACTTTGAACTCACTTATGAAGGATCCTGTCTAGTCGCGGATGTCTATAGGAGTGACTCAGGAAGTGTTGGATGTGGATGGGTATGGTGTGTGGAGATAAAACTCCAGGGTCTGACCTCTATTTGACATTGGGGGCGAATCCGTCCCTACCTCTCCAGTTACAGATGTGCTTGAAGGCACACGACCAGTCTGAAGGACCTGTGGGGCTAGGTGCTGCATTGTCAGACAGATAAGTGCTGTCTGTGACCGCAGTAGAAGCATGCACGGCCGTATTCCACGCTCCGGTACCCAACGGCTGCAGGTTAACAGTGTCGCCATCAACTATAAGCTGATCGCTAACGGTTTTGTTTTCCCTATCGACTTACCACTTGCTTCAATGGTAGACCGACACTAATGGCTACAGTTCACGGAAATCATACCAGTGATGGAGGATGCACCATTAACCGTCAAATGATGCTTGATGGCGACAATAGTAGGTGGTTACAAAGGAATCAGAAGATATACGTAGCTTTGGGAGAATTCTCTTTAAATTCTCTTTGATACGACCTCTCCCGGATACATGTATTTAATCTCTTAATCTTTAGAAAATCCAAGATAAAACCGAGTATAGTCCAGTGATGATTAGGGAATAGTTCCATTAAATCGAACCATGCATACGTGTATACGGCCTTTTGTATATACGTCCCTCTGCCTCCAGCATCGGAACTTATTTTATGCTACAAAAGACCGAGAATGGCCATTCCTATGGGCTCATTAACCACGTTTTCCTTTAATATATATCCTATGGAGAAAGATATGAACCAAATTCTGCATAATAAAAATGTACCTCAAACTACAGGGAATAGAGAAATATAACCAGTAGCTGGGATGTTCGGGCCCGTAGAATAGGGTACGGTTCCAGCCTACGTCAACCGGGTCACCTACCCACCCGTCTTTTGTTTCTTAACAACCCCACCAGGGGGCGTGGTAAGCAGGTCACGTGATGCCAACAGAAAACGCCGACGACTAATTGAATTCCGGAAGTGAAATTCAAGCGTTTTCAATTGGAGTGTTAAGGGACTTATCGCATGGAACATCATCTCGCGTTGAAATACGAAGAAGGCCTAAATGGATTCTTGATAGCCGCTGGGAACGCTGCCGCCTAGCCACCGCCTAAGCCCCCACGGGAAGGTGTGATGTCATGGGTTGACCTTTGACCCTGGTTTAGCGCCACCAGTGGGAGTTGGGAGCACTAACAGGTACTTGTCATGCCACCGCATAAAACGTGGATAATGAGTCACCCTCCCCGTTTTTTTAGTGCGCCTTTTTAGCCCCGGAATTGCCGGATAGGGGGTTGGGCCCTGCATAAGGGGTGGAGGCCTGTGTAGGGGGTTCAGGGAGTAACGTTTTACTGTCATTTAGGGACTTCCGATGGTCGTAAGAAATCATCTTCAAGTCGGAGCACTGCTAAATGGCCCACTCACTTACAGCAGTGCAAGTATTATCATGGCTCCTCTTTATTGATAGAAAAAGATTAAACATACCTTCAGTTCCTGAAGTAGAAGTAGTAAATGGAAAGTTGGTTTTCCCCCAGGAAACTTTCCACAATAGTCAACAAATCCGATCCTTATTTATTACTAAGCTCCACAACAACCAGAACTGAAGACCATAACTATTATCCTTGTCAATCATTTATTACCTGTATATCATATGTGTATATCCCGCATACAATAGGCGTGGTATACTCTGTTGATAAATCATAGATAGTGATTTAATGCAGTCCATTCCATATGATTGTGGATAAAAGATCACAAGAAACACCCACATTTTGTGTATTGAAAATGGGTAGTAGTATAGTGCAAGTAGGAGTTAATCCAGGAGATCCATCAATCCGCTATCTTAATGAAGCAATAGACAACAATTTCAGGATATCATTACTCCCCTATAAGAAAGTGTCCATAATAAACATAAGGGACCACAGTAAACCACTACCTAATGTTTCTTAGCTTAAAAAGATTATCGATTACCGACTTCAAACTCGTTGATTACCGGAAAATGTACTCCTAAAACATGTTTCTGGTTTCCTTGTTTCAATGTATATAAAAGTGAAAGGGCGATAGCTAATGCACTGCAACGTTGTACATCATGTCATAGACGTTGCTGACACTGACTTGAGTGTGTAGACTCGTCATAATCTGAAAACTGACAATAAACATATAAATACCATGCTTGAATGATAAAAAAACATTTTCTTGGAATACTTACACCCAGAAGTAGATCAGGATTAGGTCTCAGGGACCTAGCCACTTCATTCATAACAGAAATGTTGGTATTACTGCCATTGATTTCTGATGAAGACAAAAGTCTGTTTTCTCCTTAGGTCTGAACAAGGTATAGATAGCGGCGCTGACTGTTTTTCAAATGCCGAATGTGTAATATTCAGGTTCTTTTCCAGAATGTACCTCCAAACAAATGGTATATGCCTGTATAATAGACATAATGAAATACACCCTCGTGGATCTTTAATCGAACATGGATACATGTGGTGTGGTACACTATTCGTGTATCCTTTTACCACATTCACGCATATCTCTGCAAGACCTAATGTAACCTTTTCACAGCACTACATATGTTTCAGAAGCGTTACTCATGACCTACCAAGTCTTTAAGACTAATATAAGAAAACCTTTTATTCTCACATATAGTGATGCATCTAATGCAGACCGCCTGAATATGGATTACGTGTGCGCCGTTAGAATACTCTGAGCTTAAAACGGCGTATATCATATTGAAGTATTTTTTTTACTTTGGTGAGATTTTATTCCTTGTGTGTCGTGCATTCAGCGGGATCGATTGTGCACGCGGTGGCATTTCAGACCGGAACCTGTTATATGCCGGGCATTATCCCAGCTACAAAGGGAAGAGAACTGAAGTCGCCATTGTAAGACCTGAATGTAGGATGGGTTTAAATGGACTGAACAAAGGAGGAGCATGTGAGATGAGACAGGAGGAGGTGGGGGGGGGGGGGGGGGGACAGCTCGCCTACCGGCCACCTCCACCTGAGCTGCTCTACTTTGTAATGAGCCTTACTGCAGACGGAAATAGGCCATGCAACTATACTCGTAGTTTATGGCTTGAATTGCTCCTATGCTTTCTAAAGGCATATCCTACGATTCAATGTGGCGCCACCTATTGATTTTCAAATATTGATAATCATTAGTTGAAACTGGCAACAATTAGTTGAAACTGGCAACAGGCCGCTGACAACTACCCAAATATGTGAAACTTTTTATTTTCGAAAAAAACAAACGAGTGTGTCTCTTTATCCAATCAATATACACCCATCCCGCAGCTCTGCACATGTTTGACTACAAGTTTCGACACTGTCCTATCATTTTTTCCTCTATATTTTATTTCCTTTTTTTTTCAACCGAGTCTTGCTCGCACCTCTGTGTCGAACAATGGTTAAAATAGTTTCTGAGGTGCGTCTGGATGCGTAACGCGTACTTACCTCTTCAATGCGGCATCATGAATCGAAATGGAATTGAAAAGCAGTGATATCCATAGTTTTTGTAGGTTTTAATCATTAAAAGTACACTTTGTTACGTAAATACAATCAAGGAAAGATATTCTTAGTATAGCTTCTAGATCAGTGTTGGACACATGTGAAAGGCAATATCAGCCAAAAAAGCATGAAGATTTGATAGACAGAATACAAAGTGATTTCTGTTGCCTTGGGAGAACTTCATTCAGTCTATTAAAACGAGTTTGACATCTTGAAAAGGACCATACCGATCAACAATTCACAGTCCAGCCGGATCCATTTATCCTCTGTCTATCTCTCATTTAGACCGGACGAGCCACTCAGTAAAACCAACATTTCCTGCCTCTGTCCTCCTCACGCAGGTCCAGTTACAGACTCAGTGGAGCATGACCGATGGCTCGACCTCCGCCATCCCACCTGCCTGTCTACCTGTGACGTGGGAGAGAAGGGGGTGGCTGATAAGCTGATAAGACACACCTTTGTGGTCCATTCTTATGTAAATCTACACCTGGTGATGAATAGAGCGAGTTCTGATAGCGATCACGTGACTGATGACGTAGTCGTCACGTGATCGCCTACCAGCACGCCTCACGGTGGGGAACTCGGTTAATTATTTGTTGCCTTATCACCAATGGTATACGGAGATGATGGGGGAGCGGGCTACAGCCAATTTTCATATGAACAAAAGGAATATGATGCCGAATGGAGATATTGTTGTCGCGGGGGAAAAAAGACATTGTTGTAAAGAGGATGATATATTACAGAGATAGCAGTTTTCATCCGTCCCAAGGAAACCTTTGTTTCCAGTTTCAGTTTATAAATCTTTTTTCTTGTGTAAAACAGAGAGTGGATAAATTTGGTCTCATTCAAACCAATAAGAGGAGCTTTAAACCTCTACACACACCCCAGGCCCATTCAATGGTCAATAATGACTTGTTTTCCATGTTCTAAAGTCTCTCTGAGGCGGTAAATTCAACATGAAAAATATTTCCACTTCTTCATCTTGGCCCCTACTTGCATCCATGATTTATGATTGGTTGGTTGATTGTACTTTGCATAGATCTCGCCATGACGTATAACCCTGTCCGATACTACGGCGTAAAACACCATCATCCAACCAACCATCTGCAGATATTTTCACCCCCTCCCCCCTCATTGCCCCAGATATTACAATATTGCGCCCATTTTGGCCTATCCTCGGAAAGATCTGTTGAGTTTTAAGTGGTAAGGTGAATAGAAATAAACGTCGATACTGGCATGGTGGACGGGCATTAGCGTGGTGTGTGGGTATTGATTGCCATAGCGGAGCTGTAGATATGGTGGAAGATAAGGAAGAATACTGGCCCGTAGTGTGTCACTCATATTGCAGGGATAGATGAATGATGGTGACAAGATGATATCCGATGACGGATGCATAAACTGACAACAGATATTCATATTAAAATAGATATCCATGCGTCTAGTTTTCAATCAGTGGAAACGGACATATCACTATACAAACAGTAATGAGAACCACGATGTATGCGTGTGTAAACACTGGGTGTCAGAGACAGTGGCGCCTCCAGTGGACAATTCACGTCTCGCTTACAATACAGCAATGTACAGTGAGCCTTTCGAGTGAAATGCCCCCCCCCCATATGTATTAATGAAATTGGCCCCCCCATATGTATTAATGAAATTGCCCCCCCCATATATTTTAATGAAATTGCTCCCGTCTCCCCCCATATGTATTAGTGAAACAAACAAGGACTTTTATTCAATAACCTAGTGCTTGTAATTACATACAAAAACTAATGAAGCAAACAGACAAATGTTCGATTCTAAGGTGTGATCCCGATGACGATTACGATTAGTAACACATTTCTGTACATTATAGTTAGTCGTTATGCAAGAGCTAGGTCCTCTCCCCAGGGCGCTCTTTTCTAACATAATGTGCACACGAAAGGCATACACAGAAGGGCGTATCTCGGCCTTAGATAATTAGTTACTGCAGAATAATTAGTTTAGTTAAAAACATTTAGGGCAAGCAAAGTTAAATTTTCATCTCTAGAATACATTGTTTGTTCTCTTTGATAAGGCCCGGCTACTGAAAGCACAATGCTGAGTGGTAAAACACAAATAAATTGTATACATAGTGCGAGAAGCGTAGCTTCAGGTTTCCATACAAGGCACCTCGAGGTTTAACAGTAGGGTCTTTATCATTCAAAATCAGATATCGTTTTTAGAAGGCGAATCAAAAACAGGAATGCACTAGTTCTATACTAATCTCAAGACCACAATGAATATATTTTTGTGCTTATTTCTGGCGTGTCACGTGATCGTAGGGTAGGACGACCAATGCTAATCCCAGAAAGTCTGGTCACGTGACTCCCATAGTAAGCAGTGTAAACAGACGTCAGGTGTATAGACTTCCCTCTCATCTATTCCATCTTGACCCATCCACTACCCGATCCCTTCATGTGCAACTCTGCGGGCCGTTAAGCCATCCCCGATGGGCTCTCTTAAAGCAGTACGCACGGAGATAACAATAAGTAGGAACAGCACATTTTATCATCCATCATATACATTGGAAATGTATGGGTACTCGGTAAACCACCACCCATTGTTTCAAAACTGTCAAATACCACAACCATGGTATACAGATTCAAATCCACTTATACCGCCTACAATACCGGTTTTGTAGACAGCTATTGAGCTATTGATCTAATGATATATCGTGACCAGCTACATTCGGATTTCAACTATTTTGGTGTCAACTACATTGAGTTCTCTTTTTAACTGAAATTTAAATATGCTCAATATGCGAACTGTTCTTACACAAGGAATATCAGAGCAATATGAGGAAACGTTGTTACTTAGCCCATAGCGATAGACGTTCAAGGTCTTTCAAAGTCGAACGTGATCGCTAAAGGCTGAGTTACTACGTTTCCTCATATCACTCTGGGTCTCCTTATTATATGCCTGACAATCATCAAAAAGGCCGTTTAATTACATGTTGTACACGTACTCACCTGCTAGGGGTCATTCACTACGGCTCTAGGACCTGCTGCACCACCGGTATATGATAATGTAGTTGCCACAAACGTTACAAGGTAGCAACCACATACACTTGCACAATTTGGCCTTGAGCTTCCAGTCACTTTACGCCGGACCGCCCTCCCTCGCCGTCGTCTCCCGTCTCCAGGGGGTTGGGGAAGGGGTAAATTGAAACACCCTACCCTGGAGAGAGCGAGCTTCACTGTTCTCACCCAATTCAATTGTCCTAATCAAAGAGTTGACAGCCAGTCTACGCCTCGAATTAGTGCGTGCTGTGTGTAGGCGCTTTTGTCTGGGTCGTTTGTACACATTTCTTGCGAGATATTTATTGAAATCCATCAGATTATTAAGAAAGTTTTTACACATTTACATTTGAAAAAAGGCAGGATTATGGACTTTCCCATGAGATATGTGTATCAAATTTCCTATTGTACTTTAACGTTATGATAACTACCTTCTCAAACAATAACCTATGTTTTATTACGCAATATGCATGATTAAAATCAAATGCAAGATTATAAACATGAGGACATGATTGTGCAGTATACGTACAGGTCTATTGATAAAGATAAAATCATGATTACGCAGCATAAATTGAAATATAGATGCTGGATTATAAGGAAATATGTCCGTTTGGTCAAACATCTCGTATGAATATTAATGAAATGCTATTGTGTATACTAAGGCAATCTAAGAAAATACTACAGAGTAGACGTAATAGTAGTTTTTCCCCTATCAGTCCTTAACGCATTAATTTCCTTGCTAGATTTCAACGGTCATGGAGCCTCGACACACACACACATCAGAGAGGAGATTAGAATTGTGATTTCTCACCGCTTCTGCAATGTTATACGACACTCTCCCCGCACCGCCTCCGTATCACCAAGCACAGCTCAGGATTGAAATCCTTGCTAAAAATAGACCAGTGCTTTGATCCTTGGCGTGGGAGATAGTTATTCAAGTCGCAGCTACCTTAAATGAGCTTTGTTTTATCAGAGCCGTTGACGCATGTGCATCACGTTAACCGATACGGATCGATGAGGCCCCATCTCCCTGTCCCGAAAAAATATTATCATACAAGAAATGACTATTATCTTCAATCTCGATAAATGATTCTTTCATTGAAACATCCTAGGAAGGCACTGCATTGATTTGCAAATAGCATGGCGGTACTGGAGAGAAAGCTGGAGGGTCCTCTCTGTGGGTCCTAGAAGGGACAGGTTTTACTGTATTATCCTCTAGTGTGTGAATTAGTGTCTCAGATAGCCAGCTCTGGGGCGGTACGCCAGTCCCCACTCCCTTTCTGAGTGATGCAGTAATTGGGTCAGGATTTAATGGATTTTAGTTAATTGAAGCTGAGTTTTCTCTCCTTTTCTGTGTTTGCAGGACTGACGCCAGCGGACCGAAAGGCAAAGGCTTCAAACTAATCATCACCGCCTACAGCGAAGGTAAGACCTGCTCACATATCTATTTATAGATCTGAACTGCTCTTTTGATGATACATAAAACCTCCAGAATGCTGCCAAATGAACTTCATTTACGAGAGACGTCTTGCAGCGTCTTCCAAGATTGTTTGGTCATGTTCCCTTGACAAGATATTAAATTCTACAAGAGCCTGATACTGAATCTATCTGATACTACTTTTCGAAATGTTACATATCATGTGTCCTGTGTACGGTCCTCTTACCAGTATTGGACTTAAATCGATAACCAGCAGGTTGAACTCAGCCAGCTTAACCATCATATTTAACATTAAACTTTAGTCTACTGTCAATTGATCTACCACTCATATTCAGACGTTCTTCTCCCCTGGTACACCCCCCCCCCCCCGCGCGCATAGATCAACATAGGAAACTCATATTGAACACCCATGGAGTATTGTCAAAGTTATCAATGCGGTCACAAATGTTAGCCAATCAGTCAGTGATAGGGGTGAGATCAGATTTGAACCCCACTCGATCCATAGCCACTGAAAATATCCCTTCGTATAAGATTGCCACGTAATCTCGCTCTGCATTGTGTGATTCCTCCACAACCAAAACTCGTATCATATTTTCAGTGGCTATGGATCTCGATGCACTTCCTCATTCGAACTTAACTAGTCTTCTTGTGTCAATAATCCACCACCTATGATGAGACGTTTATCCAGTTGGGTCTTGCCGGATCTCAAGTGCTTGACAATCGCAGCTGACGTTCTGGGGCCTTTGAACTATAAAATATTATTAGAGGGGTCTCAGTTACCAAGTATTGTAAAATTATTCAATAATCATGAGCTGCGGTCAGCAATTCAGTATCAGGATGAAAATTCACTAATATTCTTCACAACGTGTGTGTTCCTATGGTGTTTCAAAAAGCGTTTTAGTGTTTTGGAGAATTGTGCTTTCCTTACAAACGTCAATCAATATTAAGGAGTAAAACGGTCCTAATAACAATACTAATAAAAAAACGTCGTTACTGACCCTGTAGGGACGGCCGTTCAATGTCATTTTCAAACATGAAATACATCCTAGCAATGGAGGCAGAAGGAAATATTTTATGTTACGATAGTCAATTTATATATATCTATGCTCCCCAGACACTACAAGGTAGAACACCTGAAGGTAGGGAGATTGTTAAGTCTAATAGTAAAATAGAAAAGAAAAGAAAAAACAACAACTTTAATTGATAACCCACATATCTACAATAAAACATTGGTCGCAAATAATCAAATTGGGTTCCTCATGGGAATGAAAATACACTGGTATTTGACACAAGAGCTGGAGCAAATATATTATTCAATCAAACACGATGGAAAAATACCTCAATGGCGTATTTGCAACATTAGCAGCAAGAAAGCTATTTGATGTTCACAGTCTCTCCACAAATTAGGCTGTTTGTAGGAGAACTTGGTAAATCGGAATCCCTCAGACAATAAGTTCATGTATATGTAAATGCTCTTAGAAGGCTGCTGCGCCTGGCTTCTCAAGGCCGGTGTTCGTATACCTGGTGCTATTCTGCGTGTGTGTGGCCCATAACCGTCCCAAGCCTCGCCGGTCTCAGTTGGCACTGCTCAGAGGGGTAACACCTCCAGTGCTGAAGGTCACAGACTAATCACGCTGCTACAATGTAATTACCATGACTCACAGGCTGCAAATACTTCTGCATGTACTTTTGACGTTCCTACCCCAATTTCCATCAGCGGAAAGATGAGGAAATACAGCAAAATGAAAATGGAGACTGAGTGAGAGAGTCCGCACCAATATCCATCTTCCTGTCCAACATGACCTCAGCTGTCGTATTTCAGCGGTGAGGCAGATGGTTTAGTGAGATGTTGTAACATAAAAAGAACAAGATTTGTAATATAATATGATTACATTACTTGTCGGGTTTTTGTTCGGTGTAAATTTTCCCGCCTTTTATGTGAGATGTCTCCAACGCTTCTCACCAGGGGGCCAGTAATTAGCCTCTCCGTCCGTCCGGTGGCGCTGCCAGCCATTGTCACGTGACTAACCGCCATTGTCGTTACAATGACCCTTGACCCGACCTTGTTCTGTGGTCAGTGACTTATGACGTCATTAGCAGTGATTAAATTTTCCCGCCTTGTTGACTTTTAAGGTTGGCAGACGACAATTTCACCCGGCGGGAGGATTGACCACTGCCCTAGGGATGTGGTCAGTCTTTTCCTTATGTAAGAAACGAGGTCATTGTCTCCAAGGTCAAAACCCCTGAAGGTCGCCAAGGGCCCTCATCTCGGCGGGCCCCACCTGCCTGCGAAAAGTGACTCAGCGGGGCCGCATAACACATCGCTAACATGCCTTCTCGATTTGGATAATCAAATCAACTTGATTCGCCTCTGTCTACAATTATTGCTCCGGTTTCAACAAAATGGCCACCCGTCCGCGGGATGCGAAACCCGTGTGCGCGCGCAACCTCATTTACATATTTCAGGAGTAGGGGGCCGTGTGATGCGATGGCGACATGGAGACTGAGTGGGGGGCCGCTGGTACCCCCAGAAACCCCTGCCGCGCCTGAAGGGGGAGGAAATGGCTTCATTTACATGTAGAAATTTGGCAAAGCGGGAACGTCATAATGTAATAATCGCTTCCCAGATGAGGCCGATCATCAGAAGACCACGTGACGGCGTTCACGTATCACGTTGTCCTTTTTCTGCCTGTCTTGCGCACTTACTATGACCCATCGTGAAAAATGGGACCCGGTTCTGAAAATAGGAAAACTAGAATGCAAACTATGAATACCCATGATGTGCCGATACCTCAGGATGATATGTTCGAGTCGAATATGATTATTACACCCCCTTCTCGTATCCTAGTGATGATATTCTTCGGAATAATTCATTATTGGTGAAGCCAGCCGCCATTACTGGTCCATATCTAACCATTCAATAGTTAAACCGTCTTGCCTTCCTATCTTTATGTCTGGTTATAAACGCTTTTAATACAATAGAGTGTCAGATACAAAGTCATTGTATACCGGAAAATAATCTCTTTGTGCTATAGAGCAAAGACCTAGTCCCTATTCATATATCCTGTAATTATGACAATTCCTGGGTTTAATTTGAAGATGGATTATTATTTTTTATTATTCATTGAAAAGAAAAGGTTTATTGAAAACATTCGCCTTTTCTTAGTGGATAATAGATACAACAAAAGATGGTTTTGTGGACAAGTGGCTCTGTAAACCACTTATGGTTGATATCATAATGCACCCGCTTACGCTCGTGTGTTACTACGCGTCAACTTCTCGTGGTTTACGACCGCCTCTTCACGAAACCATCGATTATTGGCTATATATGGGCAGGCAGACCTTCGTCACCCCTCTCCACTCAGAGCGTTTGTGTTTGTTGACAGCTGTCACTGTCACGACGGAGTGTAGCCCCGGGAGCTCATCTGTCACCAACGCTGTCACACAACTGTCACGTTAGCGTCGGCTTGGCCCGGGCCCCCTACGCCGCTCGGAATTCCCCCGGTATGTCAGCACTACGGCGCTTGTACTGGTGTGGTGACATGACGATTTGTATGTATACCACCCCGTGATGGCCACCTATGGCGCTCTTGTCACTCCGTCGCTCCTAGTCATTTTTCCATCTAGATATTATCTCCGATTTCGTTTGAACAATGACTTCCATCGTTGGGTTCATGTGAGGGCTGTGTTATTTGCGCCATCTGGTATTTGGGGAGTACGGATCTAGCACGGATCGATGATGAGAAAGTGTAGTCACAGCGTGTCATCTGGCTTGCTGGAGTACCTTTCTGCGATTATAGATACCCGAGAGGAGTTATATCGGGAAACTGGTCTCGGGTTTAAGAATATCAAAGTAATGTGGTGAGAATGCTTAAAGTTACTTCCAGAGGCCTTGGCTGGATCAAGTAATTTTTAAGATCCTTGCAGAGTTATTTTGATAATCTTTTTCCCGGGAATTTTTTCCCTATTACTATATAACTTCAAATATTGATAAAAATTGCAATTTGTCGATCTCCGACCGGTGGGGTAGCCATGTCCATCCCTATCTAGTAGCTTTTACTTGCGTGTTATCTAAAGTTGAATCTTATTGTTCTGGTATGAAATCTGTAATTACTTCACCTATAGCAGGGGTATGCAACTATCGAGTGTTCGTCTATATGTATATGGGAATAAAGAATATATATATATATATGTATGTATGTATGTATATATATATATATATATATATATATATATATATATATATATATATATATATATATATATATATATATACTTTACCCCGCTCTGGAGACAGATCCAAGAGATGGCGCGGCTTTTAACGTTCTGGCTTTGTAAATAAACTGGCTTTGTCGTGGGTAGCATTGATGTAGGTAGGATATGGCCTTTACTTCTCCTCTACAGATTTGTTAAATACACGGTACATGATGAATATATGAGAATGATTATTTACTTAGAATGGTGCCATAGCTCTATTAAAGTTTTTTTAGATGAAAGAGAATCCCCTAGAATTTCATTCAGGAACACCACTTTAACAGAATCCGACGCTTATTCTGACCAGACCCACTGTACGAAAGTCCTGATCCAATTCTCGGTCCACCGCAACTACAGCCTCTCCCAGCTGCGGGGGAATCAATAAAGGCCTTATGACTTTGCAGGCACTTTCCAAGCATTACAATAAGCGACACAGATCCTTATTCTGACAAAGTCCATGGACTGCATTACCAGCAGTTACAAACGGGATCCTAATAAGATCTGAGCAATTGCCTGCACCCCACGCCCTCTACCGGCCTCTCCTCACAACCCTACAGAGAGCCTGAGGGTTCGCTGTTGAGCAAATCATACTCTCATTAAAGGTTTTCTTACCCGGCATACATTGGGGCGCCAGACCACGTGACCACGCCGACCAGTCACTGCCTGGTGAGGCGCTTCTCCTGCTGTTCTTATTTTGTATAATTGAGTTGGCGCAAAATGCCGGTGAAATGACCTGTCAGCAGGGGCCCAGCCTGGTCCCCATTACACTGGCCGTGAGCGTGCTTGGAATCTGCCATCCTGTCCCCTTAAAGCTTCACACCCTCCTTAGTCTGCGACTCGCAGCTGTGTGGAACTGCTCATTATCTCACCCGTGGTATATTTTTCTCATAGACTTAGTATTAGGAACTCGTACTCTACGCTCATGGAGTATTGTAAAAAATATTGGGAATGATGTTACAAATGTTAGCCAATTAGTCAGTGATAGGAGTGAGACAAAATCTGAACCGCACTCGATCCATAGCTACTGAAAATGTGCCGTCCGTTTTGGTTTGCTTTGTTATCACACCCGGCTTTGTCTTGCACGTGTTCAAAACCTATTATTCAAAGACACAGTTCAGAGCTTTTCGGAGATACTTGGATGTGTTCAAAGCTGCACAAAATTGCTTGCTACATGCTGAGCTGCCCGGTAAAACTAGGGTTTAAAGTGTGCTGAGTTTTCAGAGTAAAGTTATGGTTCACAGGAATATACGTATTCCCATATATTAGCAATGTCCGAAACATCAATATCTATAAGATAAAAAGTTGAGTAGTTCGACCAAAGCCCACACAACCTCTTACAAATACTTCATTTTATGTCCATATTCATAAAATATAGAAATATTCCAATTTCGGACGGCCACCTACATGTCGTTAATATGTGTCTTTTCGGAGTATTCACATACAGCATTGTCCAGTAATTTCTGCTTCCAGATTATTCCTTTTTTTTCTTAACTTTCCAGCTAATATTCATAATCAGCGGATGCTACTGATCACACACTCTGAAGAGCTTTGTTCAGAGCAGATGGTATATAGACTTAATTTCAGATATGTTTGGAAATGTATAAAGTTCCTCAGATCTAACCGAGTTCTCCTGAGATCCATGTTGAGAACTTCCCGGAACATGTTTGAAACTGGTCGTGATGTACGGTCATGCACAGAGAAGTTCAAGGGTGCTCAAATATTAAGAAGCGATCCAAAGCCACTGAAAATATGCCATGAGTTTTGGTTGTGAAGTAACCTCACGAGGCAAAGCCAAGTGAGATTAATGAGCAGACCAGAATCAATGGCATATTTTCAGTGGCTACAGATTTTGTCCTAGCCCTATCACTGACTGATTGGCTACCATTTGTGACATCATCACAGATTGGATATTTTTTTACAATACTCCATGGGTGTTGAGTAAGAGTTCCCAATGTTAAGTCTATGGGGTTAGATAAACCGGAGGGTGTGCAGACTTCTAAGTGTTTGAAGTTGGCCGCAAATGTTCAGAAATTCTCCGGAGAACTTCTTTGGCAGATAACATGGGCTTCTTGAAGCTTTTCCGAGGTGGCCCAGAACCAACAATCAAACAGAATGCTCACCTCCATTTGGTGCGGCGCTGCCCTTTTAGTCACATGACCGGCTCGACCAATGAGAGTGGGGCATTAAGACTGAGTGGGCCGGGCGGACGGAAATGAGAGGGAAGCCGGACGAAATATCTTCATTCTGCCTTAATGCCCGGGAATTGTGTGACCTCGCTGAAACAGCTGACCTTTCCACCCCTGAATTAAACCGACCACTTTTTCACTGATGCCCAGATTTGAGTGGATTCAGAATTTCTCTTTTGTCTTTTACAATGCATTTGATGTTTTTTGGGGCCTTTTCAGATGGAATTCTCAGCGTTTAAGTCCCTTTTTTTGTGGAATTCTTTACAAGGCCCCGGAAGTATTGTCAGATCCCGAGGGGCTTGTTATTTTCGCGACAGTAAAAAAACCTTTTTGAAGTACAGGTGTGACAGGGATCGCATTTCTGAGGCAGTGAAATTGTCTGAAGGGGAAGAAAGCAGAGATAACACCGTGTCATTCACGTAGTTTCTATACTCCATTGAAAATATCCACCAAATTCAATGGTGGGCAGAGCACAGAGAAAGGAGGGGGTGGTAGGGAGTAGGAATGCAGAGGAGATAGGAAAAGCCTCTTTCCATTGGCCGACGAAAATAGCACTGATTATATGAGTTCCCCTAAAGGTCTGTTGGTGGTACCACCGACCATATGTCTGTATCAATTTATCGGGAAGGGTGCATTATATGCACGGTTTCTACTATATTTTTCAGATATGTACTGATTTAATTTTCACATTACAATCTTAAGGATTGCCGATTAAATCAAGGCGTTTTGATTCTGTCAATCTCTGAGTAAATTCGTCGTTCTTATTGCCTAATCTACGCCAAATTAATCTGTGGGCATTCTCTGTAAGTTTCGATTCCATTAACGAAGGTGTCTGTATACAAAAAAAATCTATCGATAGTTCACAATTGCAGACCGGTACAGAATAGAAAAGGGCGAGGGCGAGGGCGAGGGAGAAGGAGAGAGAATCCCACATATCTACATCAGATTTCATACCTCAATTAGGAGAGCTTGGTTTACAGAGAAACACCAGGAAAAAAACTTTCGGTTCTCAATTTTAGTCTTACTTATTGAACCGTTCATAGAAATAGAGTTCCCAATATATATCAACAATGCCACACATTTTAATCGCAATTCCTATACAGGAAGAATACAAAATGAGATCAATTTGACGTTTCACCAATTATCCTCTTCAAAATTTGTTTGGAGCTTTCTTTCGAAAAAAATTCTTTCAAAGGTGTATGCGAGTATAAAAAGGGCGTTTTACATTTGACAGAATTCCGGTCACATTTATCATGAAATCTATAGTATGTCTCCTTGAGAACAGAAATATTAAGGTTAGTTCGTGAAATCAGACTACTGATCTCCCTGTGGTCACATTGTTATCATATTATCAGATACAGATTTTCGCTGATCAGACAAATGGCTTACAGCCTTTTCGCTATATCAGCGGATTTAACACTCTCTCATACATACTACAGTTCAGATGTATCTGTTTACTGTGAAGGGCTATTATTACATGAAAGTAATGAAGACTGTATTAGTGTCGAAGACCTGTAACAAATTCTATATATGTGATGTATCTGTTTTGCCATCCCAAGAGGGACCAGAC
Organism: Alentia gelatinosa; assembly: GCA_950022655.1. Lineage (NCBI taxonomy): Eukaryota > Metazoa > Annelida > Polychaeta > Phyllodocida > Polynoidae > Alentia > Alentia gelatinosa. The sequence goes on from OX465585.1 coordinate 48,873,400, forward strand.
GGAAGAACGGCACTAGCCGAGTCTGGCTATCTGTACGATTAAATACCCTAATAAAGTTTATTTAAAAAAAATTAAAAAAAGGACCGGAAACATTAGGTACTGGATCCGGGTGGAGACAATTCCCATGACTTCAGATTACCTTTAAGCCAAATAACCATTTCGGTTCCAACGACTAGACAGAGAAATTCAAGACAGGACGAACGGCCTCTCTAAGAAAGTGCCCGGAGAGTGAATCAGCTCCTGGCGGATCTTTCGTTAATCACAGTACAAAAGATCGCCTGTCCTTGAGTCATGACGTCACAGCCAATCAGGATCAGGCCTGGCTTAAGCCTAAACGGTGCTGAATCCCTGATTATCGCTCGGTAGGCCCCGCTCCTGTCCCTGGATGAGTGAGGCTTAACTGAGAAGACTTAGCGGACTTAATGCTGGCCTTGTGATGGTGGTCTCTGACCTGTGACTAGATAAGAAAAAAGTCAAGTCTACATCCGGTCGGAGACGCCAGGACATTAATGCCGGCAGTGGGATGAGAGTAAAATAATGATTGAAGAACTCAGTGAAAATCACTTCCTTCAGTCTCTGATTTACATAAGTAGTTCTAACGGGTACACAAGACTCTACCTTCACAAAAATCAGGTTTTGGGTTGTGTAGATGATTATTGAACATTTTTTCCCAATAACCTGCATTCTTTGCGTAAGTAAAGAACAAATACGGAAAAGGAAAACTCTTTTTAAACATTGATGATCATTACTAGCACAGAAAACTTGAATCAACTGTTTCTTTTTATTGAACTTTGATATCATATATCCCCAATACCCTGCTAGTATCAGAACATAGAACATAGTTTGCTACAGGTCTCAAGAGAACCATAAAACATGATCTTGGCTTAGCAGAACACTCCTACTGGATCAATTAAAAAGCCTATCAAACCCTGGATCGTGGCTGAGAAATTCTTGATCTTAAATGACTGCTTGGAAACTTGTTTAGTCAAGTAGAATACTGCTGCTTACCTTTTTTACGTTCCAATTTCTCTATTGAGGAACGAGCATGAGCTTACCCTTGGTCTCTTCGCCCAGGCTCGCTCCATGCTAATACTTCACGAGGGGCGGCCCAGAACAACAATCAATAAGGTCACCTACATGCTAAACATTAGCAAATATATAGTGCAGCATCTCATGTATTGGCAACCAATCTGCAACCAACGGTCATTGCCGTAACACCAGCATTAAAGGTTATAACGGGAACATGGTCTAAGACTTGCTTCGTTCAGATTACTGTCTAACCACTTCAAACAGTGACATTTGATTTCTGGTGAAGCTACCTTCAGTATCATGCACTAAGGTTCCTTGCATTCCCTCCTTCCCCTTTCAACCCCCATAGAGTGTGTGTCGGGTCTGAGCTGCTCTTTTCACTGTGCATGGTCAGACGGGTGAGTCAGCGACTTATCACGTTAATGGTGGGAAGACTCAAGGCGCTCCTATCTCTGCACTGTGAGGGGGAGACGTGTCATCTGAAGAGGAAGATAGTGATAATCTCCGCCTCCTTTTGACTCCGATTTCCATCCAGATCTAAGAGCACCCTGGGATCCTTTACATCCTCAGCCGACTGCTTGTATGGTAGTTGTGAATGGAAGTAGAAAGTATATTTTCAGATCTATCCATAAATATTTGAAAAACTGTACTTCATATGGATGTGGGCCGATGTATCAGGAAGGATATGATGTATCAGGTCAATATAGTATCTCCAAATTCTAATTGAATCAAATCATATTTCAATTTAGATAATTTCTTCATCAATCCCATTTTGAAATATCCCCTTTTCTACGATCTCAACATTATAACTTCTTCAGTATATAACCTTACCTTCCGTTCCACCCACGTGTCATCTTATTGGTGCCACGTATTATAGCCTCTAGTCTTCAAATATCCCCGCTCGGAATACACCCAGTGGCAATCACCCAGCGCTTCTAGAAGGCTCAGTCAGGCAGTCGACTCTAAAATCCCTAAAAAGGTCCTGTTATTGTGAGAAAGAGGGGAGTTGGATGTGGATTCAGGAAATATAGGCGTCTCCATCACGCAGATGCCTCTCCAGCATTGAGCAGCTCAGAGGCCGAGTGAAATTAGCCCTTCGCATGTCGCTTGTACGGCGACCTCTGAGGGACGCGTCGCTGCAGGAAATTTGGGCTCTTTTTAGATTGATCTTAGCGGCACAAAGATTGGCGTCCTTCTCGTGTGGAATTACGAGACATCAGAGAGAAGGGATGCGGGCGGCAGCGTCGGGGGTCACACCAGTCTGGAGGCCGCTGCAAATGGCGGACGGGACGCGGACTGGACGCAGACGGGGCGCAGACGACAACTGGCGTCCGCGGCCTGTCCACCTTTGTAGCAAGATTCAATACTGGTCGAAGGCAAGCGATACAGAGATTCTGAATCCACGTCGCAGCGATCCAACCTTTCTGAAAGTTGAACGTTCGCGTCTTGTCTCCATCAAAATTATGATATTTACGAGACTTTTAAAAGATAAAATATGGCATGCAGTGATAAGTTGGAAAAGGGACTATTGAACACGACACCTAACAGACCCCACTGATCTCTAATCTTAGTCCACGTCCACTGCGCATGCCTGACACCTACGTCACACCGGCTTGCGCAGACGTCAGGAGGACGCACTTCCGGTTGTTGCTGATCGATGCTCGTTGAGGCCCGGGAGCGGTTCCGTCACGGAGGTGTGAAATGAAACAGCAGCTTGCTTTCCCCTTCTACAAAACGCAAGCTGGCGTTTTTCTGCGACACCTGAGGCGCTTCCACAGGCGTTAAGCTGAATTTCCGCTCTACTGGCGGGTGTCTTTCGGGGAGCTGACATCGACACGGCGTGATCGATACCTCGCCATTTTTACCATGCATGGGAGGCAACTTTTTGCCGTCTTTTGCTTCATGGAATTCTGAGAATGCGAAGAATGCAACAATCTAATCCACCCTGACGCTGGGGAAAGCGTATTGTTGTTTTCTCCCGGGCTGCGGCGCTGTGATCACTACACTGGAATGAGACAGATTAAACTCACGTACTTTTACTCGAGCGGCATCAGCTAGTTTACTCTTTGATACACCTGTTGGCGCCTCATTTGCCACTAGGTAGAGTACTGTCCATTCTGGGACAAATTCATTACACAATCGGTTTTCATACTGTAGTGACCGTAATAATTGAATTCTACCACAGGGAACAAAAGGATCACTGCATGTAGTTTCCATTATCATATCAAGAACAAGATTCATGATCTATGATAAATGTAGCGCAAACATATTTATATCGCGAACAGATTGGTATGTTTACCACCCTTCAGGAGTGCAATAGGTACACCTCACTATGCTTGCACCTTTTTATCATGAAGAGTCTCTTCATCTCTTGATGTTTATAATAACTTATCGAGAGGGAAATATATAAAAGCCATATTATCACTACTGGAACGTAACTGCCTTATTTAGTCCGATGACCCTACCAGAGGCAAACTGGATATCTAGTATTTGTATGTGTCCTTATTGGGCACATAGTGTATTGCATCATATACCTGCCATCACATTGCATGATCATAAACCTTAGGATGTCGGATCTATCATATCCAACAAAGTATATATTTGCATATTTCAGGACGTCATTCCTAGCTTAAGGCAAAACGGAGAGTTCTCTATTCCTCAACCTTCCCTATCCGCCCACCCAGAGGAATAGTGAAATGTCTGAGTTGTCCTCCAGCATGACTCCACAACCAGAACTCATGGCATATTTTGACTGGCTACGGATTGATGCAGTTCCTTCTTAGTATTACCTTCACGAAGTCTGCACCATCTAGTTATATAAACAGTATAATGCATGATGTTTGCAGCAGCTAGATATAAAAAACAGGGTAATTCATGATGTTGGCACAAACAGGGAATATTTCATTATGCCTGCGCCAGCTTATCAAGAGCAAGGTATACATATTAATGATGGCATGCACAGAGTGTATCTAGACATCGACCTGATCTCTATCCCGTCACCCCCTCCCACCCACCCGCATGGATCGACGGAAGCGCGTCTCTCCGGCGTCCTCCAGCGTCTCCCGCTGATCCTCCTTCCGCGCATGCGCGTGAGAACTAGGTCACGTGACATGTGTGAGACGCGCGCTGAGGGACGCGGCGTCGCGCAGTGAGGGACGCGGGCGGGGGTGGAGGACGGAGGGAGGAGGGAGGTGGGGGTTTGATGGAGAGGTGATCTCTGCTGGGGGCGGTTCCATAAATTGCCGAGGTCAGCTCCTCCAGGGGGTGGGCTCTTTAGGAAGGTCTGCGCGGCGTTTAGAGGGGGTGGGGCGGGATTAGAGTAATACAGTGGAGAGGGGGTTAGCGGGCACAGGGGTAAAGGACGGGCTGACGGGGGCATTTACGTGGGGCGGGATAAGAAGGCGTGGTGTGGGGAGGGGAGGTGTGATTGGTGCCACAGACGAGTAATGGCTTTGGTATTGGAAAGAGTGCATTCAGTGATGGATGTAGAAAATGTATGTTGGACAAAAAGAAGCAGATGCTTATTTTCATAACAAGAATTATGTAAAATGAGTTGATGTGTGAACATAAATACATCCCTCTGCCCCCAGCGTCGGGACATGCTTTATGTTACAAAAGTTTAACTGAACTATTTGGACGTTAAACTACCCAAACAAACAAAAATGTATACATGTTACAAAATACCTCGAACGGCCATCCCTACGGGCTCAGTAACCAAGTGTTCTCTTAATACTCACTGGTACTATCAGACTGGCACCATTGCTACTACTCATGGAAATAGTCATCCTTCACAAGGATGCGAGTGTTCTGATGGATCAAAAATATCTAAAATGTCAAGATTACATTTGAAATGAACAATATTTCTACAAGTCAGTCGCATCCGGCCATTCCAGCAGGCTACGGACAGATTACAGACAGGTTGCCGTTAGGCTGCCGAAATTTCCCGACTATTTGATTTTTGGAAAGCAAGAGAGATAGATAGTTTAACTGCTCTATAGTCCTGGACACGTACACACATCCCGAAGCCTCCAGCATGTTTTACTTACAACTAGTCATTTCCCTATAGATTTTCCCCTCTATATTTCTATCCAACCATGACTTGCAAATCCCAGATCCAAACATAACTCGTTTTTCATATCACAAGGGATCCATACCATACACGGTGCGGGGTGAGGGTGCGGGTGCACGCAGGTCGTAGAGTTAAGGACCCTCTGGCCGCCCCACTGACGGGGCACGGAGCCCGGCAGGACTGATCCGCCGCCCGGGCTGAGTGGGCACAGAGGCCGGGAGCCTGATCTATAGGCCCCGGAGGAGGTCAGTGTAACCCCGGAAAGACAAATGCTCCCCGAGCTGCTCCAGACCTGATGTCGATATGATCTACTGCCAGAGCTGCACGGGGCTTAAAGGCATATCCTACAATTCGCAGTGGCACCACCTGGTGATTTTCAAATATTGATAATTATCAAATAAAACTTGTTCCTTGTGAAATATTCCAATGCCAAACGAGTACAGTATGTTGTTTTTTTTAGTTTTGCCTATTCAAATAGATGAATTGGCGTATTTATATTTGATTTATATGGGAAATGTTCTGAAAGATATAGTTTTCATCAATTCTCCCCCAAAAAGAACGGTGACCCACGTTTTTAGAATTCAAATTAAAAAAATGCTATATCTTTGCTATATTCTGTGAAATAATAGGGTCATGATATTGACCTCTAAATCAAAAACTAGCAGGGTGTCCCCCGATCTTTAAGTTATATATATATATGATCAACACCACTTTGGGAACATATTGAATTTTTAGGAAAAGGAAAATTGTTCGATATGCCTTTAAAGGGGTAGATGCAGGAGGCTGGGGGTATAAACAGCACAGTTCAGACGTACAGTCAACCAGGGCGCTCTTGCTCTCTCGCTCAATATATTGGAAGGAAAAAGCTGAGAGGTACCCGGGAGTTGATGGATGAGAGACGACAGACTGGTCACTAGTGACCACTTATATGATTTGTCTCGTATCATGTGTACATTCCAAGAATAAGGAACCGTTTACGAAGGAATATGTTGAACTCGGTATACAATGAATATAAACATAACCATACTACTTTCGTCTACTTTCAAGTAGCCTCAATAACGAACCTGTGATTGTGAAAATTACATTTGGTATTGAATATGAATGTATTGAATGGTGTATCAATGGAAAAACGGACCGTTGTTTGCTTGGAAATCCTGTAAATTAATGGGAAAGGCCTGGAAGTAAGGCAAAACTAGTCCATTTGCATTAGACCACTACACATTAGCAGGGTACTAATTGGGTATTCTTTGTAAAAGGTACTAATTAGTAATTCATTTATATTCATAACAGATGGAGTTATAGTTATACTAGGGATACCAATCCGTGCTGTCTAATTTGTGTGTTATACTGGATTAGGGAGCTAGAATTCTACATCCCACCCTCGCCAGTTCATTCGAAACGTTAAAACAACTTTAAATATCAAGAGCTCACATCAAACATCAATATTGAGCATGAGGAAGCGTCCTTGTAATATGGAACAACATCCAGTTCCAATTATCACATTAAATGCCCAGTCAGTTTCCCCACTTTACTGTTCCCAACAGGTCCGTGATCTTTCATCAGCTATGAGTACATATGTATCGCTCTGAGCACCTCTAAATAGCTCTGTATAGCTCTAAGTGGCCATGGACATCTATAGGCAGTCCTTAACATCCAGGAGTATTTCAGTACAACTATGAGGGACCCTGTGTAGATCTGGACAGATCAATATGCTCTCAACACCTGGAATAATGCTGTAGCACTGTATTATGAGAAAATGTAGTTAGTTTTTGCCCTATAACTACATATTCATTGTACAAAAAGCCGGGAACAGCTACAGGTTCACTCACTAGTTTAACTTATCATTATAGACCTCAAATTGATGATAAAACAACATTTTATTCACTGAGTATGTCGTCGATTCGCTGCTTGTTTACCAAATGTTGGTTATGATTCAATACGTCCAGTGCACCCAAACATTATCTATACTGCACCCCTAGCAGCGAGTAGTATTTCAAAGACGATATATAATGAAAACGTGTACATCTCTGAGTTACCTCTTCTCGGGGCAACTATATAAGCTCCGAGTAGCTCTGATCACAGACAACTGTGACCAGAATCAAGGTACTCTAAGCTGATGAAAAGTCAGTCCAGTCAGAGGTGCGTCTGAAGCCACAGCCCGAGGCCCTCATCGTGTTGTCCCGCGAGCAGCTCGCCAAGGTCACACAATGTCACACAATGTCCTGGCCACATGTGGGAGTTTTTGTAAGACGCGTTAATCTGATCTCAACTCGGGGCCCCTGCATCGATCCACCTAATCAACCCCTCTCCCACCCCGTCTCCCCCAGCTCCTCCAGGCTTCTTGCCCAGACAACCTCCAGAGCCCCGGCAGGAAATGACGACAGGGCAAATATGACAGGAGCAGCTCGGGGTGTTAACCGGTGAGCCCCCTATCGACGAGTCCGGGTAACGAGCCGGTAATTCGGCTATATACCTTCAGGGTGCGCTGTGCTCATCAATTATCAGTGTGTGTGTGGTGGGGGTGTGGGGGGGGGGGGGGGGGTGTGAGGTGTGGGAGAGATGTGGGGAGGACAAGGAGGAACTGCAAAATTAGGTGATTTATTTACTAACAATGTTGTTGATCTAGAATAAATGAATGACATACATGTCCAGGTTCGTGAATCATTAAAGGAGGGGGTGGGAGGAAGTTCGGGTATTTGTTATGGAAGCCTATGCCTCCCTTAGATTTCTATTCAGCGTAATTTACAGTTGAAAGATTCTGTTTATATTTAGGAAGAGCTCTACTGTTAGATGGTTCAAGAAATAGGTTAAGGAGTAGCTGAATGACAGGTGGATTAAAAGTCAAAATCTCTTTATGAGAATATCGAAGTTTGCTGTTTATTGCTTAATTTGTCAGCCGTCTGACAAAGGGACAAATCAGTAATTTAGTTTCGCACTCCGACACTCTACGGCACTGAATTTGACACTCTACGCTTCTGAATTTGTCAATCTTCTGACAAGGCGATGATGCAGGAATTTTGATACATGTCTATGTTGTAACCATGTCGCAGTGTGACGCAAGCAGTGGTTGCCGGCTTAAAACTGTCAACTTTAGGTAACATACATTTAGACCTTCCCCTTCGAGGCAGAGACTAAAAACAATTTGGAGTGGTCACGACTTTGTGGTAACTCGTGGTACACTCGTAGCCGCTCGTTTAGCACTGCCCACGTGCAGGAGGGTCTGTCTGGGACGTGATGGCCCCCAGGGCAGCGTGCAATGTGACAAAGTCAAGTATTCCTTAATATCGCTAACTCGTCGACTCGCAATTTAATAGCGAGCTCTGGTCAGCTGAAACACCCCCATGTGGTCAGCTCCTCATGCATATGACCTTTATTTGACCTTTGAAGACACCAGGGGACAGCAGCGAGGACCCTCTCTTTGGTGCTGGTTCTGTGGGTCTTGTGGACAAAACTGATATCACGTATCCCTGTGTGAGTTTATATGCGCAGTGAGAAATGGAGTTGATTTTCCTTTTAACGGGGCTCTGTGGCAGGGCTCTGTGGGTCGGGGACGGGTACGAGGGACCGAGATCATACCGTATTTGACCTTCTGACTCTACTCCGACTACCGTCACCGAGGTAGTGGCCAGGACCTATAAAAAGACCAGCACGAAGATAAGCACTCAAAGCTTTTGTCTTAAGCGGGATTCGCCTGTAGAGAATAGTGTACCTGGGTGTACTTTTCACTTTTCCCCGCGTCTCAAACGATTCTCTCCTTTGGTAAACAATTTCATGGCAAAGTGCAAATTATAGCTTTTGCCAGTCTCAAGAAAAGTGAGAAATTGGATTCATATGAAGGGGCACAACTGGTACATAGTTTCAGACAAAGTCCCAGTGAACACCCACCCTGGGACTCAAGTACCCTTGAGAAGATGGGTGTGGAAAACATGCTGCTTACTGGCTTCCTGTTGGCTAGGTTGGTACCAAGTCGCCAACTTAGCAATTGGTTCATTTGTTTCAGCAAAATACCCCCATACATTTTAAACATGTTTAAAATAAAAATATCTTGAGATTCTGTACCTTGTTAGGGGTAATCGTCGCCGATAATTGAAGTGGAAAAACATTACGAAAATCGTTCCAGTGGCCACTCGCAATCATGAACATCATTCAGACCGAAATTAACTGTCTACAGTAGTGAACTGTGCTCTATTCCAGGTATATATATCCACTACACCAGGTTTCCACTTTATTGAAACTTAAACACACCCAGTACCTGAATTATTGTTCGCACAGCAAACATGCAAGACAAATGTTGGCAGTCAAGGACCCGTGGGCAAATTAGCCTAGAGCATCAACCTCCTTGAATCTGGTTTGCTAACCAGCATCACGTTCTACATAGAATCAATACAACCAACATGCTAATAAAGGGATATCATTATACCTTTGCTCGGTTGGCTCACACTTACTGGCCATCTGTATGGATTCCATTCTGCACACTGTGCAAGAACTAATATTTTGTGCACTACGTACCACGTGACTTATTTTGAAATGGCATTTCCAGGTATATAGTAATGAGGAGAATGTCTGAATTACATCTGTTCCTTGTTGTTTTGATCGGAAATATTTCCGACCAATACAACTCGGAACATATTTTATTCGGCCACACTAACCATGTCTCCATATATTATTATACCCTACTAGAAGCCTTTTGGAACATACATGTACATATACTCAGGTCTTTTAATCTATCCAAACACCACGGTAGGTATAGAATACCTGTGATCTATGTAGCCACACCTGGCCGTGGACAGGTGTGAGGTCATCAGGTGAGCCCAGTTTACACCTGATCTCTCGTCAGTACAAGTAGGGGACGAGGAACGAGTCCAAGGAATGACCATTTACACCTTGTTGACACAGGTAGAACTACTCACCGGACACTTAAGCGCCAGTCGTTGGCACAGGTAAGCAGACAGGTGGGCGATGGGGCGGGGTATGCAGATGGGAGATGATTTACAAGCCACGTTCAGCAGTCAGACGGTCAGCGGTCAGACAGGTGTCCTGACCACTACATATGTCACGCCATGTGTCATGGGTTCCCCCAAGAATTGATATATCTAAACAGTCCTTTCCCAAACAAATACCATCGGTCTTTTGGATAATAAAAGATAATGAGGCTATGAGGCTTCCACTGCTGAACGGGTTTGGGGTTCTTATCCCTAGAATCACAATCCAGTGCAGTTGCTTAAGCTCGGAGAAGGGATTAATATGCTTGGAAATCCCAGGACGGACTTTATGAATTAATTCATGACCAAGCGCATAGCAGGTGCTTTTATGTAAAGTTGCAGTATACAAATGATATCAACATGTATTAAACATGGCCTCAACGTTGAAATTATAATTAAAATGGATTTCTTGGGTCTAAAACCCTTTCTGGCCCACTTTACCTGATCGCTTTAAGCGGCCTTCACGCTTTCAACCCCACCTAGAAACCCAAACTTGTCCTGGAATAGTACTTTAATGGATGCATATTTATGTAGCCTTTACGGATGAAGTACTGGTGTAAGTAATAGGATTTTAAGTACCAGATGATAGCAAATGGGAGTATAAAACATAACAGTACACAGAGGCATATATAGCGTATTCTGCCCATGTCAACACTGATAGCTACGGGCTGAAAAGCACCCTGGGATTACCCCCATTAATCTACTTCTGATTTCCTAAATTCACCCTCCCATCACCCGCCTCCATCGCTACAGTCACCCCACCACCCGAGCCCCCACTTGGTATGCACCACCCACCACTAATCCCGCCATTTGTTTTACATGATATGTAAATCAGCCTACGTTGTAACAGGGTCTGGGCCTTGTAGCTGGCAGTCGCTTGCCCTTTTTTCCCGGGAGTCGTCCGGGTGTAATGTGGTGTGATGGGGTGTGGGTTGGATGAGGGCGTATGGGGGAGGGGGGTATGGTTAGGGAGGCTTTGCAATGACATGCATTGCATTTGTTATAGGCTCAGGGGTGAGGTAAGAGGTCTTGACGAAGGGAAATGTTTATATTGAAGACGTGAGATTTGTTTTTCATGTAAAAGGGACATGTATTTCGATATTGTCAAGCTTGTGAATAAGTATTATCATGTGAAGTCCTTCCGGTAAAATAGGGCTTATTAAAATTCAGATCAGCCACATATTATTATCTTACGAATCAGTAGGTTGACGATATAACTTATAAGGCAAACAAATTCAACAGTAAATAATTCAACCTCCCCTGTTTCACTGGTTATCATTCACTTAGTAATTGTTAAAGGTAATATGGAATATGTTTGGATATACTTTCACTTTTATAATATTTGCGAGACAAATGGTCACTGATCGCTAGATGTTTTTTCATGAGAGCTTGAACTCGGATATTCATCTTGAGGCCCGCTTATAGCTGAACTAACATTCTTCTTAAGGCCTGAACCCACTGGGCTCCCGACATTTTCGGACTAGCGTTTCAACACACTACGACACAGAATTATTCAACCTTTCAACACAGCGACGATGCAGCAATTTAGTGTCACACTCTGACACTCTAGGACACCGAATTTTCTAACCTTCCCACAAGGTTATGATGCGCGAATGTTGATTTGTAGCCATGTCGGAGTGTGTCGTAAGCAGTCGGTGCCCGGCTTTAGATTCGATCATACGAAAGACATAATTAGTGGGATCTAATAAATATCCAGGCGTCCATGGCAGTCAGAAATCAGCTTATAATCCCCGAGTCTGCCGCACGGGGGACGCAGTGGAGACGCTGTGGCGGGAAAAAGTGATGTTTTACTAGAGACAGACGAGTTTTCACTGAGGGCGGGAGGGGGATGTATGATTAAGCATAATTCTCCGAAGGTAAAGTTCATTGTTCCTAACCAGGCGAGATGTTAAACAGATGGTGATTTGAACGTAAGCAGACGGCGACGTTCCACATGCAGACAGCGTTCCTCGCATGAGCAGACGACATTGTGTCCTGAGCCTGCAGTTTCCCGCGCTTTTGCGGCGCATTGTGGCGGAGTGCGACGCCTGGCGGGCGGGGCTGTCAGTTAGTCTCCCAAGGGACAGGGTCAGTGTATTGTATTTCAATTAGGACCCAATCAGAGTGGCAGCTGTCTTTAGACAACCACTTCCTCCCCGCCCCCACTCGGTCGGTTCAGAAGCCCTGTCCCCGCCCTTAAACACACACAACACGCCCCTTCTGTCTCCGCCACCCCTACCACACCCACTACAATACTGTGATTGCGATTTCAATGTCGTCTGCCCATGTTCCAAAATTGTGGGCATTCAGGAGCAAAATGCCAGACTCCAAGTTCTGATTCAGGACAAGATTGTCATTTCATTAGCGCTAAATTAGTGCCGTCCTTGTCTCAGGAAGTGACCACCGCTGGACAATTCTTGTCAATAGCTGATGTCCACTTCACCTAAAATGCCTGCTGCATTTTGTCTCTCACCCAATAGCTGTCGGGATTTAATAGAAAATGACCACTGGTATTTATTTAGCACTTAGTGATTGATGTTAACTGACTACCAACCTATGTAGGGTGGGGTTTCCAGACAATGGAAATATATTATGCTGAGTTAATGCCGCTGTTATTGTGGTAAAACAACGAACCCAAATGTATTTATAACAGGACGAGAGATGATAATGAAATGCTTATACACATCATACAGCACATGCTTGCTGTCACCTCCCTCTTGCAATCATTTACCCTACCCTTACAGTCTTCATGTTTCTCCCCTACCTTTTACAATCCCTCACCTGCTTTTGATCTCTGTTCCTTCTCATAATGCCCAACTTCTTTTCCCTCCGCCCTTCCCTCCTCTGCAACCCTCCGCCCCTAACCCAAACCATAACCTGTACTTTCTGCCTGTACCTCCTGCGCCCCTCGGCCGGGTATTAGAACGACCCTCTCGCCGAGCAGACGACATTTAACCATATCCATTTCATCTGGGGCTGTGAAATGACCACCGGGGCTGTCTCCTCGCCGGTGATTGGATGAAAAGCCTGGCCTGATTAAAGCTCCGGGGCTCGCGTTCTCATCCCGCGCTTTGTTTACTGCCCAGGCCGTGTCCCCGTCGTCCGGGTATTAGTTACCTCTTTGCTCGCCGGGAACTCAGAGCTCACCATCCCGTGTCCATTTTTAATGTTTCCTTGGGTGTGTGTGGGTTGTGTTTTTGATGACAATTCGGCTTGGTTTTTGCCGATGTTTTGATGATCTGATATGAATGAGAGCATGGATTACCATCATCTTCCCCACAGCCCGGGGGCCATTAATCAGAGAAGAGGGATAGACGTGTCCTAAGGCTGCGGTGTTTGAAATGAGGGACTAGTTAGCGCAACACCCTCTACAATATTAGGAAACTTCCTTACTGTTGGCGAAACGTTTCTCGATCGAGGTCAGTCATGGACTTCATACGACCTGACTCTGTAGTGGAAAGGCCGTATAAATTCACAACTGGCCGAGAACAAGACACTTTTCATTCAGTCAGGACGCTTGCTTATTATCATATACCATAAAATGATTTAAAAAAAACACCATTTTAAGCATTGACAAAGTCGTCGATTCACAGCCTAACCCATGTCCATACTAGATCTAGATATGCCCCTGTGCAGCTATACGTTATCAGGGTGAAGTACAATGGATAAGAAACTTCATGTACCCCTAAAGGCATAATCCAAAAAATATACCAGTTTGCTGTATCAGAAGGTCGCACTTTGAACGAGACCTCAGAGATATTGAGCTGTAAGTATAATAATAGAAGTGATATACACGTATAGTTGCCATTACTTTTTGTAATAGAATAGACTGGCAAGCAAAAAGTTGGGGTTTAGTAAAGTGGTGACCATATCCAGATCTCTCCTGTCAAAGGATTTTAAGATAGCACTCGGTGTAAGGCAAGTCTACTGTAGGCAAACCCTTACAGATTGAAATGGCCGTGTTTGTTTTGCGGAGTTATTAAAGTGAACCTTATTGGCTGGCTGGTTTTAGGGGCTTTAATGTTGCCACGTCGCCAAGGTAACCGGCGAGGGAGGTGGGGGATACATGGGTTGCTATGGTTATGGATCATCCAGGTAACAACAGGTAGTAATCCCTGCCTGGAGGAAAAATGGCCGTGTCTTCGTCAAAAAGAAGTAAAATGATCTCATCTGAGATTGGAAATGAAGTCTTCTGTTGTAACCTCATCCTTTCCCTCCCACTACGGCCCTGCCTAAGAGCCTCCTTCTTCCCCGTTGCGTTTTATCAAGATCGTAATAAAGGTAGGGAGGAATTTACACGGGATGCTGGAGTATTCGTTGCTGCGATACAGCGTTGCTCATTCCCATTTCAGAAATATTTTCCAAGGAATACTTGTTTTCATTTTCAGTTGATATAATAGTTTTTTCATGTGTAAAACAAAGAGGATGAATTGGACCGCATTCACACAAATAAACACTGGTTCAAGCCTCCCCACCCACCCGCAGTCGCATTTCATGGCCAATAACGATGTCTGTGATTATAACAATGTTAAAATTTGATGCTGAACTTGAAACGCTGGAATAAGCGGTCATACCGGCGGCATATCGCAGTTGAATAAACGAATTTAAAAAAAACGGCATATCGTAGTTGAATAAACGAATTAAAAAAAACAAATTTTCACCTACAATGATAAAATTCAGCAATATCAATCAGGGGTACTACCATTCAATAACGGGAGTATCCAGGGAGGAGTCTATTAAGAAAACCCTACTCAGTTTACACAGCTCCTATACCTATGCACAGTAAGGCTCAGCCGCTGACGCCTTGAACACTCACGGCGGCTGCACTGCCTGCCTCAGTCAGGCCCACAACTCATTATACTACTTACACATTAGCCCACTCATACTTGTGAACCCCGCCTGTGGTGTTCTGCTGATGGCTGCATGGCGCTGTGGTATGTTCATATTTAACTTGTTCGATCCAGACCTAAAGTGGAATTCACACAGTGGGATTCATGTACCTCACGGGGTATTTGTCTGAGACATCTCCTGCAGAGATTTTGTACTGGAGCACAATCTCCTGGTCTGAATGGTAGGGCTCCATGTCCCTATGACAATTATTTTACCCTGCAATTGTTGGCGATGATTACCGCTAACGAGGTACAGAATCTCAAGAGATATTGACTTAATCATGTTTAAAGGTTATAGAGGCAAGCAGGATCACATGTTTTTCACACGCCTCACCTCAAGGGTACTTGGGTCCTAAGGTCAGTGTTCACTGGGACTATATCTGATGCTATATACCAGGTGTGTCCTTCCATGTGAATCGAATTAGCCACTTTACCTAAAGCAAAAGATGGCACCTTGCCATCAAATACCAAAGGATAGTAACCTGAGACTAGGTGAAATGTGTGAAGTACTCCCGTATGGGGAACTACAGTCAACTGCATAAAAAACACATGCAACTGGTGCTAGGTGCTTTCCTCAAGTTAGCGATGGTTGTAATATGTATGCAAAGCTAACTTAACCCGAACCCAAAGATTTCAAGGAACATGTGTAGAATAAGTCTCGTAAACAAAGATAGGTTGTACAAGTGATATTAGAAGTACACGTGATGATATTAGAAAACATTGATATATCATAGGAAGATAAGCAGATCCTAAATTGACGAAACAAACATTATTTAACATCAGACTGAAATGGGAAAATCCGGATTATAATGTGGAAAGGTAGGAAGGATGCAGGAAATCTGAAGAAGAACCATTACCTTAAGTGTGAGAACAAATGGGAGTCGGCGTTTATATTGCACTAGGACAATAATCCAGCCCTTAGTAGGGAACATCAGGGGGACTGATCCCAGTTATGCTGATCAAATGTTTGACGACGTTACGATGGTGTAGCTACTCGAGCTGTAGAGACGGCAATGAGAACTGCTAATTTCCCCGGAGACTCGCTTCAAAGGGAATCCCTGATAAAAACAACTGGTGGGCGACGGCAGCGCCCCTGTGTGTGGTGTACTGGTACCCGGCCCGGTCACGTAGCGCCCGTGAAAAGGCGTGTTTCTGACTGGTCCCCGTGGTCTGTGTGTGAATATTTCATCTGATCTTTGTCGCCCGTTCTCTGATTACCCTAATGGGTATCCTTTCAAAATGCACGCCCCGAAAATACATAACTTTCTTATGGATTTCCTGTGAAGACCTTCTTTTGGTAAGAAGATGGGATGAGAGTAAAATTCCATTTCAGAAGCTCTGTATTGTAGATAGAGAAGATATGTGGATATATAAATGAAGGTATCAATCCATATACTAAAGACTCACATATGGTCTGTTATCCACATAATACGAACCTGTCACTACAAATACTACTAGAGTCTAGAGAACGCTACTGAGTAGATTACGGATAGGCGTATTCTTCTGCAAAGTATTGCGTGACCTACGCACGCTCTTACTATGAGCTGCTCGGAGGTGCTGCTCACAGATACTGTCTGACGGTCAGCTAATGGGCCGCTGTCAGCTGAGGCCCTATAGACCTCTACTGATGGGACGGGCCGAGCGACGCACAGGTAAATATTTGGACGGTTGCCATCTACCTTTAAGACCCCTCGACCTGGAGGTGTATCGCCTGATGGGGGGTCATGAGGACAGGCAGGACAAATCACTCCTCCGAGAAATACCTTACTCACCCCTCCCCCACCCACCCGCTCATTGCCCTATTCCTGGCAACCCCCTCCCCTCCAAGCAGCACCCCCGCTCCCTCCAGGGTGTGGGGGCAGGTTGATGAGGCTACTCGTCCCCCATCTTAACGACCCCCGTCCTGATCACTGTCTGTCTGCTCAGGTCATTGAAGTGGCTGCATTTAGTGAAGCTGGCTCTATGTAAGTCATGCTGAATGGAGTAGTAGAGATACAGAAACCATTACATCATTAGGCTAGATGAAACATGACAAAGGCCACAATTAGTTAGACATCAGTAACAATCATTTTTATTTTGGAAAACGAATAGGTCCCCTAAAATGATCTCTATACACATATCCCACAAATCTGAGCATGTTTTGATCCAGAAACGGTTCTGTCGTTTTCTCTCTAGATTTTCATTTACAGTTATTTTTAACAACCGTAAGTTTCATCCCAGACATTGCTGCCTATCTCAGCTCACTAACCACCTATGCATATTATTGTTCATTGTCATGCGTCCATTCATAGATTGAGTGAAGGACCGATTTTATGAAACAAAGGCAATGAGTTACGCCAGTAGCACGGCTTTTCCTGACCTCTTGACCACCGGTCAGCCCGTCGACCAAGCCGCATACCGCCCCCGGCTGTCACATACATATGCAGTTGCACGCACGGGCTTCCTCATAATTGTAATTGTTTGTTTATGCCCTCAAATATTTGCCGAGGCGACTGAGGTCTAGACCACCAGCTCTGGTCGTGTGGGTCATCAATGAGAGGAAATGGGTGGATGGTCGCACTAACTTTGGAAGACAGAATTGTAGTAAGGGTTTATGGGAATTAGAAAAATAAATGTCTGCGTTTGTTGATGACAAAGAAATACTACTTGATACAAGGAATCTTTGAATTATGAATGTCATGAAAGGCAAGAACTTCAAAATATGCTTGCGTATTTATTGTTATATGTTCTTTGAGGAGTTACCAATATATCTCTGTATATCTGCATTACACCAGAGGATATACTTATATAGGCCAAGTAAGAATGATATGCTGGAGGTCCTGTAAAAGCAAACCTTATTGAAGCATGCGCTTTGGCCTTTATATATACAATTTAGACTTGTACTTTGTGGTCAGTTATTATTATATCAATAATAAATCCGCAGTAGCCTTACTGGGTTCTACTGTATATCATTATAATAATACTCATGTTTGAGTTATCAGGCAATGTTTTGTTAGATATGAGTTGCCGTGTTGGCTGGACCTCGCTGATACTGTGCTGTGAGAACGACTTCTGCTTTAAAAATCTGGCATGGAATCAATGCTGGAGGTCCTGCAAAAGCAAACTTTTTTTACCGTATTGATACGTTTCGGAATTTTCATACACAATTTAACCTTGTACAACAAAATTCCCATGTATATCATTATAATAATGATGATCAGGCATTGTTTTGCTGGATGTGAATTGCCACGTTGGCTGGACCTCGTGAATGATCTGAGCCGCTAGTGTGAGAAAGACTTCTGCTTTAAAAAATCTGGCATAGAATCTCTAGTGAAAGCCGGAGAAAAAGAAAAAAACTAAAAATAGAGAGATTTCTGCAGTGTGTGCCAGCGGGGCTGAGATGAGACGGGGAATGGACCAGGTCTTATTGACCTGTGGGTGCAGGTAGCAGACCTGAGCTGCTCCAAGGTTCGAGGGGCTCTGCACTGAATTGCTGTTAGGCTTCATTTCCTTCTGCCAGTCACGAATACCGCCTAGCTAGTCACCATCTGTATGTACCCTTCCCCGAATCCGTTGTCGTTTAAGCTACCCACTGCACCCGACACACTCCTAAATAGATACGGCATGGCTTCAAATCAGTGGGTTCGGTCCAATATACTCTAGCAAACTCACCCAAAACTGTAGACTGAACGAGCGGTTGCCTTTTACTGAAGGGTTCAGAAATTGCTATTGTATGCCAGCTATAGCGTCACCTTTCACTCGAAGCACCAGGTGTTAGATTAAAGAACCCAGCGTTTTCTCTCTATTTACTAACTCACAAAACATGAGCATATTATGAACAACTCATGCAGAATGTACTTCTGCTCATAAGAGGTTGACATGATAAAGCCGAGAAAAAAAACTAGAAGGGAAAAAGTAGATATGACATGATCAGCAAAAGAGAAC
Source organism: Alentia gelatinosa (assembly GCA_950022655.1). NCBI lineage: Eukaryota > Metazoa > Annelida > Polychaeta > Phyllodocida > Polynoidae > Alentia > Alentia gelatinosa. The sequence goes on from OX465585.1 coordinate 48,892,293, forward strand.
TAATTAAAAAAATAGGAGATAGGATAGAATACCATGTCTTATCAGACGTACTCCTCATCCAGCTGGATTTGTATCTCTATCTCGTCATGGATACGCGAGTAGGATTAGTATCATTGCTCCCTCCGATACTCTGGGGTGGTGTTTCTTTATTTCTCTGGAGGATCGTAAATCGTAGCAGACGACGCTATAGTGTGATAGATGCCTCTGTCGTAAAAAGATGAGAGATGTGAGAGGAGAAACCAATGTGCTCGTCTTTCAAGAAATAGGCGGGGCTGGTTATTGATACGTGTCGGGGATCTCTGTGTCCTACAACTGAGCGGCTCCTGGGCGATGTATGAGCAGCTCAATACTAGAGCTTATTGTGAGTTTTTTTCAGGCCTTTCTAATGGCAAGCTTTGTTCCTATAGCATTACATCCCATTCAAGGTTATCCTTTCGAATCCCTACTATGGTATGTGCTTGGGATGTGTTGTTGCTTGTTTTCTCTTGCCTTGCTCACAATCTAACATCTGGATTTTAGCTTATTAGAAAGTGGTTGTTTTCTCCTTTTTTGTTTGCTGGTTTTGACATATAAAGTGTGAATATCTCATCAAACTTTTAGGTTTGTATGGATACATGAGCACTTATCATAACATCTTGTTATATATTATCTTACTCTGCACTCAGTTTATTTTGTTACTTACGAACGAAGTATTTAGGGATTAGGTGAGGCTAAGAAAATCAACCTTAATGGTTGAAGCCCCAACCTATTTATTGGACGTAAGTATTATGTAACTAGTATCCTGGATAGGGATGAAACGAGGAAACGGATGTAAGATAAATTTGATGATTCAATAAAGAACATTAAAAAAAGAGAGGTAAAAGTGCTGAGAATATATACTGGCTATCAACTAGATGTTGATAAAAACAGGAAACAAATAACAAGGGATGCACAAATAGGAAATACTAAGAAGGAACTGCATCGAGATCCACAGCAGCTAGAAATATACCATGAGATTGGCTGTGGAGTTATCTCACGAGGCAAAGCCGAGTAAGATTATGTAGCAAACTAAAATGAATGTCATATTTTCAGTAGCTATGGATCGGATGCGGTTCAGATTTTTTTCACTGACTCACTGGCTAATATTTGTGACATGATCCCTCATTGAATATATGTTTTTTTTTTGCAATACTCCAAGGGCATTCAGTACGACTTCTTAATGTTAAGTCAGACCGGTTTTCTAGTACAGATAGCTGCGCAGTTATTCAGTAACTTCAGGAACTTGATCAATTTACAATTCTATGATATTGCATGTAAGTTCTCCACTGAAAGAATTGTCAATAAAAGCAAACTGACATCAACACCTTACCAAAGTTTAGGGAAGGCTACACTGAACCCAGAAAGGGAACATGGAGAGCAACCTAAAATCTAGGAGGTTTTTACTATACTCTACTAAAATCCTGTTGTGAGTATTAAAAGCCCACATATGCATATCCAATGTATATCCTCTTAATCTTATTTAAGTGCATATGCTTTGTATGATAAGGGAATGATAAATAAGCCATCAGTCCTTGAGGCTAATCAAATTAAAAGTTACCTCATATGCGCCTAATTATCAAAATTCAATGTATCTAAAATAATATAGTCATCATTTATCAGGCTCTAAATACAATAAATTCATCATAGTCAAAGCTATAGGCAGCACTTTGATGACAGTTTTGATGTTTTTTTTTCAAAAGTATGAATATAGATTTATATCTGCATTTGGAGTAGACTGCTGTATTCTGGGACATACTCCCCGGGTGACATGAAATCTCTTTTTATCCTGTCTCGTTTTCCTGAGTAAACCATTAGCTGCTCAAGCTGTCGGTAGGTAATTATATCCACATGCCCGTTAGCTCTCTTTCTCATGTAGAAAATGTGAATCCCGGGAGTCCGACGGGACATAATATGAAAAAAATAATTGCGTTTTTTTCCATTTCCGTCCACAAAAAATGTTTGCGTGACCTAGTTAGAATGGAAGAGGTAGGTTGAGCATAAGAGACCGACTTGTTAATTAGAATCCTATTGGGATCCAGATAAAAGGACTGGGTATCTTTAAGTAAAGTTCATAACACTGCTCCCCCCGCCTCAGAATGGCTGTCATGCCATTCCCAGTTGAATAAGTTCTCAAAGATGGCATGTGCCACCACCACATTTACACTGGAGACAGAGGTATGTTTTTATTACGATCTTAGTTTATCCTACGGTTGTCTCGTTGAGCCACTAGATCGACATCCATCTGGATGCATATGATGTATACAAAGATTATTTTGATAGGCTGTTCATTCTGGTATAGATTATTATCTAAAATGAGCAGAGCTTCGTAATGATGTTTTCTGTCATCTTTTTCCTTGGAACGGAGGGTGACCCCTTAAGCGGGGTTTTACTGTAATGTAGTCATATCGTGAGCTCTGCATATGACTGAATCGCACATCAGAAATGCATGGATGTTCGGCTTTCTCAGTACATCCCAGCGACGTCCTAGCGACGTGCCAGTTCGCTATCCACGCTTGATGGCTCTGATATTCATTAAAACATTTCACTAGGCCGTGGGTTTTAACCACCGCCCCTCTCTGCCTGTTTGTAAACTTACGCCGGTGAGTTTGAAACGCCGCGCGGTGATGGAAACACCCATTGTCGTCTGCTCATCACAGACGCCCACAAATGTATTCTCATGGGCTCTGCTCAGGGGAAGTCATTGCCTCCTCCGGTGTCCCCCTCTACCGCGCCTCCCGGGCGCCCCTCCTGCCCCCTCGCGGCTCTCTCACCCACCACGAGGTCACGTGGTACAGCCCGGTCCGGACCCCGGCCTCACTTCTCCTTCAACCTCCCTGCAGTACACACGTACTACAGTACTTTTTCGTCACTCTTGGCCACGTGCTCGCAGCCTCATACTCCACGAGTATAGGCCAGCACACCATACACACGTGAAAGTACTTCTACGACTATAGGAGAATGGGTCCCACGACAAGAAATACTCCCGTGGCCAGCACCTCGAGGGCACCGGAGGTTTCTGTTCAGGTACAGTCGGATGGAACGCCGAGAGGGAGCGAGGCGGCAAACGATCAGATCGAATCCGTCTCGGAACGAGGATCAACGGTCAAGACGTCTCGTATGACCGCACTGGAAGCGAAGATGGACACCATGATGGCCACCCTAGCAGCGATGTCCAGACAACGGTCGCCCAGCCGGGTCTCTCATCACCCGCCGACTGTGCGCGAGGCACGCACCCCGGCTGAGGATCGGACGCGGGAATGGGCCGAGGACCAGGCCTCGCGCCTCCCCGCCCCACGGGCCCTCCGTGACCGTTACCTACCGGAACATCACCTGCAGCGAGAGATCGACCGAGAGGCCATGCCCCACGACCGTACGGCCGGTAAGAGTACTACTGACTTTCATTCTAAGAGTATTTCGAAGCCGTATATGTATGTTGAGCGCGAGGGTCTGTACACCCTCGCGCAGAAACTCGAGGTCAGGGGCACCCTCGGACCTATGGAATACGTCAGTGCGTTCCTCGTGATGATGGAGGACCACAGAGCGGTCCCCGAGGAACACAGGAGGGATATGTACAGGCATCTCTCACAAGTATCGGTGGATGCGCAGTCTCGACCGTGGGCCGGGGTCCGCCGTTGGTCCGACTTTGTATTCGACCAAGTCGAGGCTGGGCGGATTTACTGGTCGGATCACGTGCGGATCCAGGATGAACGTGTGCGCCTGGCTATGACGGCTATGACCACCACGACCAACGGCCACGACGGCGGCAAGGCCGGGGGGCGGGAGCTCCCCTGCCGTGCTTTCAACTCAGAGAGGGGGTGCCGCCAACGGAACGGGCACCAGGACGGTAACATCAAATGGATTCACGTGTGCTCCTTCTGTGATTCCGTTGGCCGGATGTGCACGCACTCCATACACGCGTGCAACAGGAAGCTGATGTACGGTGGCGGGTATGAGAGTGCTGCCCAAACATCCGCACCCCCGACACACCGGATGCCGCACGCCGGACACTCGCTCCGCACCAGTGATCCTCAACCGCTGAAACAACAGGGGTCAAAAAACGGCCCGGACGCGTCCCGCGAGTGAGCGTGGCGCGTCGTACACCCCCTACCCTCAGGACGCCTGCACTCGGGGAGGGGGTACCAGGGAGCGAGTGCACGCAGGATGACGCAACACCCCACGCGACAACAACAACACGTGCCGCCCACGTGGGGGATCGTAGCAAACACAGGACCCCGCCCACCAACGACTCCACTCCCGTGGTTATGCGTGTTGGCGGGGAGCAGGAGCAATTGGCTCGGCAATTGCCCCGGGAGGAGGTGAACACCGGAATGGATATTGACTTCGCCGCTGTGAGGGAGGTATGCGAGACCGGGGTTCCCTCCCCCGGAGTCCGGACGGACCCCGAGAGGTTCGCCGGACACCGGCGGACTCACTGGCCCTCCTTCTCGGCCCCCGGGCCCCCGGGCCACGGCTACATCTACGAGGAGGTGCGGCGTACGGGCTTACCCAACGCGCTCGCGGCGCGCATCGACCTCCCCACAGACTTGTGTATCCCGGCGTGGGAGCGGTACCTCACGGGCCTCCCCGGGAGGGAGGAGCTCCTGGGCTTCATCAGATACGGTTTTCCCCTGGGATACACCGGCCCCGTGAGCGATACGAGGGGCGTGCCCAATCACCCCAGTGCCACGGGATACCCTGATCAGCTGGACAGTTTCATCAACAAGGAACGAGGGTTCAGCAACCTCCTAGGGCCGTACGAGGCTCCCCCCTTTGAACCCTGGTGTCACGTGTCGCCGTTGATGACACGCGAGAAAAGGGGGAACGACGACCGTCGTGTCATTACCGACATGACGTACCCTAAAAACGACAGCGTCAACAGTTTTGTGGTGAAGAATTCGGTGTACGGCGAGGAGAGAGAGCATGGCCTCCCGACCGTCGACAGCTTCGTCGGCCGCCTGGTGGCCTCGGGGACCGGAAGTTATATGTGCTCGATCGACATCGCGAGGTCGTATAAAAACTTCCGGTGCGACCCCCTGGACTGGCCCCTTCTGTGTTTCGCGTGGAGGGACGGGTACTTCTGTGATACCGTGATGCCCTTTGGTGCCCGTGCCTCCTCGTACCATATGCAGTGTGTCGCGGAGGCAGTCGTCGCGATACTCGCACAGAAGGGGGTCGAGGCCTGCATGTACCTCGACGACGTCATAATCCTCTCACCCAACAGAGAGAAATCCGAGGCCGACTTCCGGACGGCCCGAGAACTGCTGACGGAACTCGGGCTCCCCGAGGCCCGTAGTAAAGCCCAGCCCCCGAGCCAGGTCGTGACGTGGCTGGGCATAGTGATCAACGCCGCCGAGATGTCACTTACCGTGCCCGAGGACAAGCTTCACGAGGTCCGAGAACACGTGAGGGCCGTGTCCATGAAGCGGTCTCTGACGAAACGCCAGCTTCAATCCGTCCTCGGGCGGGTACTACACGTGTCAAAGTGCATCAGGGCGGCACGCCCATTCGTCAGTAAACTCCTCGAGGCCCTCCGAGGCATGAGTGGGTATTACCTGAACATTAACTCCGATATGAGACAGGACCTCGGTTGGTTCCTTCGCTTTGCCGAGGGATGGAATGGCCACGCCATTATCCCGCGAGGACCCCCGACCAAGTGCCTCATCGTGGACGCGTGTCTCTCGGGCATCGGAGGTACGGACGGCACGTACTGCTACTCCGGACAGGTCTGTCCGGTCAGCGACCCGGTCGGCTGCATCGCGGAGTTGGAGGCCCTAAACACGGTGTTCGCGATGTGCACGTTCATCACAGACCGGGACAGGGGGTCTCGCGTGGAAGTCTACTGCGACAATATGGGAACCGTCCAGGCACTCACATCGGGGCGTGCCAGGAAACCCGTTCTGGCCGAGTGTGCCCGCCAGGCCTGGATGGTTCAGGCCAAAATGCAGGTAGACTTTATCTACACGCACGTCCCGGGAAAACTCAACACCGTCGCGGATGCCCTCAGTCGGGCACACCTGACCTCGAGGGACTTCGATACGGCTTCGATGTTCAGAAATTTCCATTCCCTCCTCGAGGTCTTTCCCTGCACCCATGTGTGTTTTAACCCTGTCTTCCGTCTCGTCTGCAGATCCGGAGCTGCTCTTACTCCAGACGAGGGCATCTGCGCGGCAATGCGAGGCGCGTGCCCCCGGAACGGTCGCGAACCAGCGGAGTGCCGTCGCGACATACCTCGCATTCTGCCGGCGGATGGGTGCCGACGCCCAGAAACCCACTACCAGCTTCATCACGGCGTACCTCGAATACGTCTCGGACCACGCCCCCTCCCCGGCGACGGTCGCGAATCACCTATCCCATGTGCGGTCGCATCTGCGACTGACGGGAGGGGACGTCGCGCCGACCGAGGACTACAGAGTGAAGCGCGCCCTGGAGGCAATGAGGCGCAACAAATCGTACGTCCCAAATATCAAGCCTCCGGTCCCCATGGAGGTCCTCAGGGCGGCCCTCGCGGCCCTCACACACTCGCCGACCCACCTGGTGTTGCGGGCTGGGATACTCATCATATACTACGCGGCCCTGCGGCAGAGCGAGGTCGCCCCACCGTCGGCCGCCAAGTTCGACCCTGCGCGACACCTGTCGCGCCGCGACGTGGTGGTCACGCCGACGGAAGTGACCGTCCGTATCAAGGCGGCCAAGAACCTACAACTGGTGGGGGAGGAAAAAACTGTGGTAATCCAGGCGTCCCCCGAGGTCGCAGCGTGTCCGGTACGCGCTATCACCGATATGATCGCGGCCGTCCCTACGACCAGCCCCGAGGCCCCGTTCCTCACCCTCGCGGCCGGGGACGTGGTCACCACGAGAATTCTCACCCGAGAATGGAAGGCCCTGCTGAAGGCAGCAGGACAGCCTTCCACGTACACCCTCCACAGCCTACGTAAGGCCGCCGCAACTCAGGCATACCAGGCGGGCCTGCCTGAGTTGTCCATCCAGCGCTACGGGGGCTGGAAATCCAATGCCCACCGGGCATACATCAAGGCCAACGATGCAAAGGCCGTCAATCGAGCCTTGATCCAGTCACTACACAAAGACTGAAAACATTTCCCACCCCCCCTCTCCTTATCTTGCCTTTTTGGCTTTTTATTATTTATACAATTACCTGTATTGTATTTCATACAATTATCATGTGTATTGTATTTCATATTTTACTTATCATAATTGACTTCTATTCTACCTGTCAATTATCATTTACTTACCTTCATATTATCTTATCATTAATATGCTCGTCCAGTAAGGTCGACATAATTTTACTTACTATTATTCCATATTATTCCATAAAATTAAATAAAATTTTATTCTCCCAAGCCACTGCTTGTCTACTTTTATCCGGGGGTAGGGTAATGGTATTCTCATGGGCTCTGCTCAGGGGAAGTCATTGCCTCCTCCGGTGTCCCCCTCTACCGCGCCTCCCGGGCGCCCCTCCTGCCCCCTCGCGGCTCTCTCACCCACCACGAGGTCACGTGGTACAGCCCGGTCCGGACCCCGGCCTCACTTCTCCTTCAACCTCCCTGCAGTACACACGTACTACAGTACTTTTTCGTCCCACCCACCCACAACCTTCTCTCTTCTCTCCCTACTCACGTAGACCTTTTTATTATTTATACAATTACCTGTATTGTATTTCATACAATTATCATGTGTATTGTATTTCATATTTTACTTATCATAATTGACTTCTATTCTACCTGTCAATTATCATTTACTTACCTTCATATTATCTTATCATTAATATGCTCGTCCAGTAAGGTCGACATAATTTTACTTACTATTATTCCATATTATTCCATAAAATTAAATAAAATTTTATTCTCCCAAGCCACTGCTTGTCTACTTTTATCCGGGGGTAGGGTAATGACAGGTATCCGCCTGCACGCGCATCGCGAACGCTAAGCGAGTTGGGTAATTGATGGTCTTTTCATGTCCCTGTCCCTTTTACTCGCCCCTTTGTTCCTCCAGTGAAGAGGTGTTTTTGATTGGAGGCGCGGACCTTAGAGAGGGCACTCCACACACGTGAGGGGAAATCGGAGTGTACGGACCTCGGAGAAATCACACGGAGTGATACCGGGGGCCTGTTGAGTGATTAAGGCTCGTACATGAAGACCCTTTTCTCTATGCCAACGAGACCCAGGAATGATGTGGTTCAACTTTATTCAATATTTATGGACGACCTCCCGTTAGCTAGGACTGTCTTAGCAAATGAGCTTGAATATTATGAAATGATAACCCTCTAACGGGCTCTCTATGTACCCTGAATCACCCTAGGCACCAGTTATTCACAGATCCCTGCCGACCTGAATGTCACAAATCTGCGCAGCTTCCCTGTTAAACAAGGACATTTTTATACCAAGTTGTCCTCGCCCAATAGGTGACACCGGCCTAAAGGTGACACCTCGAATCATTTTCTATTATGTATCATATCTAGTATCATTATGATCTCAAAAACTAGCACAGTGACCCCTAATCTAGCTTTTAGCAGTCTTTATTGATTTATTAATTTGTTATATAAATTCAATGAAGGGTGTAACATCTGATAACCGAAAATTGTGTAATCTTAAGATAAGATAAAATTGGTACATTCTTAGAATCCATTACATATAAGAGACGAGTGCACATATTATTGTTATTGCTAAAAAAGAGAAGCAAATCTCAGAATATGACATAAGTTTGTAGACTACATATTAAGGTGAATTGTAGGATATGTCTTTAGACTATTAATAGTACTTATCTCAGCCTGGCCAATTAGTGACAGAGGTGAGATAAAATATAAACTGCACTCGATCCATAGCCACTGAAAATACGCCTTTTCCGTTATATTTGCTACATAGCAATCTCACTCCTCTTTGACTCATTATATTACTCCGCAACGAAAGCTCATGGCATATTCTGAGCTGTTATGGATCTCGATGCTGTTCCTTTTTAGTTCATGTACTTGTGATGGTAATTAAGCAGCCCTCTCACAGAACCTTCGATAAGAAGAAAAGATATGGATTATGTTTGAATAGGATACCCCCGAAGACATGACAATCTCAGCTCACCCTGACAGAGCATGTAAGAGATGTGGATTGCAGGCCGATGATCCTCAATTCTCCACTATGTGACCCCTGCTGGGTATATCGTGCGCCCCTCCCCACCCCCACCCGAGGCACGACAGCCTTACCCCACCCAAACCTGCTTCATATATGATACATTTTTCTAACACCGGTATCTAGTCGTAAGGCCATATAATCAAGTAGACATAACTGGAGCTTTGATACGAAACAGATATCGTTCATACATGTATGAACTGCTACAGTAATTGCATGAAGACAACAAACATTCCAATACATTTTGTAATACATGTACCAAGCAAATAAAGCCTAGCTCTACAATCAATTCAGGACTACTGAATTATATCATCCGAAGAATTTTTGATGTAAACGATTATATGTGTATATATATGACTGTATCTAGAAGCAGGCCCGTAAGGGGGCACCACTTACCCCGGTGAGACGTACAGGGTACCATCTGCAGTCTGCCTGTCTCTCGGGGCCTTTCTCCCCGCTCACCCCCCGCCCACGCCCCTTCACCCTCCCCTCTCCCGGCCCTCCTCCAGGGTACGTTCCCACAGGGAGCAGGCTCACACGCGCTTGTCCCCGGCGTACCGACGTAGCCCGTCGTCTGTCGCCGGAAACCAGCTCGCCGTCGTCATGCGACCAGTGGCGCCCCCGTGTCGCCGGTTTCCGACGAGCGGTGTTTTATACTGTCTCGGATGCCAGGAAACCGGCGGATTCCTGAGAGCTGCTTTTTTTCAATGCGAATATCTCCCCCATGCGGCCCTTTGCAGAAAAAAATGGTAGCTAGGCAGTCGACAAAGATACACAAAGACTTGTTTGTGACTTGAGGTCTTTGAACTTTGCTGATTGCATGTACAAAAGGCAACATTTGAGTTGAATGAATGGATTAAAAGTATTTGTTTACAAACCTTTAAGTGCATACTTGTATCCGAAGGAAATATGGTAACAGAGGAGCAAGCATACCTACTCACAGAGTAGAGGCAGCCTGCAATTTGTTATACCTATGCAGTATATTTGATAATTACGTACTGCTGCTCCCTGTGCAGTATAAATTGTATACTACGCCCTGTGCAATACACTGTTATACTGAACACGTTGAAATATCAGCAGTGTGTTGGCTTTCACATAGACATGTCTTCTATGCCAATATATGATAAGATTTTATTAATTTATTGTCTTGTTATGTTTTGTCCTGTATGAAAATAAAAAAATAATATTCCATGGGTGAGATGTGACACATGTATTTCGAAAATCTGTAGAAACAGGGTAGATTATTTACCAGTGCATGACAACCCTATATCATTTAGAAATGTATCTGTTTCTTTATGGCTGCTAAAATACTTGTGTGTATATATCCTGTACAAGTTGAAAATAAAATATTCTCCACAATAAAAAAAAAAAAGATTTTTATTAATTTTGGGTATATGGTAAGTATAGAACGACCTACCATACTTGTACATGCTACAAAACTCGATGGGAATTGATGTAATTTACAGAACTCGGCATTGGGCCTCGGTCTGTAAAAATACAACAACTCCCCATCTCGTTTTGTAGCATGTACAGCATGGTCAGGACGTTCTATATAAGTATTGCCCCCCCACCCCGCCCTCTCCATGTGTTCATCCTCGTTCTTTGAAGTCTATTATATTCCTTCTTCTGTACCACAGCAGTAAATTTTATGATCCCATTAAAGCAAAAACACAAGGTGTTGTTGCTGCCACAAGCGTCAATCCTTCCAGGAAGTCTGAAGCCTCATAACAAGATGAGGAATGTGGACCTGACAGCAGGGAGGATTCAACATGCTGACATCACCCATTAGATGTCTATGAATCACATAGGAAACACATGGCCCACATGTTCACAGCTGACGGGTTCAATTCCTCGGCATCGCCTCTGCGCCAGGCCTGATGAAAGGCCACACAAGCCTGATAACCCGGCGTGACAACACAGCGCTAAAACAGGGCCATGCGAGGGAGTCATGAATAGTGAAATATTGAGATGAGGAGTGAGGTCCCTACGACATGTAATGTGTTGTGGGGACGTGTGTGAGGTTGGGCCGCTGGCCAATAAAAGAGGATAAATAGGCCAATGTGAATGGCAAAAATATTATTCCATCGTATCCTATTATAGTGAATAATGGATCAGCCAATAGGCAGGCTAAGAAAAGTGATCATTTCTCTCGTCCCGGTGAAAGCCAATAACGAACTAGAGCAGATTTATAGTAGCAGGGTTAATATACACAGCATAGATTTGATGCAAAATATATAACCCTCATAAAAGATGCTTTATTATATCATGCGTATATTTCATTCGTGTATACACGTGTATGTATATGATATGTAACTGCCTTTGTGTTTCTTGTGTATCTACGAGAGAATATAACATAAAACGACACCGGAATATATAAAGGCCTAATTTTTCATACTTCTTACAACCAAGAATCAATGTAGGACATCTATAGACGATACACTTGAATATGATGAAGGGGATAGAAGTCCAGTATGCTCCTGGTGCAATTGCTCCTGTGAACGAGGTGCACAAAATCTATCGTCCGTCCGCCTTCCTACGAGGTACTCACTACAGTATCTGGACCCTCATCTGTCGCTCTTGGGTGAATAACGTGCTATACAGTAAAACCCCGCTGAATGTTTTCCGCCTGTTTATGGTTATGTAGTATCAACGTTTGTGGTCCACCCAGATCCGCGCAACAATGTCTACCCACTCTCGTTGTCTTACATATTGGTGCCTGTGTGTTTATGTCGAGTGTACATTATCTCACCCCTGGTATTTTTTTCTCGATAGACTTAACATTACCAGTTATAAAGGTATATAATGCCACTTTACCAATATGTAAAAGTTTTAATTATTTGGGTATACAAATTGATGACGAGTTAACATGGGATAAATGTATCTCAAACACTTTGAAGCGAGTGAATCACCGACTGTTCCGCCTAGCTAGGATACGTAAGTATATCTCCTTTAGAGTTTCAATAGAGATCTACAAAAAATTAGTGGCGCCATTGTTTGACTATAGCAGTTATTTTATTAAAGGGTCTAATGCCTCCCAATTAACAAAATTACAGCAACTACAAAATAGAGGTCTCAGGATATGCACACGTACAGTAAAGGGAGCAAAAAGTGTAATTTCTTTACATAAGGACTGTGATGTACAATTACTGGAAAAGCGTAGACAGTTTCTTCTACTAGTTTATATGCGTAAATATACCAGGGATTTACAAGAGGTACCGAACCCCAGAACTCGAGGGGATCACAAGAGGAATATAAAACTTCATAGGCCACATACTAGTTTCTTTTTTTTTTTTTTTTTTTTTTATTTGTGCAAAGAGTGTCATCTCACTATGGTGAGTTTTTCAGATCACTCGCAAAGCAGGTACATATTTGTTCCAGTAACAGCTTGGTTAAACTAGAATTAAATACAAAGTAGACAAATTAATGTCCAAATGAGATGAGGTGGTAATGAGAGTAACATAGCATCAATCATATTCTGAGCAACAACAGAAGCTAATTTGATCACATCACGCTGTACAGTCAATCAAAGCATTCTTTTCAGATCATCTTTTGTTTTACACTGATGTGCCTCAGGAGACAAGCTATTCCATAATCTGGCTCCACGCAAGTATGGACAATTCAAAACCAGACTACTATTGGTATGGTGGATTTTAAATAAGATTTTCTTATTGGCTCTTGTAATTCTCTCTGTTGTATCCATCCACTCTGTGCGATATCTATACTTAAACATTAAACAGCAAAGTTGGACTCTTCTCCGTATATATAGTGACTCAATATTACATTGTTTTTCCATTTTAACAATAGAAGTTCTATTATTACCAGGACCAAGTGCACACCTAATGCCCTGATTATGCAGTTTTTCAATCCTAACGATGTCAGATTTTTTATAACTTTCAGTTAAAAAACAACAATATTCAATAATAGGTAGAATGCTACTAACATAGACATTAATAGCAGCATCACGTGTTAGACAGTTACGCAATTTTCGAAATTTAAATAAACGGGAGCTTAATGTTTTAATTTGTTTGTTAACAAAAGGTGTCCAGGTCAGACTACAATCAATATCTACACCTAGATAATTATATCTAAAACACTCATTAAGGGTGACATCATTTAACTTCAGCTTCAAAGGTGGTGCATGTCTTAGTTGTGTTTGATTACACAACCACATTGTTTTAGTTTTAACAGTATTTACAGTTACACCATTTTCAAGGCACCAAGTTGATAGATGGTTTAAATCGACTTGTAATTTCTCAGTACACCTTAAATAATTTTCATCTTCCACATAGAACACTAGGTCATCGGCATATTGAATATATCGACTATGTTTGAAACATTTACCTAAATCATCAATAAACAATACAAAGAGAAGTGGCCCTAACACAGAACCTTGGGGTACTCCGAAAGAGATACCAGCCAGTTCCGACAATGAATCATTAATACGAACTTGTTGTTTCCTGTCTTTTAGATAGTTTTCAATCCACTTCAGAACATTATTAGGCATTTTAAATAGTTTTTCTAGTTTTAATATTAGTAACTCATGATGGACACAATCAAACGCCTTTTTAAAATCTACAAAACAGGCTGCAATTACATTTTTCTTATTCCTTGCTTCATACAAATTATTAACAAACATAAAAATAGCATCAACTGTACCTCTATGTGGTCTAAATCCATATTGGTTATCATTTAATAATTCAGAGTCCACTAATAAACTATAAATAATATTATGCATAAGTTTTTCCAAAATCTTACTCGGTGTGCACAGCAGAGAAATCGGTCTCCAATTGTCAATTAGTTTTAAATTCCCACTTTTTGGAATTGGCACTGCAGTAGCTATTTTCCATGGAGTGGGAAAGACACTTGTATCAATAGAGCAATTTAATAAGTCAACAAAAGGTAATATTAACGTATTTAGACTATCTATTAATAACGTTGTTGGTACAGACTTCAATCCACTACTCTTAGATACATTAATTTCATTAATTACCTTCATAACTGTTTCGGTATTGAACTTTAAATATACATCAAGATTCAAATCACTTTCATAATTAGTTAGTCTATTGGTATACATATTGAATTTCTCCAAGTTAAGGTCTTCAAATAATTTTTGTCCAATTTTTGTAAAAAATGAATTAAACACTACTGGCACATCTTCACCCCTAACAAGTTTATCTTCATAATTCAGCTCACAATTACTAACTGTATCATTTGGACTCATTAAATCTTTGATTACAGACCAAAATTTTTTGGGGCAACCTTTGGTTTCATGTAGTTTATTTATGCAATATTTACTTCTTTCCTTTTTTATCATATATCTCACTACCCTAGATATCCTTCGCATTTCTCTTAAAACATCAGCGCTCTTCGTATATGAGTAATTTCTAACAAGATCTCTTCTATGCTTAATCATATTTAGCAGTTCCTTGCTCATCCAGGTGGGCTTTTTATCATTGTAGGTCATTTTCTTAATGGGACAGTGTGTATCAAGATAATCAGTAATTTTATTTAGTATAATATCCCATTTCACGTCAACGCAATTACTATTCCAGAAGGTATCCCAATTTTGGGCTATTAAAAAATTATTCATATCTTCCTGTTCAAAATTACGATAAGTTCTTCCCTCAAAAATAATTTTAGATTTTTCTCTATATTGTAATTTACGGTATGCAATAATTGGATGATGGTCACTGATGTCTTCAGAGAGAACTTCTGCATACGATACATGTTTCGAATTAGTATATATATGGTCAAGAATTGTGCCACCACGCCAGTTTGGGCGCGTAGTATGTTTGATTAATTGTCTCATACCATATTGTCTAAGAAAATTTTGAATAATTTTATACTCAGTTGAAGTGGTACAATTATAGTCAACATTAACATCACCAAGTATCCAAATTTCTCGGTTACCAACATAGTCAGACTCAATTATCTCTGTTAGTGTTTCAAAGAATTTTTTTGTAGACTTAGGCGGTGGTTTATAAACTGTGATTATGCACATTTTTCTATTATTAGGCTTATCAACTAGCAGAACCAATATTTCTAAGTCTTCATTAGTAATACTAAGTTCTTTACTGTAAGTTACATACATAGCAAATTTTTCTGAGACATAACAAGCTAGACCACCCCATTTTCCAGAAATCCTATCTAGTCTAAAAAGCTTATATCCGCCCCATTGGACCATTTGATCATCATAGCCCTCATGCAGAAGTGTTTCACACAAACAGACAAAAGTAGCATTATTGAAAGCATTTTGGATTTCCAGTTTTTTATAAAAGAGACTTCTTACATTCTGACCTACAAAACTAATGCCATCTTTACTATTAATTAATGTACCCATCTGAGAGATAAATTATTAGAGTTTGTATTCTTTAGACTGCGATTAAACAATATAGCCTGGTTGATATGATTTAATAGATGAAAAGGATGAAACATACAGCCCATGTCCAGTACATGAGATGTATCGAACTGTCTATCAACTACATCAGTAGTTAGATAGGCAGTTTTGTATGATTTCATTATAAGTATTGAATAAAGTGAGAGAATACATTTAAATAGTGAGAGAAGAGAAAGGAGGGGTCGGGGAGGAGAACCGAACACACCCAGACTAAGACCTTGTTCAGTTACATAAGTAGATATATCCGTTTATCAGAGCTATATACTCGATTAATTTCATTTATTTAATATTACACCATGTAGTTCTGGTATTACTGATTTTAGACTCAGCGACTATCCTTTAACCTATAAAGAGAGAAAATTCTATTTACAGAACAGTCTCGTGTACATGATTTTATTGTTTTACCTATTTTATTTATTCTCTAATATAGATTTATACTCAATTAGTTTCACATTTATGCAGGACAAAGAAACATTTCATTTTGACAACACAAGATACATGTAACGAGCGGGTCCTAATTACAGAACAGACTCCATCAAAGTGTTAGCAAAAATCAAATAATTCTAATTACAGAACAGAACAGAACAACTAACCAAATCAACAAATAGCTTCTCAGTCCAGAAAATTCGAAAAAGCCCAATTTATCGTGGCATGACTGCTTGGAATAATCTTGATTACGCCACACAACGTTGTAACATAGGACCATATAAAAAGATATTAAAGGAGAAGCTATACATGTAAAGGCAATTGTATGTGGATATACGTATATGTTGTATATTTACCATCTCATTCATTATTCCATCCCTCACTTGTTCCTTTTTGTACATTTTTTGTATATTAGATGGCGGTACTGTTTCTGTCAGAGACTTATGTAAATAGGTCATAGAGGACAAACCTGCTGTTAGCAGAAGTTTCCTGTACTTTTTTTGTACATCAATAAAAAAAAACCAAAAAAACATTGGGAACTCGTATCCAACGCCCATTAGATCTTTAGGAAAAATATCCAATGGGGGATTATGTCACAAATGTTAGCTCATTAATCAATGTGAAGGGTGAGATGAATTCAGAAACCCATTAGAGTTAGGGCTAGATCTCGATCTGAGTTGTTTAGATAACAGTCTACCCGCTACGCACAAGGAGTTTAGATAATCCAGAGTGTTGTCCCCACACTGTCTAGCTACATTTGACAAGGTGGCCACCCCTTCGATGGGTTTGAGAAGCATTCCATTCCGAAATTACTGTTCATTAAGGCGGAGTGACTGCTTACGCGGGGTTCCCCTTTACACGGGGTTAAAATATTCGCTTAATAGCGGGGAAAAGTTTTAGTTCCGAGAAAATTCTCCCTTAAAGTGTGGTGTTCCCTTACGCGGGTTGTCCCTAAGGCGGGGGTTTACAGTACAGCAGAAGTTTGCCAGGATTGAACATCAACAGAAGGCAATAAGACGAGTTGCTCAGCCATTGAGCACCGACTCACAATGTGCTCATACACTATTCATCCCACTGCCTGCAGTGTCCTTTATATGTGGTTTACCTGCGGCAGATTGTGCAGTCACCGGCGAGACCCCGAGGGTTATTGGACTCGTTCTTGGTTATGTGTGGTGGTTTTGCGCCATAGCAACAGGCGGGGTGATACGGAGGTGACGACACGTCCATGAGCAGAACTGCCAAGTATTACGAATTTCGACACTCATCAGGGCCAGAAAACATATTATTATATACCTGTGGCTGTATGAACTACGCATACTACCCGCTCCTACCCATGGCGTATTTATACCCGGACGTCACACTGTGGCGCAAGGGTATGTGATCAAATGACTAGGTAAAATTTTGCCATGTTTAGGTATATAATAATACGAAAACAGGCTGACTGTCTTCGTACATCAAAATACTTGGTAAAATTGTTGATCACATACATCCCTCTGCCTACGGCATCGGGATATATGTGATCAATAATTTCACCGAGTATTTTTGACGTACGAAGACAGTAAGCCAGTTTCCGTATAGTACGGCAAGACCATCCGTAATACGCATTTTCTATTTGAATACGAATCCTCACCTTAATCAGGGAAAATCTGACAGTCAAAAGCCTGAGTCATCAGCATAGTTTAGTTAGAGCATGATATCAGTGTGAAAATGATGTAAACTTATCTTTGAAAGGACTGTGGGACATTTGACTAAATAACTAAATATTACAGGAAACATACCCGTGAACTTCTAAGATAGTAAATAAATTAGATTATTTTTTTAGGAAAATGTCTTATGCATATTCATTTGAATATATTGTATCTATAGCAAGGCTATTGAAAATTTCTATGCCAAAAGCAACATTACAGATTCTGTTACAGATTTCAGGCCAAGTCATTACTAATTTTGATGGTAATTTACAGAGTATGAGCAGAACAAATACTAATTTAGACGGTTCAGGATCCAGATGAGGACGACAGTTGGGCAATGTGGCACGACAATCCTACATGGGAGCTGGGGAGAAGGGGGGCTCAATAAGGACCGTATTTGCCTTGGCTCACATGCAAACATACAATAAAGATCAGGTTAAATACATCATTGCCTGAAGACTTCACTTCACTTTTTGGCAGTAGAGGTGAACACTGGTCCTTTAGAGGTGGTGAATATGTAAACAGAGAGAATATGGATATCCCACCTCTGTTTATGATATTGTGTCGTTCTACAAAAAAGAAGACAAGCATTGCACACCACTCTCATGAAGACAACATGAATAAATACGATTCTAGAACAACTTATACATCTATTGATGCCAAAAATATGATGAATACTACCAACCTCTTAGTGAAAATGGAAATGATCAGTGGAATTGCTCAGCTATTACGTGAGAGGACTGACTGTAATGGAGTCTCTGAAAAGCAGATTAATAAGGAACCGTATCAAGATCCGTAACCATTGAAAATACACCATGAGTTTTGGTTGCGGAGTAATCTCACGAGGCAAAGCTGAGTAAGATTACAAAGCATACCAAAGCGAATGGTATATTTTCAGTGACTACAAATCGAGAGCACTTCAAATTTAATCTCACCCCTATCGCTGACTGATCGGCTAAAATTTGCGACCTCATCGCCTGTGGAGTTGGGTTTCTTTAACAATACTCCATGCTCACTGAGTGCGAGTTCCCAATGCTAAGTCTATGGGGAAATATACCTGGGATGAGATAATACCATGTATTGACTATTCATGTACCTCCCCCAGGGCCTCATAATAAGACTTGGCATGCTGGGGTCATCATTATCTCTACGAAAGATAGGCTGAGGTATGATTGACTTGGCAATGCGTGCCAGCTAGAGACAAACGTGATGAGATGCTGTGCCTGATGGAGCGGGGTTTGGCCTCTACCCAAGGCACAGCTAGATTAAGGGAAAAACCTTATGATTTTCTGAATGAGTTCATATATGAACTCATAAACCATCATTATTGAGATATGTGCTGCTGCACGTTTCAGATGCACACCTTATTTTTTATTAAACTATACCTAGGATAGTTTATCGTCTGATTCTTACATCCCCAAAACACCATTGAGATTATGGTCTGCGGACATTTTGGTGGCCACTCCGCGTAGAGATTAAAATAAAGAAATTTAGATAAATTTAAATTTCGAGAGCTTAGGTAAGGTCGACTTTTGTTAATACTCGTTTCTCAGGATTTGTGATGAGACAACGGCACCTCCTAAACACTGACATATGGCAGATTACTGACCCCAGCTACATTGTAGGCAGTGGGAAAGTCAATTTGAGAATTGCTTAGGTCACTACCTCCTCTGAAGCTCCCCGAGACAGATTACAAGAACCTGTGCCCCGGTGTTATAACGGGGGTCCTGTTGTCACGCCCATCGCCGCTAGGTGTCAGTGTAATCAGTTCGGTCTGTGGTCGGGCCCAGCAGACGAGAGGAGGCGGTGCTGGTCAGGTGCCAGTATAACGAGCTAGCTGGGCGGCTGTTGACTGACGGGGGACCGGTGGAGGTCTTGGTGCGGTCACGTGAGTCCTGGTGGCGTCCCCTGTACTAATGTGTCTGCCCATGGAACGCGCTTTCTACGTGTTTCGTTACTGTTCTCAACCAGACCTTTTCTCAGTGTGGGCCACACGCTCATATACGCTGCCAAAGTTAGGAAGTGGTTGTATATAGATTTTCAGCGTGCTGTAAACGCTATCCCTTTACTATATGCGTGCCAACTCTGCGACACTGGGAAAAGTGCACAGGACAGGTTGACCAGTGTCTTAGTGGCATGCCCAGCTGACCAAGACGTTATAGTGAGATCCATGAACCACTTGTGCTTGGTATCTTTCGATCCCCAAAGGCTGTTGTAGAAAAGGCAGGTTGATTGGTCCAAGTAGGTAACAGAAAATGACTCATAGACTGAATATTTTTATATGATTCCATGTTCATTAATCAATTATGAATATACCATTTGTTCCTAGTCTTATGCCTTGATTTCGTAGAGATGTAGGTAGTTAAATACACAAAGATCTGCACTCCCATTAGAATGTCCAGTCGGACTGTATTTCAAGAAGTATACATATGCTTTGTATATCAAATACGTTCCTTTCCGATTTACAATCATTTTGATCAATGGGCGTTCACCAAGTTCCCAGAGGCAGAGGTGGAGAGTAAACTCAGTGGTTAAGAGTACTGGACTTGTAACCTCAAGGTTGTAGGACTTCATGAGTTTTAGTCCCACTGCAGCTACTTTTTTCTATCACCCTCAGCAGTGTTAGATTTATTGACATATCAAAGGCCTCATGTTTATGTGGTGTGGAAAGTAAACGTACTGTCACACTGGTATATGTTTAGAGATGGGATTTCTACGTAAATTCATCACATAGATGGGATCACCACTCTTGTTGTGCAAAAGAACCTTGAGAAAGTCTATAAAGGACCTGGAACAGTTAACTAGACGTTAAATCAAACCAACAAACACCAAAGCACCAAACCAAAATCTCCACTTAGGAAGGCAGACTAACGATACTATAGGGTGCCATGACCAGTTTACAGAGACTTAGATCACATGGCAGCAGTCTGTGCCCAGTACCACCTGCTATAGCACATAGCAGGGTGGTTGGGGTTGAACAGGGGACGGGTGTTATTGTTCATTGGGTTCAGACCACACAAGGAGACACCACTGCCGTCCATTACGGCTATCATCACTGAGTGATTGGTGCTTTCACAGGGCTCAGGCTCTAATGTGTGGATGTTTCATAATAGATAAGATAAGCACGCCTGTCGTCACACACCGTTACCTCTCGTCACACATCACCGCTCGATATACATCCAACACAGAAACGTTAAAAACATATATGTACTTTGGTATTCAGAGATGGCAGCTTTCCTTTTTTTCCCAAGGATATCCTTTTTTTCATTTTCCGTTTATTAAAAAGGATTCTTGTTTAAAACAATGATAATAAATTGGACTTCATTCACAATGAAAAAATTCCGTAAATCATGTACATATACAGGAATAAAAATTTGGAACACATTAGCGGTGGCTGCTCAACAGTCAAATGGTGGTAAAATCTTTAAGAGAGAAGTAGCAATGAAAGTAAAAGCGTTTTTGTCCGAATAAGTACGATAATCGATAGACACGGAAAAGGTATATGGTTTAAAGTCAATCATAGTTGTTGAACCTGTATAAGAAAATAACCAACTATTCCTCTTTAAGAGGTTGTCATGTATCATAAAAATCATGTATTTACTGTATACCAAGAGCAATCGAGACTGTGTACATATGAGTATTATGTTACTTTTAAGATACTCAAGATCACGTTTGATCTGAGATAAGAGAATAATTTGAATATTTAAATCAGTGTAACACCATTTGTATATTATCATCCATTCACTCACATGTTATTCTTTATCCATTTCTACACCTTCACCCACAGACGTGGAAGAACGACGATGTACAGTCGAATGTCTTGTGAATAAACCTATCTAAAAAAACAAAAAAACAGTGGTTCAAACCCCCCACACACCCCAGCACCATTCTACACGTCCAATGCCCGTTAACATTATTATATTTACGGATGAATACACCTATATCGTATTATGTTAAGTTCATATAAGATGTCCTTTCATAGATTTGGAAATATTTACTTTGATCTTTTTATTTTGCTTTATTCATCAAGTTTCGGTCGGTAAACAATAATGGACCAGGTTGTCAAAGATATAATGTAATATGCTCGAAGGTGTGACGTCATATGCTTACAGTATTCACGTCACATTCGAAAAACTCATTCCAGACCCACACGTGACCTGAATATTTCTCGCGAAGCCACGAGACTTAACGAGAGTGACCACCTTTCAGTAAGTGGAGGGTTACGGAGGGTGCGGCTTTCTATAAGCCTAGAAGCGGTCTTTCTGACCCTGGCTTCAGCTCAAAGAGCCGGGTTCTGTAATTATCGCCCACGGGAAGTGTCGCACACTTTGATGGTGAGGTGGCGCGTCGATCGCATCTCTCTAGTTTCATGACTGTGGCATTATGATTGAACGTTCTGTTATGTAAAGTGGCGGGAATGTAAAGGTTCGCTTTTGCCGCTAAGGCATAGCTTTACAATAATCTACAGTCTTCTGGATTTTAGTTGTAGAGGGTAAATGCAGCGTTAAATGTTTAATCAGTAATTGCATAGGGTAATAATAGACAAGACAACCTAGAGACAACGAGACAGGACATGTACGACACGAGGACATTAGACACTCGTCCGCACTGCTTGGACTTGCCTAGCGCGGGAGCTTTCCAGCAAAGCATTGACAGAAAGATTGATTCTAAGGAACAGAGCCCGTGTCCCGTGGCCACTAACAATTACATCGACATTGTAAGAAAGCGGTGCCCACCTCCTCACGTTTTGTGCCGATATCTTTTCCGCAGATAGTGCTGAGGCGGGTAAAGAGAAATTATTTAGAAGGAACTACATAGAGATCTATAGGTTCCGGAAATATGCCATGAATTGTGGTTGCGGAGTAATTTTGAAAGACAAAGCCTAATGAGATTACGTAGTAAATCAAAACGAAGTGCATATTTTCATTGGCTAAGGATAAGATTTTATCTCACCTCTGTCACTGACTTATTGCTTAATGTTTGTGACCTCATAGTCCGTTGAATACTTTCCTCTTTTTTTTCTTTTTTTTTTTACAATACTGCACTAAGTATAAGTTAAGTCTATGGGGGGAAAATACCAAGGGTGAGATAAAGACGGATCCATGTTTGACTAACAACCATAGGAAGTAGGGTGAAGGTGAGCGTCTCCTGTCATTTGTCGTCTGCTTAACGTTCAGGAAGTCAAGTGCCCTCCTCTCACTGCCAGTAAGTCACGTTGCCCTCATCGCCCTCGCCTAGCGGTAGGCGGCGCAACAATCACATGCCCCCAGCCTCACGTCCTTGCCGCTAGACGGCGACGGCGTCTTTCTTTAAAGTCTCGCGGGCGCCGAGATTTGACTAATTGAGACGTGATTGAGCGACATTGTGATGATCAGATTGGTGAAGTGGGGAGCGCTGAACGAGCGTTCCGCCAGAGGGCGTGCGTGAATCACTCCCTCCTTCTGCGCATGCTCGTTACCGCCGCTCTCGCCCCCTGGCGTCAGCGGTGGGGAGTGGTGCACTCGAGCACGCTTTAATGGCCGATTACGGCGTGGCGACGACAGGCAGTCACGTGGTGGCGACGTTGAAGACGTCACAGTGAGATCCATACCTGGTTTGTTGCTGAGTGATTTTTAATGATCCCTGCGGCCACGGGAGGGGGGCTGCTGGCTTCCGGTGCCTGCTCGCTGTCACTTCTCGACCATCTGTCAGCGCGACGTGCTCCGCCCCAGCGTCTTCACCGATGACAAATCACTCCGCGCGGAGACCGGAAAACCCTCCGCCCCACCCGCTGTAGTGCCCACTCTATGAGTCGATCTAACCACTCTGAACCCGGCCCTCATCAGTTTCTGACCACCCAACCCTCCCCAGCATGTCCGGTGCGCTGTCAGTTCTTCTTGTCCTGTTCCTGCTGTGGGGAAATGGTGTATTTTGCGTCTCTCGAGTAGAAGAAATGGTAATGTGCGTCGCTGTGATGTATGATAACGATTATTGATGTCAGGGCAGCCTTACATGTGTTCAGGGATGGTTTCATTCTATAGACCTACACAGCAGAGGCGAACTACCCATAATATTATAGCAGGAACACATGAACTAAATATCAAACACAAATGTCATTCTGCCCTTTTTTCACCCCTTCATTGAGAAACTACTAGAAAGATTTATTTACATCTTTGCCTCCTCGCCGGCCATTACGCTGGATTAAGATATTTTCCGCTATGTACTTACCTTTTTTCATTGGTTGTTTCATAGAAAGTTCTTTTCTGTTATCCTCATCTCATAGATTCAGTCTCAATCTGTACCTCCTTTTGACGAAATCCATATCACGAAAAATGACCCTACATATTACTAAATCTAAATTTATATTAGATATATACGCTAAGAATAAAATGTATCACAGTGTCATTAAGAGATTTCATACCTAAATTCAACTTCAATACAGAAAGAATAAAACCGAACTCTTGTGTTACCTTTCTCCATTTTCCGAGAAATGAATCTGGTAAGGAATGAAGACATTTGGAAGAAGAAAAAGATTCATCTTATGTCATGTTTCGATAAGATCTGAAGTTCCTCTATCAGTATAGCCATAAATCACCTGGAATACCTTAACGCGACCACTGACAACCTGGGTAAAGTGGCAGTGGCGCCATCCATCGACGCTGCATGAACTACCATCCTCACCGTTAACTCCCCTATTATCGCCCTGATTATAGGGCCTCCGCTGGTAGGAGCGCTGTGAAAGGCTTCCTGTGGGTTCCTGAGGTCAGGACCTGAGAAAAATGGCCGCCTCACGGGGCTGGCGTTTTCCCTGTCGGTGGTTTTCGGGGTTAAACCCTCCGGAAGTGCCGCGAGAGATTCGGTGTGATCATGCGCATTGGCTCCCGGAAAGGCCCCGGTTGGCGCAGTTCTCGGGGCTTAGTCGGTGTTGTTAATGGTGGCGCTTGTAGAAGATATATAAAGCGCATGCGCTCATGTAATCCCTTACATTCAGCGCAAATGAAGACATTCAGGCGCCCGGATGTCGTCTGCCCGCATTTTGGAAAAACCCGCGGGATCCAGCATGTAAGCCCTGCGATTTAGCCTCCGTCCCTGCAGTGCAAGCGGTGGTGCGTCTTGATCAACGACGCCATTTCATTTACTTTCACTATTTTCGTTTTTCTTTTAAGTCTTTTTTCTATCCTGTCGCCCTTGCGCTTCTTTACCTCTCCTATAGGTTTTTCCTGCTGGCTTCCGGTAAGGACTTTCTGGGCGCTAATGTCCACCGGGGACCAGCTGCATTCACTTCCGCCGCTGGTAGCCATCCTGCCGCACACTGGCGCCCCAGTCATCGCCGGCCACCAGCAGCTCCCTAGGCGAGCAGCTAAAAACATGGCGGCGGTCAAAGAGGGGCTTCCACCACACCAATCTTGTCTGCCCCAATCAAACCGACAATTTTTTCTCCGTTTTGTTCCCTCTTGGAAAAGCCTTTATGTATCTTTAAAAGTCCATGATAGAAATGCTGGCTTTCCATGGGCACTTTCGGTCGCCTCAGCGTTTTCCCTGGTGTAGATAAAAGAACACTGATCTTCATTTCGGAATCATCCCTCTAGAAATAGGGGGAGTTTTTAGTGCCTTTCCTCTCGGGACCCGATTCGAAAAAGTTGTTACGACAGGATAATCGCATTAGACGAGTTCGTGAAATAACAGAATTTCAATGAGTGTGAATTCCGGACGTATTAATCTCACGAGGTGCATCTCTCTGTGATTACAAAGCCAGAGCTACTGATGAAACCACCACTGGAAAATACCTCCAAATATAAAACAAAGGTTTCCAATTTCCCATGGTTGAGGTGGAACGAATACAGGCTCAGCGGGTATAACTATCTTAAATATATTGACTACATGTATATGTAAAAAGTCATATGACCAAAGGAAGGGGGAAATATAGATTCCACTTTTTTTTTATTGTTCTCGTGAGGCATCCTGTAATCTAATATTAATTGGCTTCAAGGCACCATACGCACGCTTTGGTAATAATACTGATATATCATTATGATATTTCACAACTACATACATTCAACGTTCCTTGTTGAGCAATTGGGGATCTAAATATCTAGCAAGCCGTCAAAAACTGCAGCCTCCGGCGTTACATTTCTCGGGCATTTCTCGTGTTAGTGGTCATAACGTCACCATACACAACATTGGGTACCCATAAAGCCCCCAGCAAGATGACATCAAGAAAAGAACACGCTTGAATATTATTTAAGGATAACCCTCGTACATGGTCTCCTTGCACCCTGTACTTTATTCAACACGTTCGTGTTCGCCGTTCCCGCCACAATGTAATGACCCCTGTAAATGCCGTCTGCTCCCGTGGTGTTGTTCCAGCAGCTCTTACTCTACCCCTTGATCCTGCTGATTGCTCTCCAGGCCAATGTCTATGTGTGTTCGCTTCCTAGCCACCCGTAGATCTGTAGTAGTAGCTTTATTAACGATCTGCATTTTATCTGCACTGTAATACGATTTTCTTAGGGCAAATCGAAGAGTCCAGTTCACCTTATCAGCACCATCCTTATGATTTACCGACAACATCTTCTAGTGCAATTATTCAAATTTATTTGTGCACCAAGAATTGTCATTGCTCTAATTTATATACATATTTATATCTAATTCCCATCGTATGTATGTATATATATATATATATATATATATATATATATATATATATATATATATATATATATATATATGGGCAACAGATATCTTTCATACAATCTATCAGCTACCATAGATAGAGGCAACAAGGGGGTTGCTGTGAGATGTAACTGTCACTGTAGGCCGCTACGACATGTGTTTTCTGCTGATAACAGCATCGACATGTACTGCATGGCCCAGAGAGTTGATAAGAATCACGCCATGGGATTACAACTTGGGACCTCTCACATGTAAAAGCAAATACCTTGAGAATTCCGCAATCGCATATCCCAAACCAAAGCCACTCCCCTTCCCTCTACCGCAGACCATTTATACACAATCTCTCTGCTTACAGTATATCTTAGTTGACCTCCCATAGGCCGACATCCAAGTTGTAACCCAATATTAGGGTGATTGGTATTGTATGCCCTCGGCATAAAAATAACTCAGCGATAAGAGTCTAAGGTAATATTGAATTGTCTTTTAGTGTTTTGAATGAAAGGCTTTTGAATGGTGCCGGGAAGTTGTAGAATGTACCGACTTGCCTTTTTTTATTTTCACAAAGCGAGTCTCTTTCGACTTTAATATGCTTTTATCCTATCACCGAAATAGGAGTTAGGCGGACTAAAAGAGACCCCACTATAGGCCTACTGTTCGCGGTGAAACATAAGTAAGTTTAAACAACGTTCACATGTGATGTCGTCTAATCGACTTGTTAGTAAGCATGAACTATTACATAGTTTCATCAATTGAAAGTATAAGTACATTGGGAAATAGGGAGGGCTCCGTAATTTACGTCATTTGGCCCACGGACTTGGAAGTCCGTGCTCGGCCTAAAGGCTCATTGACAACATGCCAGAACCCTCACCTCGGAATTCCACATTGCTCCCACTAGAATGTAGAAAACCTATCAAAGTTGATTCTATTCAAAGACACCCATCGTCAAATGCAACGCGAATGAGTCAGTGAGGAGGAGGTAGTAGTATACAAAGATGGTGTTTTTACCAGGCACCTGGCTGCTCTTACTAATGATCAGCAGGGTAATTAGAAGCAGTTTGTGACATGGAGCAGCGGGATGATCAAGGAAAGTGGGGTAATATGGAGCAGGTTTTGATGATGAAAACAAACACAGGGCCCCGGAAATACACTTAGACGACAGCTGAGACAAGCTCAACATGTCAGACGACATTTCGTCGCGCCATAAAAAGAGGCGGGGAAAGAGCGCTGTTTGTCGGGAAGATGCGCCTGTGTGAGTCAATGGCGGTATATGTGCGTCGTCTGGTATGAGTCACTCTGTGTGAGCAGGTGGGGAGGTGCTCATATGCGTTATACCTTGTGAGTCAGTTTCCTATGTATGTAATTTTCTCGATCCGTTGAGGTTTGGGAAACATCGTGGTTGGGAAAACAGATTTCAGTTTCCTATATCTGCTTCGGTACGTTTTCGGTTGTTTTCAGACGAGTTCTTGATATAAAAAAACTAGGTCAGATAGATTTAATGAGTTCTTGAACCATCATATTACACCAATATGGGTGCGACAAGGCTGGTGGCTTACCCCTACCGCTTACCAAAAAAAAATTCCAACGTCTCCCGCGTAGGGAAGCACGAACGAAAAAGTCATCACAAATCAAATTACAGCAAATTCACAAAACTGTAATATTAAGATCAATCTGGCACAGGCTATGAATCTATGTATCGGTGTGATTCAGTTCAGGCATGACGGTGTGAAATATCGCTTTGTACACTGTAATTAGATAAACTCACGGCAGTTAAAAACGTCCATGAACCACTGCCAGTCACTCCCGTGGCTATATCCGATTCACACGCACTGTGATATGCTGCGGGCCGATAACTGATATGGGTAAATTGGCTTCATTGTACAGCAGGTATATAGTAAATATGAGGAGCTTAAAGCTTGACAGTAAAGCGCCCCCATCCTGATGACAGTCCCATTTGAAACCGAATCCTAATGCAGTAGAAGAGGAGAAACGCGCGCAAGATACATCATTATGGATTCATTTTGAACTTAAACTGTCTGACTGGATCATGTTGACACCGACTCTCATCACGGCAGGCTAGTATTGATGATTTATTTCTCCACATGAAACTAAAGCTATACACAGACATTCATTTTTTTTCATCTAATGTACCTCTACGATTAAAGATATCAGGGATGCAGAACCTTGTAGTAGCCGGCAGCACCACAACCCAATTCTGTAAATGCGGTTTATTTTCCTTTTCTGATCCATATGCAATTGTGATTGCAAAATATTTAATACATATACATTTAGGACAGCACGGATTGTTTGTAATCAGACTATAGACGGCCATGGTTTCCTTTTATTCGTTTGTTTTAATAATGTAACGTAATCAATTTTACGTGATATCGCGATCGTGAATTTCATAAAATATTTCCCCTCATAACTCGTTGCTTCAGAGATAAAATCTTTCTATTAGAAATTGATGAATTAATGAGAAAGACTGACTTAGTCACAGGACCCATGGTCACATGGGAGTCACAGTCAGGCTGTATAGGTCTGGCCAGACATCTATGCATTGCAAAGTGCGATAATTCCTATAGATGAGTACTCTAGCCAAGGGAAGTCGGAGTGCAACAATCATACATACTCATATCGTTTTATACGGAAATATGGCTACTCTATCTGAAAGTAAAATCGGCGATCAGGTGAACTGATGCCGAAGGCAGAGGTTCATAGATCTGATCATCTATTTTACTAAGTTTGGACGGCTATATTGGCCTAAGATATGCTCTTTCTAGTGACACACGACACCCCATTGCCTGTCGAGTCGTCGGTCCTTTGACCCTGGAAGAATGATCTGGCTGGGGCGGGGAGGTGCGTGAGAAGGGACTCCTGCCATGAACAGAACGTTACCGAAAGGTGCGTGTGTACAATGCTGTGGGGGAGAGTGCATGTGTGTGAGGGTCTTCTGTATTGAACATAATTCGTCACAAATGAAAGTCCTACATTTTACTCCACAGTTAGCTTTCAGACATGTGAAATCAAGGATATACACACTCCCACGCTTTATAATTATGATACCGAATGGGAAAATAAGAGAATGATTAAGATGTAGATGGACCAGGGCTCTGGGGCGTGAAAGGGTGAGATCTATGACATTAACGGAATACATAAGCTAATATCATTCGATATACTTGTTTGACAGTTGGTTTTTGATTCAGAATAGACATGTCTCGATGCAGTTCCTTCTTAGTCTGATTGGTAATAATAAGATGATCTCATACGGAGAGAGCAGGTGGGGCAGGTGGGGGAGCCTGAGGACGGGGGGTGAGTGAAGGTAGTAGGTGAGTCAGACCGATGGCTGCCTTCAGGTGTACCCCACGACACTCTCCACCTGAATGCGCCACTGTCTTCACCCGAACACGCGAGGCATGTGTGTGTCATACGCGCACGTCAGCTTTCCGGCATGTATCACGAATCGTGCCCCGTATGCACAGGTGAAATAAGCGCAGAGGGCCACACGCTCCTCTACAGAAGATCTCCTCACGGGAGTTTCATAATCTCTCCACATTCTCTACTTCATAATGATGGGTGAGGTGTAGGACCAAGCCTTTAAACACTAGCTGTGTACTATCTGTGATACAGATATATAGAACTGCCATCAGACCGAGAACGGAGACACTTTCATCAACAATCAGGATGTTTCCTTATTGTTATAAACCTGAAATCCTGAAAATGCCATTCTGATCATATCTATGCTACTCGTTATTCACTACAGATGGCCCAATGTATATGAGCTAGGGGTGCAGTATAAATATCGTTCGGGCTCACTGTGACATAGTGCATTTAAGACTTTGTAAGTAGATAAAATGACTTTTTGGAGTTATTTAGATATAATAAGAAGTAGACCTACTGATTGAGCCCATAGAGAAATTGTTCTCCTTTTTCTCATAAATACTTCCTGACCTCAAACGGCCATCCCTACTAGCTCAGAACCACGTTTCCTCTTAATGCTGCACCCCTAGCAGCAAGTAATATTCCAAAGATGTTCGAGCAGAGGTACATAATGATACAGTGTAGAGCACATGCACAAAATACAATCACCAAGGTTGAACCAGGTGTATGAGTCTTTTATAGAAGTTCTGCCTACCAGAGAGGCACGCCCCCATGTACATATAGCTGCACACCTGTCTGCTCCTGCCGGTACGCCTTCCCCCCGTCCTCCTCCTACATGTACAGGTGAGGCGCAGTCACGAATCTGACCAGGTATCAACACACTTCTAGCAGATTTGTGTTTCTACCTGTAAAACTCAATGAGCAGTTGCACCTAAAGAGTAATTACTCCTGCATAAAATATATCATTCAATATGTAAAATATTTGTGATGATATTCATTATACCTCTATGCCATTGATGCCACAGTTGATAACAAACCATCATAATACACCCCTGCAACCCTCTAAAGCATACAATACATTCAGTACAAATCCTTAATAGCTATAACTCGAAACATCTAAAACACACAAAACATACAAAACCGAAGGCCCTAATCCTAGCTGTCGCTCGCTCTTTGATAGATAAGCTGATGTTCAGACAAGCCCGTTTTTATCCAAGTTGCAAAGGTTAAAAGCCTGGATGCCAAATTGCTAATGTAGCTAATGAAGGCGCACTTAAAATTAAAGGTCCCTTTGGCGAAGGCCGAAAGGCGGAGCTACACAAATACAAGGACAATTGTTCTGTAATTAATACCTGCTCAGTCATAACCTGCTTCCATCGTTGTTGCCAGTGCAGCAGCGAAAGGAATAGCAAACATTTTTGTCTGTTGTGAGATTGTGCTGATAACAATAACATCCTTTTGTCGCACTCTCCAAGTATTGGCGCACTCTCCAAGCGGAGATCAGGGGAAATGGATGTAATCCTACTCAAAGCTGTCCTTATTAGCCGATATGTGCTTGGAGTCTTAAAACACTGCAGGGGATTTCTAACAGTGATTAAATCCTTTGGGAGATTAGTGAATAGCACAATGGCGGGATTTAGTAGAACGTAGAAACGTGAACGCCTCCTGAGTCGTGCCCGATTTGATATTGAAGTCGTGCTTCGGTTGAGCTGTCATAAAAGCGTCCTCATATCAGCAGATCGCATTCACACCCGTTTGTGTTCACTGCCAGCAATCCGTTCAATTATTCCCTGAGATGGAGGGTGAGATGGAGAGTGATGTATCGATGTTAACACCGAGTTTTAGTATTCACATCTGAAGTCTCCAATAACTTCCTGCCTCAGGCGCTGTAGATCTGTCAAAGGTCTTGGATATTCTACCTCGCATTTCGTGTCCGTAGAAATTGCACTATCACAGCCAGCTCTTGGAGAGATACCCTTTGTGAAATTTCGCCTCGTTGAGTTTCATCGCTGATTTGATAACTGCCGTAGGCGTCTTGGTTGCTTTCCTACCTGTTTATATGTACGGTCAAGTCCCACCTTAAAGGTCAGCTCGGTGATTCGTCACCCTGCTCCATTTCAAGATATTATCATATACCTATGGCGAATGTCTATGAAAAATAATCCGCTGCTAGGGGTGCAGTATAGACAATGTGCTTGTAATAAATGAGTACCAACATCAAGTTAACATGCTCTGAATCGACGACTGAATAGAGCTGCTCTAGCTGAATTTTAGTTCATTAAAATCAAGGATTTTAAGATATATTGACCAGAGGGTCAACTTAGGTCATCATTCAGTCATCATTCTATGCTGTAGTTAAGTCGAAAAATAGCCCCTCTAATTTCTTGGTAGATCACTAAAATGATTTCGTTATCTTATCCTGCTTCACCAGAACCTTTCTCCGCAAACCCTGTATATAAACTGAATTTACACAATATGAAAAACAGAAGGTGCCTCTGATTTGAAAAGAAAGATTTGGGTTTCTGGGTAGGATTTCACCGTCGGCAGCCCTGTCCTAACAGCCACTCGTGCCATTCATCAAGGTCCTATTTCCCCCTGACCTAATGAGAATTGTAGCACCTGTAAGGGTGGGGAGTCTAGATCAAGATCGATGGTGTGGATTCGTGTGCAGGATCAGGTGTAAATTGAACGGGAAGTAATAAACGCCCAGATAGCGACAGGTGAGTAAGGTAGGGGAGGAGGGGAGAGGGAGGAGGAGAAAAGGAGGGGGTGCAGGGGATAGACTGATGTAAATCTGGAAGGGGCCACTCCCTAAAAATTAGCTTTGAGAAATATTCGTGGCTGGCATTGACCTCACCTCTCTATACATGTAGATATCTGAGCATACGCTTGGATATAACTTCGCGTCAACTACTCAGAGAGTACGACTGCTTGTATCTAAAACCAGTCAACCTTATGTATATGCGTCACACTATACGTCAGCATATTCTACTGCTGAATACAACAGCATATTTTACGGCTGAATTTTTTTTATCTTTGATATTTTGTTTTCTAGCCATGACCAACGGAATACTTATCTGTGTAAGTATGAAGCAGCCCCCAGGTGTTGAGCTGCTCACTGGTCAGTGGGCGGTCACTGAATCCCGCGTGGTGGCCGGATGTCTTGTATCCTGGATCCGGTGTTGTGTAGTTGGATCCCGTGTCATGCAGACGGATCCATGGATCAGCTGCACGGTTAAAAACCCCAGGCTCTACAATTACAAACTATTGTTCTCAGATCTTACTCGTTTTGCTTGCCCGAACGGTGATGCTTTTGTTGTTAAAAACGTTTATTGACGGTAGATCGTTCACAGGTGTACATATAATATTCAACAACCATTTCAGGAGAGCTAGTACACAATAATCTATAAATCTAATGTAAATATATGCTGTTATGAAATACAAAACTTAAACATGACAGAAACAAGGACATGTCTTAAACTATATATCTATCCAGGTAATTCCCCGTACTGGTTCTTTATGCCTTGCAGATGGCACGTTTTTGATAGTTAGAGTAATTTGAATGTGTTGATACCTCGACAAAGTTATCCCGTTAGAATCTCCCTCCCTGCAGCACAAAGTAATGACAGGTTTACGGACAGATTTTCTCTTAAGATCAATACTCATTCATAACATGAAAAGCTAACGATAATTCATTCGGGTTGAAGACAAGGCTCAAAAACCTTTCTAATGTCGTGCTTGCTTAATTCTTTGTCAAAAATAAAATCTATCAGAGTTGGATAAGAGTCTGATTTAAATATAAGAATCTAGACCGTGTCTTGGAGTAGACAATAATCGTTATTGAAATAAGCTTCGTTGTTGCAGTCGGCGTTGTAGATCTGTGAGCGTTCTCTCCACCTGACAGCAGTTTTCCTCCGGTAATCGGCCATGGTCATTCTACCCGCCATGTTCCGCTTAATGACCTGCTGCGCCACTATGCGGATATCTCGCAAGATAGCACTATCACGTGACTGCTTGGGCGCCACGAGATTTCATGGGGACTACAGTGATCTATGGGGAGTTTCCATGGCGACCATGGCTAGTTACTCATTAGATGGGCAGGTGGCGGGAGGTGGGGAGGCATCAAGTGGTTGGAAAAATAGGAAAGTCTGGAGTCTTTTTTTGTAGTTTTTGTTTTGGTAAAATTGGTACATCTAACATTTACATAGATATGGAAGGATACATCTCCACTCAGACACGGGGAATTACTAACGCGAATATTGATGGTTACTTAACACCGAGGTCTCGGACGTGATATGTTTGAATAGCAATCAGGGATTGGTAAAGCGGGATTCACACGGAGAGATTCCTGTACCTCCGGGAGGGGGAGTTGTCCCAGGCAAATGGGCCTGATTCTTGGTACCAATACAAAATCTCTCCATGTGAGCATCCGGTGGCTTTTTTTTTTGCAAGAAACTCGGAGTAGGTGTTCGTGAGACTCGTGTGGCTATACCTAACCCCATGCTGTGGTCATGGCTACTTCAGTCTCAGTGGCGGGCAGAAATGCAGTTCACATGGGGGGGGGGGGGGGGAGAGTCTCAGACAATGTACCCCGTACCCGTAGCGTATGCTAGCTGGGGGAGGGGGGTCGTATGTACCGGGGGTGTCCTTCCTTGTGAATCCAATCCATTTTCCCTTAAGACTGCACACAGAAAATAGGGTGCTTTATAGAATGCAGTCTGGGAAAAAGGAATGGGTCAGCTTTCCTGTTTCATATGGAGTTTCTCCATTTTAGTCACATCCACGGTTAAATTAAGTAGAAATTTAGTAATAAGCAAGTATTAAACACGAGATGCTCCAGAATAACACTACATGTTATTGTAATGTATCATAATCCATTGTTACTGGTTCTTCACCAGTGTTACTATCGCAGAAAGCTCCAATTCTCAATAGAGAAATCGGAACGTAACACCATAAACGTAGATGGTATCCCCATTTCACACAAAGACATGACTGAGAAATGAAGTCCAACGTCACAAGCCACAGTTACAGATACTGTCAAGTCTGCTATGCTCTAACACCATGCTCAGGATTGCCGCTGCGCCATGAGATGGGGATATGGTGATGGAGGTGCGGCGGGGTGGGGCTAGGTGGGATTGGGGTGAGGGCGAGGTGGGGGAAGCCGCATGTAGAGGCCAAGCTCACCCATCCCCATATCTGACGGGTATCAAGCCCTATCTCACCTTAATGAGCCGGCTACATCCAGGGCTGATAGCTTTGGGATGCCAAGTAGGTTATTTTTGTGTCTGTTTATACCCGAATCTAAGAAAATCTATGAAGACGAAACATTAACAAGTAACATGCCTAACCGCAATGTTTATGATAATTAGTTTTCTATAGATATTTGGGGTTACATGTAGTGATATACCACTACAACTTCCAGTATTGAAATATGTAATTAGTTTAAAATAATTAAGGATTTATATTTTTGCAAAAAAAAACATAAATAGAGGCCTATCATTACATAGACATGGTCATAAATCAGTGCGCACCATAAAAAACAGGATTTAGTTATTTTACAAGCGAAGCCCCATAGCTAGACCGAGGGTAGTGGCTGCACCGCTGGATTTGTCCCATAGATCTCCATACACAGATGTATGGCACTGCGCCGATACGGGGCACAACGTTAAGTATGGGCTGAATAATGCAAGGTCTAACCCTGGAGAGTGACCGATGGGCAGCCCTGCCTCATTTACAAATTGCCATGTTCACGATACGCATGCGCCTGACGTCATTTCTCATACGTCACGTGTGGTGAAATATGACGCTAGTTGCCATCAGAGAAATACATGTGCAGTTCAGGAGATTTTTATTTCCGTGTGCAGGTTGGGCAGCTTCCTCTGTGGACATTCCGCAAGGCAAAACATTTTTTCAAATGGCAAGTTCACTTCCCAAAGGAACGTGTGCCGTTTTCTCAGGTACTATCCGAATAGATGATATAATTCATTACTTTATGTGAGTAATTTGTATTGTAGGTTATAAAAAGAAAAGTTTGATAGATTGTGTCAGTCTCAAGATTTGTCATTGTCTTGAAGTTTCTTGATAAAAGGACGATTCGGAGAATGGCCTTGAACCTTTGCTCTTCTATGGAGTCTAGCATATACTGTTTTTTGAAATACTGTTTGCACAGACTCCGGTAATACCTGTTTATAGACTGTCCATCTTCCCTTTGCCAGCCTATACAGGAAGAGAAAACGTGGTTACTGAGTCTGTAGGGATGTCTTTTCAAGATATTTTCTAACATAGATGTGTACGTCAGCGTATAACATCGGGACGTATTTATATCATAAAAGGCCGAGAACAGCATCCCTATTGGCTCATTCACTACATTTACTTATTATTATATACCTAAATAACATGGAAAAATACGCCATTTTTTTAATTAAGAATTGTAGAGTCACCATCTGTTGGCCCAAAAGACGTCCGGTCATAGGTTTATAATAATATTCGATAACAACCATACAGTACGAAGGGTATTACAATGTGAGTCACTTTAGCAGCCCATACAACACATGACTAGTTCTACAATGCCACACAGATAGAGTAATGTACCAAAGAAACGAACAGCCTATGAAAATCACTACCACCACCTCTACTTGGCATGCCTACTCCCAAGTCACTGACTGGAAAACCGGAAGTGCTCAGCCCTCCTTCCATTCCCCCGCTGACACATTTCCGGTGTAGACGACCTCCTTCCGGTGGTCAGTTGAGGATAAAGGGGTCCACTAACGGCGCCTGCTTCACTTGGTTGCCATGGAAACGGGCGTTGTTGTTATGGCCATCTTTGCATCAGAATCCCTGAGGTCGGTGCACAAGACGCTGAGAATGCATGCGTGCAGTTATCAGCGCTCCGGTCCGTCACTCATATCAGGAGGGGGCGGGGTTAACTCGATCGTCACGGTGTCTCCATACTCACCTTACAGAGCAACGGGAAATATGGGATAATAAGAAAGAAACTAATAAATGTTTGGTCTGTGTCCTCGTTCGCCATCGAGTTTGGAGTGCGCAGTAATAGGAACGAGGCGATAGCCGAGTGAATATTATGAAGCACTCCAAACGAGATGGTGAATAGGGATGCAGACCAAGCACGAAAATGTTTCTGATTTTATCTTAGCCTGGGAATATTTATCTCTTTATCACCCGTTGAGAACGAGTTACCGTTCTCGCAAGCCTGTTGCGAACGAATTCGTAATGCTAAGCCTATGGACGTTTATTCCAGGCTAAGATAAATGGAATTACATTACCCTACAAAAGGATAATAGATGGCGTGTGTATACTTTCTCAAATTTATAGACTTTCCGAACTCATGGATAGTGAACTAGATACAAGTTCGTTTCGAGAAGCGGTGCCTGCCCTCCCTGGTGAGGGTTTTAGGCTTTCCTGAAAATGGGAGACCATTTTTTGAGATCCAGAATATAGATGGTGTTTAAAGGTGAAAATTATTTTATTATCATTTTATTCCTAAAACCATAGTGGACAATAGGGAACATGTCCTGTAATTTTCATTCGGGAAATGAGATTACGGTTTTCGCGTCTTCTCAGCTCTAATATGCATGTAAAGGGATTAGGCTGAAACGCTCTTAGAAAATGTCCATAAGGTGACTATGCAAAAACGACCTGTTTGTTGTTGTTGTTTTTTTATTTAGAAAAAGTATCGTCTCACAGATGTGAGTTTTTCAGATACAATTGGTTGGTGTACAATAGAATCTTTGGTCACAGTCAGACACATCGGATTCAAATGATTTAAACAAAAAACACAAATGTGTGATAGGAAAAAAAGGAAAAACCTTTATGGGACAAAGATGATGGTTCAACAGTGATTAACTCAGCTACATTTTTTTACGATACATCAGGATCATTGTGCTGTCAGAACTCTACCACAGTAGACATCTGCTAATTCTCTTCATTTGCCAATCGTATTCCATGCTGGTATCAATTCATATTAGGCGGCAGGGCCATTTCTTTGAGTCCGTGGGTGATTAAACGCCTGGTCTGTTTTGCCATTATTATACACTTTGAAATATTCTAAAGTCAAAAGAATTACCTTTAATCACCATTCGAAGTCTAAACTTGGCACGCCAACCTCGTCCGTATAACAGCGTATGGCACAATAGGCCTACATGATTTTCAAGATATATATATATGGAGCAGAGGCCAGTTGGTATAAAAACAAGGAATACACATTAGATAATTATAAAGGCAGAAGGCGAATTTTTTTGTACAATTCCCTAAGGTTTCTGCGGTAAAAGATAAAGGTTAAACGTAAAGTTGAGAGTTGGGTTTTGTGTTGACTCTGGGGCGCACGAGGTCAGACAGGTGTTGTGTAACGGTGAGGCACAGGTGGGGTTGTCTACACTGCTGTCAGGAGGAACAGGTAAGTCAACCTTCAACACGGAGCAACAAGACTCCAGTGCGGTCTCTTTCTATCTGACGGCCACCCGCCTTGCATATGTTGACGACCTGGACTGAGATCCTTTATTTAAGTGAGAAATATTCACAGCGGAAAAAGTGACTATATACCCATGTAAATAGAGGCCAGTCAAAATGGATACAAAACCTCAGAAATGCTTCGATATGGATGGTTTTAGTATAGGCCTACATTAAGGCATTAAGATTAAAGGCACTGTAACGTGTTAGCACAAACCCACAATATGTCCATAGCTATCTACGTGTCGACTGTGTATGTGTCTGGGGATATATCGATTTTTTACCTATGTTCTGACACATAAAATGAGAATTTAAAAAAATCTGTGATGCTACTCCCCGAGAATACTCAGATTCATATCTACAATCATACCAGAATTTATGAGTTTTTATATCAATTTGAGAATATTTATAAGAAATCACCCAGTTTTATTCATTTTCAGAAGGTCGTATCTAAAGTACATGTTCTTTTCACGGTCGAATGTCGTCAGAATATCTCTCACATGGATAGAAAAGGAATTGACTTTTTATAACGGTTTATAGCGGTTTACTTATAACGTTCGGACGAGAGTTTGGATGTGAGGCGGGAATAATTGAACGGTCTAAATGTCGGCTGCTGTTTTGAGTCAGCTCGTAAGAGAATACACCAAGGTCACAGCGGGCATTTGGTCATGTTTGCACACTCTGGGCTGCGATTCCATTAGGGCCTTTCTCCTGGGCGGCCGCGGTGTCCCCTGGGAATAT
The DNA here is from genome assembly GCA_950022655.1 of Alentia gelatinosa. NCBI lineage: Eukaryota > Metazoa > Annelida > Polychaeta > Phyllodocida > Polynoidae > Alentia > Alentia gelatinosa. The sequence continues at coordinate 48,931,193 of OX465585.1, forward strand.
TCCCAGATGGCTCTTCCCGCCAAAAATAATACCCAGACCGCCAAAGCACACCTCTCCTGTCCAACAAGGTTTCGGAGAATCTTAAGAAAACAGAATCCCAGAACGAAACTCTTTCTGTTTTTTTTTCTTTTACCCAAGAAACCCACTGGCTTTGTACTGGTTCGTGTGGGGTTTTCGAACAGGTAAAAGGAAAGGGGAAAAATAAAACAGAAACAAAAAAACACCATCAGAAAGCAGCATCAGGTTATGGAACAAAACTTTTGATGAGTATTTTTTTACCGGGAAGATTTTTGGCGCGCTTTTAGTGAGGAGCAGACGATCTCCCGCGCACGCGCGCTCAACAGTTGAGACGGTTGAATGTCGTCTGCTGCGGAGAGGATACTGAGAGGATTATCTGCAGGGTGTGAGAGGCGGCGATGGGTGGGTGTTTGGACAGCTTGGAGTGGGAGAAAGAAGCAGTGTGGGCGTGTTGAGAGCCCGGATTTAGGGAGGCGGGAGAAGGGATCAGCCTCCGGGCAGACGCTAAGTGGGCAACAGTGGAAACTCATATATCAAACACGACTGAAACAACACGGAAACGTGCACGGGCTCGCCCGCCGCCTCCACGGTATTCTTTGAAAGGAGACCCTGACCCACAACCCACACACTCACGCACGTATACACACGCGAGCAGGGAAAATTGTTTTGATTTGTCCCTGAAGAGTTTGGTTAGGTTTTGGGTTTTGGTGGTGCTTTACGCTATGGCAACAGTCAGGGTTTTAACATACCGGTATAACACTGACATTAAGACTAAATGTACAACACAGGATAACAGGCATTGGTGAACAGCTGCATGACTGGGATACGAACCTAAAGACCCTTCAAGCTGAGGGTGAGCTTGACTACATCGCGGTGCTACCATTTCCGGAGGTGGTTCAGCTAGATAACAGGGATATAAGATATCCGAAATTTCACACAGAATTCTACATTTATGTGTATGCAAGTTCCACTAGGCCGGAGATTGTTCCGATATTGGGAAAGGAAGTTAAGTCTGACACATGCCGTGAGGACAGGGAAGGGGAGTTTGGATGTTGTTTTCATTGAGGGAATTTCAAAATGTCGTTACATATTTTTGAATTTCATATTTTGCATCTCTATTTGTAAAGAGCGAAGATTGGAGAGGAGAGAATAAGTGGGACACTTTGCTTTCCAAACACCTGACCTGGATTACGGAAGCCTGCTTGGAGCAGCTCATGGGTAACTTACCATTCATACCACAGAACCTGTGTGAGGAGAGTGAGTGGCGGGAGATTGACGGGATGCTGACGTTTAGCTGACGTGTTTGTGACGTCATGGAGATGCGAGCCTGGTATCTAAGTTACCATGGGTCGTGGCTTCCTTCTTGTTCCTGTACTTCACTTGAAAACAGAAATTAAACAAAAACATGTACAGATCGGTCTATTTTCTAGACTTATATCGTGTGAAATGCGAAACGTATCCCACTGCCATGATTTCAGTAAATCTGTGCAGCTCATCGAGGATTATATGCTTTTATATCGCTATAAGAATATGAACTCATTCCCAGTTACCTTATTGTTGTGGTTTTTGTTGATGTTTAATTAAACTCTTGTAACTATTTCACGAGAATACCACCCGTTCACCCAGCAACCGGAGATGCTCGCATTAGCCAAAGTCAACTGCGTACATAGCAATAAAAACATGGCCATTTTCCCATGGCAGCGTGTGAAACGGTTTGTAACACTTTGCAGATAATGATGGTGAGTCGGGAGAGGGAGTGTTGGGGGCTGGCGCCACGCTGACTGGCGCCTGTAGCGGCCGGCGACGGACTGACGGGCAGTCGGGGCGGGCGGGGGTCCGGGCGGGCGGGGGCCCCTTCATTGGACATACGTCAGGTGGGCAGCGGGCGGCGGGCGGGCGGCACGGGGGCTCCCGGCGCCTGGAGGAGGGAGGCCCGAGAGGAGGGGACCGGCGTATGGCGGGCTGCCCACAGGTCTCACGTCAGTGACACACAGACCGCCAGGCGCCAGGGGTCAGCACTGTCTGCCCGTGGTCAAACTTCATGTCAGCAATCACTCTACCCTAAAGTCCCCTGATATACGTATCACATATCATCATTCACATATAGCCGAACGTCTATCAAATACTACTAGGGTCGCTCACGTTTTCTTGTAATAATATATTCCATGTACAGAGATTTTCTGTTCATACCTCCTGTATTCAAATGCCCTTTTTCTCAATAAATACTACTTCTTATACATTTCTTTAATAACTTTTATTTTACTGAAGGCTAGAGTAGGCAGTATCCAGTGCCTGTTCACATCTGGCTCTTGTATTTCATGCATTGTAACTTTTGATAATGTATTCCTTGTCAGCAGCGTATATTTGACCGATTCCAATAACAATAGGACAATAGACTGTGTTTTATTTGACTATTGCTTTACTTCTATCTTCCCCCGGTACAAATTTCTCTCATAATTAAATGAACATATCCATTCAAATTATGTTCTATATTATCTTTAGATTTATATTTCAATAGGGAATCAATTATAAGTATGGTATGTTCAACGCATATATGCGAATTCACTAATCAATGCCATATGATAACACACCCGTATCTCACTGAGAAAAATAACAGCTTAGAATATCAAGAATGTGAAAAATTTATTTTTTAAGTTGACAAGATGGGGATGGAGGTGGGGGATGAATCCCCCTCTACCCACCCTTTTTTCACGTTCCTGTCAGTTCCAGTCACGGCACCCTGGTTTATCCAGCTTTTATTTGATTTGATTTTTGGGAGAACGTTGTTTAATTCCAGGATGGCGTGTGAGTCGGCCATCTTGGTTTTATGTCCTTGTTCACGTGACACATTTACAGGGTAGGTGTGTGTGAGGGGGGGGGGGGGAGGTTAAAGAGGGCAGTGACATGCTGTCACCAGGGGGCGGGGGTCCTGGGCAGAGGTCACGGCTAAATTATTGATAAATCATTGTAATTAATTTAACGCCATGGTGTGTGACAGTGGTTCATTTATGTAGCAGGTACTGTTGTGAATGTTTATGGAGTTGACCCTTGGCGTGTCAATACATTCATTTATTTAATAAGTGATTTATGATGACATGATGTCAGAAAGAAGGTCTATAATTTAGAATGCGGAGGACGTTTTAAATATTGAGGCACGTTTCTTGTTAAAACATACCTCATTATCTCCTAGTTTAAGCTGAATCTAATATTGGCATTTACATTGATTATGCCTACCTTTTTCAAAGGAAAAGACGAAATTGTGTTGATAAATCCTAATCCAGATATTCAGAGGAAACACAGCAAATAAACCTTCCCCAAATACACATCGTAACTACTGATTAATCTTCCTGCATTTCCATAAACCGTTTCCGAAATACTTCACCGGTTGCCGTTATTTCGTTTTAATCTAAAATATTTGAAAATTCTCGTCATGTCATGTGCGAACATTTCTGTGATATGATCAGATAGAATTATAGGAACAATATAGATCATGCATGATAAACTTTATCACATATCTGTGCATATTTTTCTCATCGTTACTGACCTCTGCTCCCTGTATCGTAAAAATCATATACGGCCTACAGGATTTGCCATGCGACACACACACACCGACTAGCGTTAAATATTCCGTCATAACCGGTCATAAGATAAAGTTGAATATGTAACTCACAGTCAAGTCAATTTGGTTTGAAGAGACAAATAAGACTGTTTTACAAATGAATGCGAAACTTACAATTTGTATTTTATATATTTTCAGACTTTGAGAAGTATGGCAGCTGTGGTACGCGTTTCAAATGCGGCAACAATCGTTGCGTGGACACGGACCTGTTGTGCGACACCATCGACCATTGCGGCGACTTCAGCGACGAGTCGCCATTCGGCGGCGCCCAGTGCGGCAAGATGGGTGAGTGTCGTCTGCTTTTGAACAAAAGCTATAATGTCCAACTCAAGGCTATACGAGAAACCCTCAGTATAGAAATCAAGGCTCATTCATCCATGTAGGGCCAGAGGTTTGGAGACTTTCCTCTAATTTTCCAAACATAGGAAGAAATGGGGATCAAAAGGTGAAGGGAATGAAAGGAGAAAAATGAGATACGGAATGAGGGCGGAGTGAATACATCTTTGATTATATTTCTGCATATAGGATGGACTTCAGTTCACGTACTATGAAGGAAATAACTTTACTGTTGACAAAAGGGTCTCCGTTTGTGGTCTTTTGTCAAGTCTACACAGACTGATGCCATAGGTGAAGGTCTGTATAGCCTTGACAATAGACTGAGAATGGAGACCGTAGAGTTATTTTAATTATCTTTGATGTAAGTAGTGAAGATAAACAGGAATATGTACAACATTGTTTTGAACCTTACTGGCATCTATTTATGGGATAGCAAACATTCCGATAGATTATCGTGAATAACGTGATTGGTTGAGGCTTCGGGTGGTGCAATAATTTGTTTGACGGAACCATCTTCTTCAGCGTGGAAATTGAAGCAGGACCATCACATTTCCGCAATATGAAAACCCCAATACAACAGTGAGATCGATAATCCCCATACCATACCAGATACCGCCTCACCACTGCCTCCTACTGAATGCCCTCTTCCCATGATCCCATGCGGGACCACGTGACGTTAACCACGTGACCAGAACGAGACCTAACAAAGCACCGTCGCCATGACAACCGTGTCAAAGGTCACTATAGGTCATCCGGGTCATGATGGATAAACTGACCACAGCTGCCACCCCGCATGCCCCCTGGTGGCAGATTCGGGTACCACCTGCTGGAAGCCTCCAGGGCAACAAGTGTTGCTTCCCCCTGTGGGTGTGTTGTCTCATGCCGGAGCTGAGGATTTGATATGTTTGTGTGTAAGAACGTAAAGTGGGACCTCTATTGGCCGACAAAAAACCTAAACAAGTTTCGTTCCTTTCCTATGAATATGTCAATCGCTGGTGTAGTAAAAAAATGTCGGTAGAGTCTATTGGTGACCCTGATAATCAATGACCAGTTTCCACTCACCGACCAGCACTTAGCTTTTTTTTATTAGCAAGTGGGACTATTGACTAAGGACAGAGGCGGTGTTATCATATGATCAATCTTTACTTATTCAAAACAGTCTGAGCTAAGAAAGTAAATTTACACAGAGCAGTCTATAAATTTTTTCAGATTTGTTTACGATCCCTCAGTGCTCCATTTCGACAGGTTTCAGCATAGATCGGTCGGTCAGTAAAATACAAAACACACTTTAGGCGATGCACTACATGACTTGCAGCAGTATACCGATGTTTAAACTAGATGGCATGACTATCTATGTGGTAAAAGAGGTGTCAAAACAGCCATGTCAAGGCAGTATGTGCATATTTTGTGCGTTTGCTGCACGGGTGCATTTTGTCTTGATTGTATATATGCGGTAGAAGTCGATATATCTGGAGAAAATATTGATTCTATCTCGTTACGATATAGTAGAACACCTGCACTACACCATTTCAGTTTAACAGATCGCCTCAGTAAGCGGGCCACCTATGCTCAGAACACCGTCCCCAATGTCATGTTTATTGAGCGTGGGCCACACGTTCATGTATACGCTACCTAGGATAGGTAACGGTTATATAGACTCTCAGCTTGCCGCAAAAAACATTCCTTCACTATCTGCTTACCAACTCTGTGACATTGGGAAAAGTAAACTCATTGACCAACTTGCACTTGATATATTTTGATCCTAGAAAGGCATTTGTAGAAAGAAATAGGGATTTCTTTCTGCTCTATAGCACAAAGGGGCTATTTAGCATCATATATACTGTCTTTGAGACCGATGGGGACTTTGTATAATATAGATAGCAAACTATAAGGGGCAGTACGTTGAAGGTATACCGGCGTTGAAGGTATACCGGCTGAGTCTCTACTATACGTCTTTGTACGGCAGTCCAGCACAGGTCCTCCAGCTGAGGACTGCCTACGGCTTCATGCCGCCCATGCCACTCTGAGTTATGGCCCTTACGTGGGGGAATCACTTAACGGGCAGCAAACCGGTTTAGCCGGACCTGTATGCCTTCATTGTGAAGCCCTCCTTGCCGTATCGAGTACCCCGCCCGCCTATTGGTAGGCACAGCACCGGCTGGAGATAGGCGGGCTTGTCAATGCCTCCCGACAGGTATTCACACCTTGGAGGAGGCAGCTGTCAGGTGAGTGTCACCTGGAGGAGAGGGGAGGGTATCACTGCTTGACACAGGAGCCTGGAGAGAGTTGGATCGTCCCCAGGGTGGGTACGACGGTGGTGAGAGTATACAGGCTTCCCGGCTGCATTCAACGATAGATGGCGTCATGGTTTAGACCAGCGGAAGAACACATAATGGAAGGCATTGCCACATAGTGGGTTTTATTGAATATCGTTAAGACTGATATAGTCAGGTCAAAAATTGCACCATGTGTCATAGGCTTCAGGACTGGCAGATCAGTTTCAATCTTTGTTGATTCATTTTGGTGGAGTCTCTTGGTATAAAGAATTCACTCTCAAGTACTTTTTATGCTGTGTTAATCGAAGCCAGTGAAATCGAAAGTGAAAGAAGCGATGTTAATAGGAAAAGGGAGAAGTAGGTAGTAAATTCTGTAAGAACCAGTCAGTTGGCAGAGAACGGGACCATGTATAAAGGGGTTGCGACACAGGAGTCTGTTTAATAATCCAGTCCACATCGTAGAATTGGTCCCTCCAATGTCGCCTTAGGAATATTATTGTCGTGCAGCTAGGATGATTGGGGGACAGGAGCGAAACCAGATGGACAGAAGTTGTTTCCTAATAAAATCCGTGATCCTCCAAATGATCCTAACCAGTCCGGCATTGTCCTAACCAAGACATAGCTATAGGGGTGTCGCACATTTAGCTTGTTCTTAACATAAAGCATAATTAAGCTAATATTTTAAGTGTTATATGTGATGATGGCTATTCGTAGTTGAAGAGAAAGGGTTGTGCATCATTTCATGATCGCAGGACCGTGGAAGTGATATCCCAAGTACATGGGGCCTCAGGCTCAGGGTGCAGGACTTGCCCTGAGAAAAGATCGGGGTCACACCTAGAACAATTTTCTGTTTGTAAATCATTTGCATCTCAACGATTCAATATCCATGTGATTTGACCCTTCTCAACTCTACCATCTCTTCTCTTGTATTTCAAATTGTATTATAAACATGCCAGGGACGTTACAAATTGATGATATTATATGGAGACGGGGAATCTCTGTAGGTACGCAGATTGTATGTGATCTAGACATATTGGTGACAGACCACCCGCCCACAGTATACCATCCATCATGGCGGCTGAGTGACGTTTCGTTATAGCTCCGCGTTGATCAATCACACATCGTTAAATCCGCTGGGACCTGGCGAGCTCCTCTAAAATTAGATGTCAGTCCAGTCACCGGCCGATTGACACGTGCTATGGGCCTCTCCGAGGTTAGGCCCCTGGCGCGACAATTGTGAAATTTCTTCTTTATTCAATAGGTTTTTTTATTCATATTGGAGGAATACGCCTCGGGTTCTATACACCCTATCTTGAATACAAGGCACGGTATTTGAATGGTTTACGTGCAGCTTGTCACTTTCTTGTCTTATTTACATTTATAATGGTTATTTAGATATCATTTCATTTTGTCAAATTACCCCTAGCCCAAATGTCAGAGATGCGAGTTTTCATCTTAACCAAGGAAATCCTTGTTTTAATTTTCGGTTTATACAATTCAAATAACTTGGGCCTCATTAACACCAATAAACAGTGGTTCAAACCTCTCCACACCCCCAGCGCCAGTCACTGGCCAATATCGATGTGTTTTGCATTTTTTTCAGTCTCTCTGAGGCAGTAAATTCCATGGAACATATTTCATTTTTGGATGACCCAATGATGGCCTCTGACCAAACTGCTGTACTATTGTGCAGGCTTATTGCCCGGAAGACCGCCATGTATATGGAGTAATAGAGTATGATACAAACTCGGGATCTGAGTACATGCAATAAGCATAGATGAGTAAATTATACCTGCATATCTAATCTGTACAGTGGTGCTTCAAATAGTGACCACTAGCTCTTGCATTCTCAGAGAGTGTTTGCAAGAATATCAAATGGAATATTAGTACGGACAAAGCGAGCGTTTTCCAGACCAGACCACATCAGGGGCCTATTGAGTGATTTAGGATTTACATGATGACCTTTTTCTGTACGCCAACAAGACTCATGGACGATGTGAGTCAACTTTATTCAACACTTATGGGCAACCTTCCATCAGCCAGAAGTGTCTGAGCGAGGGCGCTTGAACGTTATTAAACGATAACTCTCGTACGGAATCTCCTTGTACCCCATACTCTGTAGTACTCAGCAAACCCCTGGGGCCTGTTTAATAATCTAGGATCGTACATGAAGAGCATTTTCTGTAACATGTACAAGAGTTATCGTTTGATGATATTTAATTTTGTTCGCGAGGGCAGTAATAGCCGTCCATAAGGTCATCCATAAATGTTGAATAAAGTTTACACACATCATCCCTGTTTCTCTATGGTAAACAGAAAAGGGGCTACAGGTACGATCCTGGATTATCAAACAGGCCCCAGGTTCATACTAATCTGTGTAAAGCTGTGATTTTATAGAAACGCAATTCTGCACCTTCTCCATCTACAGCTTCATTGCTGACCAAATAGTGGCCAAATAAATGCCGAGATCCGGTATTCATATTACCTCAAACCTTAACATTTCATCGGCCAACCTTGGAATTGTATAGTTTTGTGATCTATGCAAGCTTAGATGGAAAATGAACGGAACGGCCTTGGCCGACAGTCATGTATACATATTGAATGGAGGATTTAGAATTGAGAAAAACGTCCACGTCTCTTTTTTATTTCCCAAGGGACTCTGTCCCGCTTAGAGTCTTCCCCCTATTGTTAACCCCAGTTCTCTGCATCTATCTTGCTCTCCCACCCCACCCCCTGTCTTCCCTCTCCGTTGCCCTTTATTTCCCACCTTCTGTTCTGTCTTTCGCCCTCCGTACTCCTCTCCCATCGCCCTGCCCTGTCCTTCCTCCTCTGCCCGTCCCCCTCCTCACTGTGACATTTCCCTCTCAACTTCCCCTTCCTCTCCCTCTCCATTTCGCTACTTGCTTCAAATCCCCTCAATTCCTCTTCTCTCCGTTCCCCCCGGTACCCCTTTCTCGCTCCCATCCTCTCTCTAACTTACCTTTCCTACTCGCTCTCCTCTCCTCACGTCTTCCATCTATTCACCCCTTTATTCTCTCCCTACTTCTCATTGTATCATCGCTTTCACAATTATCTTGTCTTATCGCCTCTAGCTTCCAGTCCCTGTGAGGCTGGAAGCAGGCATGGAGTCAGACTAGTCTATAGGGTACAGAGGTATATAGTTCATTCTCCAAACAGATCGTTGGTCCTTTTTGGAAGCCGAGTGGTCCCAAGGAACCACCAGAAGAGTGGGAGAGGTCCAGCATTACCAGTGAAGATGGTGCCATTAGCCGGGGACCGAGTCTCTTACCAGGGTGTATTGAGATCCATTGGAAACTGCACTTACCACCTGGGTTCTGTCAGAGCAGTCTATAGACGGATCAAGTCTGTTTTTTTTTGGTTTTTAAAAAAAAACTTTATTCATTCTGCCATGGGCAGTTCTTCCATGAAAGTTACAATTGGAAACAATAATTGTCGAACAGTAAATACAGTTACTGGTACAGCAGCCCTCATATCTTTTCGTCTCCTCTATACCACTTGGAGACGTAAGCTCGGAGCGGTTTATAGATGGACCATGCATAGTGGGTGGCATAGTGCTCATGTCCATTTGTCTCCTCCTCCACTAAACGACAGCTATCACCGCTGACCGTACCCCTGCACCCTTCCCTCACCATCACCCCACAGCAGGCTCCATGTATTGAATTTCCTTTCCAACAGTAGATTAGTTCCTATAAGCATCCACCCGTCCCTCTATAGTGAAGAGAGATGGGGGTGATTCAATCAGTTGGCGATATATGCACAATCGTCATTTAGAAGTCATAGCCCCTTTTGGTATTAGGTTTACGGACTTATTGCCATTTACTGGTCGATGATTGTAGTAGGCTAACGGGAACTTTATGTATTTATCCATGATATATTACTCTGATCATCTTTGTTTACAGTGCAGCAGGGAGAAGGAGAAAGACATAACGGTATCTTTGAGGAAATAAAAGCTGGTGGCAAGGGGCAGGGCAAAGAAATATAAGCTTATGAATTAGATATCGCAAATAAAGAGATAGGGCTACATATTATTGGTTATATTTGCTATTGATTGAATTCCAAAGATGTAAGTTGAATGCTTAGAGGAGAATCGGACTATATTCAAGGTTCACTCCTAGCGTTGAATATTTTCTTTAAAACCGTAAGAACTAAAATGTTTTATATGTTTTGCATGCCAGCAGTATTTGTAATCGTTATGGCCATACCCCGCATTTTATATGTATTTCACAAGTTGATAAAAAATATGAAAGCGACAAATCTCTGTTTGGGCTGCATAGCCTGGTGGTAACTGAGCAGCAAGTGTTGTAATGAATAACACACTTTATATATACCCCATAAATATAGATTAAGAGAAACCCTGGTTACCCAGCCTTTAAGGGTGGCCATTCGAGGTCTTTTGTAACATAGATACATCCCGAAAAGGCCAATAACGGCATCCCTACGGGCTCAGTCACGACGTTTACATATTAAAATGTAACTAAATTGTATATAAAAATGCTATATCATTTACTTACGAAGTCGACGATTCACAGCCTGTTGACCCAATGTTCAAATTCACTGGGCACAGTGCACCCGAGCAGCAGGTAGTATTTCACCGACATTAACCCATAGCTATACAATGTAAAACGTATGGCAGAATGCGTCTGAAAGTGTTTTTACTCTATGCATATGGACACAGTCAGTAGAACAGAATTCTACCATGATATTCCCTCCCCACACGACTCCCCCGAAGCCTGGCCCCCGAGAATACTGGCAGGTGCACAGATAGGCTTATTCCCGCCTATGATATAACGGTTAATAACAACCTGGCGCTGGCCCCAGTCCCGCCTCCCGGTTCCCCTGACAGGCCCCGCCGAGCCCGCTGACAGCCCGAGAAAGGATCGGCCCTCCTAGAAATGGATTTCTAGGAGCGAAGAAGTGGATTTGTAGGAAAGGCTTTCTGGTCGCGATTTCTCGGGACAACCCCCGAGTGCTGGGAACACTAGTATGTCGCCGTCACTACTCAGTCGGTCGTCTACGCCCTCCATCTCTGGTGAATTGTCATCCAATATGGCCAGATAAGACGATTTCCAAGCAGGATATTTTAGTGGTATTTTTTATATTTTCCTCCTATTCCACACCAGCATAGCTGTCAGAGAAATATAGAAAAATCTCCGCCGCTTGTCAAGTGCTGGCGAATAGAAATGATGTATTTTAGTAGGGCGGAACTGTAGGAAATCCTTTAAGCTTCTGACAGGTGAGATGGATTTAGGTTGTATTTGATATTTGTGAATTGGTGCACTTCATGGAAACCCCGAGCGTGTTTACGGGAAATATCTCTGGATCTGGTACTGGAGGAGGTGGAAATGGGATGGACTCAGACATGTTCAGGCTATTTCCCTGTCAGATTAAGAAGTCGGTGAAACTCTCTAGAGACAGGAGCAAATGGTATGTTCATCATTGATGAATGAGCGTAATATTATTCTTTTAAAAAACGTTCAAGAGCTTTGGTTTATATAAAGTCTATGGGTTGTTTTCTGTAACTCGCTTTTACCCCATCAACTTGTCATTTCAACAACTTCTTTCGAGGATCCAAATACATCAAATATTTGTGGGTCAATGAGATATTTCAACTGGGCACGCCTCTAAAACGCTGAGGCACTGGCCTTCGGCATCTTTCCAAAAGTCACATTGTTAGCACGCAGATGGTAAAGGGATAGTTTTTGCAGCTCGTTGAAAGTCTATATTACCTCTCCTAACCTAGGCAGTTTGTAACAGTGTGCAATCCCCGCTCAATAATCAGAAAATATTCAACGGACCTAAAGCATATATTCTACAAGTAATTGTTCAATACACTGTTGTCTCTTCGAATGTGTTCTCACTTACATTATCAACTGCCCTAAGAAATTGGAAACTGTCTTACCGTCTTCGTACGTCAAAATTACATGGTAGAATTATTGATCAGATATATCCCGATGCCGTAGGCATGGGTAGGGTGGTATACGTAGGAGAAACGACCACAGGTATATAGTAATAATGTTAACGCATATTTAATGAGTAGATCTTTTAACCATGAGTTGCTCTTCCACACCTCTCTGACCGGAGAGCGACAAGAAGCCACCCAGATACTATTACCACCTTCTCGCCCCCGCTGCCGACTTGGGGAGCCACCAAAACCAACACCAAGAGGCTGCGCCTAATTTGAGACACAAATTAACAGCGGTAACTGTAACTGTCAGTCATGTAGGGTACCTGGTCACCCGAAGCCATTGCAAAGGAAGCGGGAAGCCATCTCTGACCTCTGTGTGTCTGGTGGGGTGCTGGAGCTAATAGCTGCTCCCAACTGCTCGTTGTTTGTACAGCTGGGAGAGCTGCTCACGCTGGTGTCCGGTGGAGGGCGCCACCAGGCCCCTATTCTAAAGATGAGCTGCTCGTTCAGGTCCGTTCTCACTGAGCCGGTGAGTACGAGACACACTGAGCTGCTCACAGACCCTTAATATGAGGATAGACATGGAAGCCAGATGTGTGAATGTTGGAGATGTCCGTCGATATTGCTAAGGGCGCCGACCCTTTCTGTTCGCAGATAATAGATTCAGAACAGTCACGTAATATAAAGAGACATAGTTAGTGTGACTGAATGGAATCTGTTCCTCGATATTTTGATCAGAAATACCCACCGAGTTCGAAGAAAGTAAGTTTTTACTAGCTCTGAATCTTAGATGTATTTCCTCGAAATATTGACCAGCGAATTTAGAATTATTTTATACACTGTCGACAAGAAGGTAAATGACGGATTATTTACTATCCTATCCATGCATATATCACTGTCCAGAACAGGCATATATTATCGATGGGAAGTCCATCTTGTTGCAGACCTGTGTTGAAAACAGTCTCAAAGTTCATCTTTTTAAACGACAGCTACCCATGCACATTGCCACGATACTAATATGATTTATTTGAACAAATACACCCTTGAGAGTAATGTCCTGATTGCTATTATTATATACTTGTGGTTGAACATCTATGAAAAAATACTCGTTGCTAGGGGTGCAGTATTAATTATGTTCGTGCCCTAGGGCTATAGTGAATGACCGCTAGCATGTAAGTAATGAAAATGGTGTTTTTTATGATTCTCAGGTATATGATAAAAAAGGAAGGGTATATACTGTTGGGGAATTGATGTCGTTCTTTTGTTCCGGGACAAGAGAACAGGAACTGACATCAATTCGTCCATATTAGATAGATTTCCTCATAATATGGTCTCCAGTTATCATATTTCCCAAACTAATTTTTCTCCTCACATAAGAAAAACAACTTCATGTAAGGAAACCTCTCAGGCAAATAAACTGGATCATGAACTTGCACAAGCGAATTTATTTCTCTCTTTTTCGCAAAAGCAGCTTTATGTTTTTCAAGCTACAAAGATCGCGTTCAATGTTCCAAGAGTAAATCTTAAAATGAGATCATTAGTTTGAGATTTGCACATGTCATGAAAGTACTTTTGACGGAGCTCTAGGAAGAAAAAAACTATGAGTTAAGATGTCTTTCAACTTTGTGCCAACTACGTTTTTCTCCTTTTCCCAAGAGTCTCAGTCTGTAATGGCTTCTGCAGAAGGGTTCACACCTGAGGGCGACCATTTTTTCTCAAGCTAACAAAAAGAAAACCTCGAACTAACACTTCATCACACCTGAAGAAAATTTGCGAAAGACAATCTCAATTGCATTATTCATTTTAAAAGCAATTAGTATTAGGAAGGATGTAAAATAGTCATGTATTTCCTTTTTATCAAAAATTAGAATTCCTGGTTGTGGAAGCCATGCCTGAAGCCATACGGTTTTGAAGCGATTGTCATAGGGCCTCGGGAACGAAGCCACTTTACCAGATGGCATCACCATAGATTCAGAGCCAGAATTGCTTTTGGCCAAGACCATTTTTTATCTGGGTGTTATTCGTGAGCCAGAGCTGCCCTCAACAAAAGAATATTCACGAGAATTGGAGATTCGGGGAACAAGCTTTCATCCTCACCTTGGCACCTACGCTCAATGGCTTTCATGACAGGCCCGAGGCTAACCGTGGTTTTTGAAGATGGTACCGCGAGTTTCCTTAGCGGGATTTCGTTTGCCCCTGACAAACAATCGATAGTGCCTTATTTGATGGTCTTTCTCTCCCCCACTTTTCTCCAACTCCTTCCTCTGTCAATTCCTCTTGTGGTGAAGTTTGAGAAGCTGTGTAGTCAGTATTGTATTGCATATTCTAATAAAGATTTCTCACCATATTCAGCGAAACGGGACATTTCTGGACGTTTACATGGGTACCTGAGACTACAATATTAAAACTTTTTCTAAAATAGGGCTGTCATATAAGTGAAAATCATTAACAATCTGAAAATTATCAACAGAATTAATTATCTGTATGTGTTGAGGTTATACAATACATATTGATCTAAGAATGTTCAAATAAGATTCTAGTTTTAAGATCTTATTATCCTTCTTTGACTTTATGTGATAACTTATAGATTCAATAAAGGCTGTAAGAAAAGAAATCTAAACAGGTCATCTCAAAATATGACCCATCTTTAGACTGGGATGTATGAAGGTACCACAGTTGATATTCTCACCATATTCAGTAAATGAACACATACAGTGATGGTATCAGACATGACTCAATATTCAATTTAGATAAATGATAATATTACCGATTCGTTATCACATTACACTCAACCTCACGATTCTTGTAACTTTACATATACATCCTTTTTTTAACCTGGTGAACTAGTAACAACACTTTCCTAAAGATTAGCGTCTATTATTTGTGATTATCCTCACCTCATATCAGTTGAATGACGACTATATCTGTCTAAGTTATGAGAATTAAATCCAGGGGTCGGGTAATCCCTGAGTAGCGGAGACGTGAGCGTGTTGTTTGACATGCCCCCGTCATTGCCCCCTCTGGCGGCATGACCGGCCATACGAGCGCTATAGGGCTCTGTCAGTCAGGGGAGGCATGGTACCTGATTAGAGGACCGCCCACTGCAAGTAGAGGGTTGAAAGGCTGAGTAGAGACCAGTGGAGCCGCGATCCACGAGGTAGTTACAGGCCCGCCGACTGTACCGCCAATCAGAGCTGGCAGTCAGCGAGGTGGAGACAGATTCCCCGCACAACGGCCGCCGACAATATGGACCGGGTACTCCTATCAACTATAGTATACAAAGTCCCCATTGAAAATGTATGGGGTCTTAGTAAACCACTACCCATTGTGTCTATGTTGTGAGAGACCATGATAATCAGCGTATGCAGATTGAAATCCATTGTATAAAGCCTCAAAGCCATTGATTACGGGTAAATAGTCCCTTTGTAACATAGAGCAGGAAAATAGTCCGTATATTGGTATACCCTTTGATATGGCAATTCCTGGGTTTAACCATGAGAGGCTAACGTTCGTGTATTACTACGCATCAAACTCTTGCGTGGTTTACGACCGCATGTCCACAAAACCATCGATTGTGTATATATGCAGTAGTCAGGCGGGAATGCAGAGTACCAGGAGGAGAACTGTGTAGGGAGAGGGTTAGCTTTTCAGCTGTTATTCCGCCATGCTCTCTGATAATGTTATATCATAAAGCATGTGGTAGAGACCATAATCTTTATTTATCATTAATAGGTGTCATAATGTCCGTTATAATACACCCGTGGTCGCATGTCCTACATATATACCACCTGCTCCAACCCATGCCATATTTATGGCTCGACAACACATACCTGGTGTACGAGGTATTATGTGGCATACAGGGCACGTACGGCGACAAACCCAACAAATCATCCAAAAGCGAAGGTAAAAGGTAATATAATGATAAGGTAGTATATTATACCAAAACAGGTATACTGTGTCTGTATGTGATAGATACTTGGAGAAATTTATGATTAGATGAATCTCTGCCTTTGGCATCAGTTCATCTTCAATTTTACTGCGTATTTATCACTTACAGCCACAGTAACCCTCTTTCCATATACATATATTACTCCCCGGGGGTTTAGACATTTATTTCTTCTTCCAAGAGTCCCATGCCATCACTACTTCTCTATGACGCTCCCTAGCTCGTCAATGGTGGCATGCCCAGTGTTTCGACCCAGTGCCAAGTAGATTCTGAGACATTGGATAGCAGCTTCCTTTATGCCAGGCCTTGGTTCGGCATCGCCGGTCCATCATTACCTCACAAAGCAGGTGTCGATATCTGGACTGAGAAAAGAGCATATCAGCAAAGCCTAGCTCTCAGAGTCTCAACACGGCACCTCCACAGCCATATGGCCCCAGACCTTGCCTTTGTACTATGCCTCCCACAGCCTATTCTCTGAGCCCCTGTCTCCCCACCATGTTCCCTAAAGACCTATTCTCCCAGCCCCTGTCTCCCACCATTCCTCCCAAACCCCTATTCTCACAGCCCATATCTCCCCAACATGCCTCCCAAACCCCTATTCTCCCAGCCCCTGTCTCCCCACCATGCCTCCCAAACCCCTATTCTCCCAGCCCCTGTCTCCCCACCATACCTCCCAAACCCCTATTCTCCAGGCCCATATCTCCCCACCATGCCTCCCAAACCCCTATCACCTATTCTCCCAGCCCATATTTCTGCACTGCACCTACCAAGTGGTATGCTCCCCGTCCAGTCTCCATACCTCACCCCCAAGAGCTACGTTCCTAGTCCTTATCACCACACTGCACCTCCCAATTCCTCCAGTCCCAACTCCATCCCCGCCACTCCCAGTTCCCCAGCCTCGACCCTCTTTTCATACCCCCAACACAGTCCACCCCTCATCTCTAAATCAATTTCAAAGCGGGAATCTCCTCACAGAAGATGACACCGTGTACCATTCTCGGGCCAGTGGTAATGGGTGTTGTGATTGAATACGCGGGCGGCCTCAGATCTTGTCGGCAGATGGCAGTGTGGTGCGGTGATTATTACATCTCTACCTGCCGGAGAAGACTCGTCTGTGCCATAATAGGGAACCACCCCTGACGTCCTGCTACATGAAATGAGGTTTGTAGATACAGTGTGTAAGACCAAGAAGGAATTGTATCGAGATCCATAGACACTGAAAATATGCCATGAGTTTCGGTCGCTGATTAATCTCACGAGACAAAGCCGAGTGATATTAAATAGGAAACCGAAATGAACGTATTTTCAGCGGTTAAGATTTTATCTCACCTCTACTGACTGATTGGTTAACATCATCCCCCTTTGAGTATTTTCTTTTTACAATGCTCCATGGGCGTTAAGTACGGGTTCCCTATGCTAAGCTTTTGGGAAGAAAATACCAAGGGTGAGATAAAGCTTAATCCCTTGCGTTTATCAAGTTAAAATTAGGGAGCTTCTGCATGTCTGCGATATGAATCTATATCATTTTGTGTCTTGTCTGAAAATTTTCTTAAAGACTGACCTTAATGTGGTTATGGTCTTTTATTGAATAAAAGGACATTACATTCGACTATAATCACAGGGATGGCAGTTTTCCTGTTTTCCAAGGAAATCATTGTTTTCATTTTCAGATTATAAAAGTGTTTTTCCTTGTGTAAAACAAGGAGAGAATAAATTTGGCCTCATTCATACCAATAAACAATGGTTCAAACCATCCCACACACCCAAACCCCACTCGATGGCCAATAACGATGTGTTTCTAAAGCTGTGAATTCTAGTTAAAAAGTATTTTCTCTTTTTTTTCTTGACCCAACTGAAATTCCTGAATTTTAGCGAGTCGTTCATGAAGAAAGTTTTCATATCATCCCCATCACCTAATCTCTAACTGCAGCATGTAAAATCAGCGTTGCTTCTACTGTACTAGCTGCTGTGGATATCCCTCACTCAGATCCTCGTCTGTATTGCTGGACACAGGAGAAGAGGGAACGAGCACTTGAGAGCGGATCGACCGCACAAATACCATCTAAATGGGCTTTGATATGGTGATTAATACTGCACCATCACGCTATTGTGCAATGAACATGTAGACATTCTGAGCGATGTATCAAACACAAAGACCGTACCTCGTGGAGCATGTAAAGAATCACGGTCCTTTTTGTATTATGATGAAGTAGGTGATAATCGGACCAAGATTTAGTCATTTTTCTCAATGAATTAGAAGAAAAGTAGGTAAGGTAATGGGGTCTTCCAATCAGATAGCTCATTAGATAAGTTATTAAGCCCAATTGAGGAACCAGCGGTGGACTGCTTCACCACAGCAACACATAGTTGCATATGGTGGTTCTCCACCAGTGTTATTGTCTAAGGTGATGAGACAGTATGCTGATTGAAGTTAGTCCAAATTCATGTCCCATTGCAAGCTTTATAGTTACGGATACTGCAATGACTGTTGCTGCGGACTGTTTGTACATCGAGATATTTCACCATATGATTTCTTGGTGTTTATGCTTGAGACAACCATATTGGTTGTAACTAAGGGATGCCCCTCGTGGAGTGTTAAGCGGAGCGAGCATGGCCAGCTAGGACAAGGGAAGCTCAAGCTAGTTTCTCAATAGAGAAATTGAAAGGTAACCGTGCATAGAGAATTGACAATACTGTACATAGAGGAGAATACCAGGCTATGTTTTAAAAGAGAAAACTCTAGTTAGCGCCATAGTCGTCAGTGGCAGCAATGATTGACGGGTGGAATCAATAAAATTAGACAAATTTTTACAGTCTGTATACGTATGTGACCAGATTGTTGCATCGTCCCTGAAATACAAGTATGTAATATATATTATACAACACACACACACGCACATCAACGCTCTAAGTCTGGCAGGGGTTCCATAGAAATAAGTTTTTTTTAATAATTTCAATACATTAGCGCGATTGTTTTTGTGTTGGAACGAAAGCACCATCAGCTCATTTAGGCCGAGACCGATACATGACATTTTGCGCAACAACCCAATCAAATATGGTGACAACCTTGCTGAACCACCTTCTCACTGATATTCTAAAGTCTAGTATAGCAGTGGGCTATATACTCCTCATCGTAGCGGCAATTCCTAGTTTATGTTTCCCCCCATAAACGCTCACTAAGTAAGGCTTATGTCTGTGTAGACCTATTATGGTGTGACCTCTCAGGCAGTGACAACCTCATCATGTCTCTCGGGTGACATCAGTACAGAATATACTGCTTCACGTATTGATTGGTTATTTCTCTCCTGTGCGCCCACCTCCAGTGTTCCCTGGTGTCTCAGCACTTCTGCCCTGCCTACCCCTAAGACCTTCATTTTTCTAGGGCGTAAGCTGCGGAACGAACGGGATTCATCTCTTATTGCCGGCACTACTTTCTTTGATGTGTATCCCTACGCGTCGCCTGCGCCTTTTAATGTAATTGAAATGGGCGCGCTGCATTGTGGGCCCCGCGGGCAGATTTCCGGCGGGGCGTGGAGACGTTTCCGGATCCGCTGAGACAAGAGATCAAACACTCCTCTCACGTGGGGATCGGGTCACTCTCCCCCCATATTCTTAGCCCCCGCGTCCCCACCCACTCATCCGCTGAGCCCCGACCCCGCCCACCCAACCGTCTCCAGGCAATATGTGAGAGGTCCATACACTCTACGAGCGTGACCTGTAAACCTCAAATACTACACGTACTTCACCTTTTGCTGTTTATATTTTGGGGAAGGTAATGTATATGAAGACATTCATATTGTTGAGTCACTTAATGTCTATTATATTGATCAGGTTGCCAAAAGTTGAAAGCCAAATCGTAACTGATTGTCACACCTCATCAAAGGCTAAACCGTATAAATTAGAAAGTACACTTTAAGATAGATCATGGAGTCTGTTTGGCGTGTCTCCATGCAATATGTTTGATTAAAATGCTTGTATGACTACATGGTTATTATCAGTTTCTTATCAGATAGATGTACAGATAACATCTGGCCTCAGCTACAGCACTGTGTTCCATTTCCAAGTTATAGTTTTCATCTCATAGATCTGGTTTGACCATCATATATGCCCTTTCTATATTCCTGTGAGTTACACATTCGCAAAACCCTCTCACTCCTTGCAGATTCATTGTAGTTGCAGCAAACGTATAAATTGCAAACTAGAAGGAATAAATGTAATATGATTGTTGATCAGTGTTAGGGCTCCGTTGTAAGATCTCATGACACCTGCTCTCAAGGTTTCAAATCTTAATGATCGATATTCCTCAATATCTACCTAATCATAAGCCAACCAAACGAAGCTCAACTATGGTGGAACCCGACTACTTACAGGCCACCAAAAGGTGCTGCTAGATTTTCGGAAGGCGAAAGAGTCCTAAATTTCACAGCTCTAATCATAATTTACTAGTATTCCTGACACGATTAGGTCAAGCAGATTACTACTTAGAATGGGCTTTATATATCTAAAGATGGTAGTTTTCCACTAATATTATTGTTATTATTGCTTTGGAAAGGCCATACATATAACAGCTCGAAATGGGGTGCACGGGTGCACTGAGACTGTGCGGCGACAGATCTTGGGCCTGCCGTTAGGAATCCCTAGAACTGTTCCCCATGATGTGGGTTACAGTGTACTCTACACAAAGACAATACACCCACCGCTGGCGCCTCACACTGACGACAGCTGCGAGGATTTACGTCACAGATAACTTGTTGACGTCACGTGATGCGACTTCGCCAATACCCGGTGCGTGTCAGGAAAAGAATTGAAACCAGGATATCATCAAGCTGGGACTAGCGAAAGGCGGAACATAGTAAATATGATACACCCACACATGCTCTCTTAGATCAATATGTCAGATATGGAGTCACCGTTGTATATACATTTACAGAGTTCACAGACTCCCACTTTTCAGTTGATTTATCAACCTTACCCTTGTGACAAGGCCATGTCTTCAATCTTTCCAACAAGTTTAGAAACTTAATTCAATTAAGGCAGGTGATATTGATACAGCATCCATTCATAGTACACATGTCACCTAAAACATTCAAAAATTCACCAGCCATATCTATGATGGGCTAGAATGGGGGAAACCCTGGTTTGCTGGTACCCTGCGTCAGACTAGCACTAGCTACTCATACTAGGACATCATAGAGTTACTGTTAAATACAACTTGGTACCCCATAGTCTGAGCAGCTTTCTTTATACTCGTTGGTCTGGGTTACAGTTGGGCGGTCGATATGTGATGGGAGAGTTAAGTGCAGAGTATCAGGGGGGAGAGGTACAGTCGTATCCGGAGCGAGGCGGATGAATACGACGGTGTGCCAGTAGATAATAACCCCCCATACAATGAGCTGGTGTGTCAGTAGATGATAACCCCCCGTACAATGAGCTGGTGTCGCCGAGCCTCCAGCTGCTCTGCACGACCCGGATGTAGAATATAAGGTGTCACCTGATTGGTTACATCGCCTCAGCCGGAAGTATAAGTAGAGTAGTATAGTGCGCCCGTCGCTGAGTAGATCCTTCTTTCTGCTTGGACTTAGTTGTCTCAACCAGACAACTCAGACACATGATATACCAGAATTGGAAGTGGGACTACATTCGGAGGGCAAAATAATTTAAATATGAAACCGATTTAATGATATATCACCAATGTATTATCACTGGAGAAATACACTGTCAGTGTTCAATGAGTTTCAGACATTTGAGTTGTGTCCTGTGTGTCTCCCTCAAGCTATATAGTAGGAAAACTGACAGGGTGTTTCATCTGATAATTGTTACGAACTGACAAACTGGAAAATATTTACACCAGCACCGTTAGGCGGGAGGGGTGTATTTTCGAGTCTGTGAGTGAGTAATAATTATCAGATTAATCGCTGGGTCTAATTTTCCTTTATCATACACCTTGAAATATTAAGAATCCATAAGAATCTACCTTTAATCACCATTCAAAGTCTGATTTGGTCATACTGAGCTGGTCCGCTCATGCTGATACAATCCTTATATTACTACCATGGATTTTGTTTGTTTGTATATATAATACACATATATTTTTAAATGTAAATAGCTGCATTTTACTCTCTGGAACTTATATGTTTCAATTTTCTTTTTTTCTCCCTCATGTATTATTTGTTAACAACTGTCATGTAATCACATTTTGAGATTTGAATTTTGGCGACTGATTTGATTATCTAGCGACTAATTCAATCTATGTAATTTGTTAAGCACCTCAGACTGTCTCCCACATGTAGAATAATTAATTTTGTCATCATACATCCAATCAGCGGTCAAACGTGTATGAACAATTACATACATTACTTCAATGTAGAAAAAATTGGTGATTTCATTGTTTAGTCAATTAACTTGGTTTCAAAAGAGAATCTAGAGCATCAAGGTATTCAGTATGCAAATCTGCCCGTTTCTTAGAAATAAGGTCCTAAGAAATAGGATAGAGGTTAAGCCTCGCTCTTTTAACACAGCGCCTCACAGTTATACGACATTTTCCCGATCGTTAAAAAGGCAATCATTAGGCGTTGGTAATATTTGCATGCATCTATTTCCACAGGCTTCCATCTATGGCGTGCTGGCATTTTACTACTCTATGCAATCTGCCTGCACAACTTTCATCACGACGCCCAGCTCAAAATTGGCCAAATGATGTCTGCCTCGTAAATTGGTGTTTATATAACCTCCGGGAAGTTGGTCAATTTGCCTGGTAAAGGGTATGGTGACTGAGAGAGGGTCCATGTGTACTTAAAACACTGATGACCGATTTGGGTCCGGTTTTCAGCGGTGTAATTCGCCCGTGAAATAATGATTGAAGGAGTATTGTGTGTGGTCATTGCTGGAAGTGCACATGCAGTATTCTATAGATCCAGTAAATGATAGGCCCAGAGACCCGCTGTCGATGTCTGTTGGCCTTAAGGGAAGCTACCTCCCACACCTACCCTAGGCCCACTGACGCTGTCACTGCCCCAGTATAGGACCACCTGCGAGCTTGCACAGGGCTATAGATTGTCTGTAGACTTAATTCACATAGTTCAGGAGGATGTTATTGTGTTGATGGGAATAGAGCTAAGATGACACGGCCATCTTCGTTTGCTATGAAGAATGGCAAATGTGGACCTAGATAAAAGTCAATATTGAATACATGGCAATAGCCACAATCACGGCAACTAACTCTACTACAAAAGGACCCATAGTTAAGCTGATATCATCAAACTGAAAAGCTTCTGAGTAAATATCAACTAGGATCAGCTTCGAAAAGTAATTTGCTATTCGTGAAAGGCCGTACTGCTGCGTGTAAGCCGATACCCGTGCAACCTTTGCATGGCTCGACCACAAGAATTGAGACACGTCTGTCGATGTCCGATCTCGTTTGAGCTTTTCTCGAGTCGTGGTTATTAGACAAGTTATACTTATATATGCAAATTTTATCCTGATTTGTCACTCCATGGCAAGCCTGTTGATGTGGGAAAAGGAGGGGAGAAAATGGTAAAGGCTACCAGCTTCTGGGAGTAGTAAACCCGCATAGTCCCTCGGACGATCAAAAATCCTTTTATGCGTGTTTGGAAATCCACAATTAGTTCAGACCAGACACCAAACTAGACAAATGTTTCCATCCGTGAGACAGGCACACCCGACAAGATTCAAATCCGGTCTCATCTGGTACATACAAAATCAGCCAGTGTCCCATCGGTCTAGGAAGATGCTACCACAGCCTATAGGCATTGTACACGTGTTCTATTACTATATTAATATCTGAAATGCGAGAAAGGTTAACCATTTGAAATATTGACATTTGCTTATGAGAAAAGTAACACTACGCGTCCCAGTGGATAGAGATACAAGTTCATACAATATTAGCTTTATTTCACATTGGAGAAAATCCAAATCTCTGAACCTTCATAATAACCGACATAGGTTGAATTAATCAAAAATGTAGGTTTTTTTCCCAGCATCATCAACGATTTCAATGATGATTCTAGGGGAAATATAACTTTTCCTTCGTTGATTGCACAAGGTTATATGCCATCAATGAGTTAAAGATAGGTTTTGGCATTGATTTTTCTTTCTCTAGTTCAAATAAGTATGGTTTGTTAGAATACGTATCTGCTCATACATCCACGGTGTTTGTGGATTATTCAGATTCACTGAACCAGACGAAGGTGGTGTGCACATAATCCACATTATCAATGATTCTGTCTTAGCGTCAGTGAAGTGTATTCGTATATTGAATCCAGGTTCTTTCTGCAATATCTCGGTTGTTTCAATGCCAGGAATAACCTCAAAACACAATTATTATGTTTTTCAGATCAATCTTCTAGAGCAGGTAAAATTGCCTTTCTTGTTGCCAAATGCACGCTGACGGAACCAGTCAGACCTGTACATGTAGTTACACCTTTAGGTCACTTTGGGTACAGTGAGTAGTCATACTGTAATGTACATCACGCACCCTCTTCTATTCTAGTGTTTAGTATATTATCATATACCTGTGTGCGAATGTCTATCAAATACTGCCGGCGGATAGAGGTGCAGCATCAATAATGTTTGCGACCTAGGGCCGTAGTGAGTGCCTCCTAGCAAGTAAGTAATTGAAATGGCGAATTTTGATGATATCCAGACATATAATAATAAGGAAATGTACATACTGTGGGAGAACTGTTGCCGTTCTCGGTCTTTTGTCCCGGAAATACATCCCAAAGGCAAAAGACTACGAACAGAAATCAATTTGCCCACATTAAGTATGTTTCCTTATATCATCTTCTGGGATGATCTGTGGTGTCTAGAATAAATAGCACACAGATCATCTGATTGTATCTTGAGGATGTGACCAATAGATACCACTTCAACATGTAATAGGATTCCAATAATGAGAAGGAACTGTATTTATATCCATAGCAACTAAAAATATAACATGAGTTTTGGTTTTGTAGTGATCTTACGAGTGACATTATGAAAGAACCCAAATGAATGGCTTATTTTCAGTGGCAATAGATCGGGTGCAGTTCAGATTTGATCTCACCCCTGTCACTAATATGAATTGGCTGACATTGGTGACATCATTTCCCATTGCGTACTTGTTTATAATACTTCTTGGGTATCGAGTATGGTTTCCCAGGGGTGACATAATACATCATGCCTGCATCTTAAGAAGATACTTCATGCAGTTAAATCTGGCTAGGTTCACATTCGGGTCTCGCCTTCTTTCACTTCCGTTGGGAATAGGAAATGTCGACGCCTTAAAGGTTAAGGATAGCTGAAGCTCATGGTACGATTCGTTTCTGATATAGATCACGATCTTTGTTAATAATATTACAATCAGATCGGAGTGTATTGTCACTTTACAATCGCAGTAATATCTATACAATATATACATGATTTTTTCATAATACCATCTATTCTGTCTCGTTACATTTCGTAGTAGCTATATATATATATTTATATATACATTTATATATAATCTGCATCTGGCCGTTTGGAGACTGGAATGCCGTGAGAGTGATTGCTGTATTAATTGCTGCAACCAATCCCAATAGGGGTCATAACTGAATAATAGCCAATGACACTGGTCCTGTACACCTTTCTCAACGTCACATAGTTGGCAAGCAGATAGTGAAGGGGTAGTTTTTTATAGCACGTTAGAGTCTATATGATCTCTCCCTAACTTAGGCAACTCTATGATATTGGGAAAGGTACAGAGGACCAGAGTATCCATCAACTATCAATGAGAAGATATTATGAGGAAATGACCTTTTTGTTGATCAAACGGTCTATATTCATGGTCAGTCGTCAAGTCTATACAGATCGATGCCATCGACAGAGGTCTGTACAGTCCAAGAACGGAGACCGTTTCGCCAACAGTCAGGCTGTTTCTTTATCGTTGCATACTTGAAATCATGAAGGAAACGCCATTTTGATGACATACATGTACAAGCTAGCGATCATTTACAACAACCGTAGGGCCCTGAACATTATTAATACTGCACCCCTAACAGCAAGTAGTATTTCATAGATTTCCGACCACAGGTATAGTATTATATTTCTGCTGAACACTTGGGCGTTATCATCGTGCCCCCTGTGCAAGTAACTGGGATGCGAATTTGTGGGTTCGAGTCTCACTGCAGCTACCTCTCTCCTTCATCCCCAGCAGTGGTAGATTTACTGCTATATCAAAGGCCAATCTTTCTCATACCATGTCTATGTGGTCTAGGAAGTAAAAGAACTCTCACCTTGGTAAATGTGTAGGGGTGAGATTTCTACCTGAATTCATCACACATATTCGATCACCACTTTTGTGGTGTAAAAGAACCTGGTAAGGACCTAGTCTGATAAGCAGCTATCCCTTCTCTATCTGCGTGCCAACTCTGTGACATTGGGAAAGGTACAGAGGACCACTGTCTCAGTGTCTTGCAGGCGTCCCCAGCTGACCATGATCAGTCAACACCCAATACCTCACTGAGCCACTGGTGTTTGATATATTTGAAGCCTACAAAGGCAGTTGAAGAAACATCAGGCTGGCTTGGTGCCAAGCGGGTTACAGAAGATGTCACATAGCCTAAATTAAACCTTTTATTTGTAATTCCACGCTCATTCATCAATGGTGAACATATAATTTCTTTCTAGTTTCTATTGATAATGGTCCCTCGCCATACTACAGGAGATCCAGCTACTTTCAGGAAGAAATCTACCACCCAAGCCTTGCCCACATACATATATAGAGCCTTTCATGTGAGAAAAAATCACGTTCTCGGTTTAATCTCTAAGTCACCCTACTCTAGAATGGATGTAGGGAGACAAGGGAACAATGATCAAACTTTGAAAGCCAGTTCAATTTCACAAGAACAAAGAGCCAGAATGGTGCTATCCCCCGAATGGGGGTGCCATACTGTCGGCCACTTGGTGACAGCTTCATGAACTAACATTGGCTCTGTACCCTATATAGGTTTCTTCTGTATTGGTATTTAGACACTTCCAATACTATCCTGGAGGCCTGGTCTATGTACTCATATATTAAGCCGGGTAGCTACCACCATTTTTCTGATTGCACTGAGTTCATTCACTGGCCAATACAATAGGTTTATCAAGGGATGGTGGGGCAGTGGGGCACATGTGCGGTTGCTTTTGGTCTAATTGCAAGTAATTATATTAGATTTGATGCCCATAGCTATTACTATCAACATTGAACTATTACAAATTGCTGGGATACACATTCATTGGGTACTTGTTCTTTCGTCAGTATTTCTGTAGAGCACACATAACTATGACAAGAACTCGGAAACTTCTTCATGGAGTTTCTATTCTCCAGTGTTCTTTCATCAGTTCTCAGGTTAAGATGTATTCTCGTACATGAAAACCTTTTTTTCTGTACGCCAACAAGATTCAGTGAAAATGTGGGGCAACTTTATTCAACACTTATGGACGACCTTCCATCGGCTAGGACTGTGTTGAATTATGATTAAAAGATAACCCTTGTATGAGGTCTCCTTGTACCCTGTACTTTCGTAGGCGTAAGTTATTCAACAGACCGCTGGCTCAGAAGTTGACACAACCACCAGCGCATTTTGGGTATCTGGTGCATCTATATGAGGGATATGTATGACCATTTTAACTGCCAAATGAGGAATATAAATGACATAAGCAGGACATACAGTGAGAATTAGATGTATCTATTTTCTTTCTTACCTTAGCTATCTGGCTAGAGTTCTATCAAACACCAATCATTATACTTAACATTTAGCAGTACATATAATGCAAAATAATTCACAAATTTTCTATATCATATTGATTATATATATGCTCGTTTGTGTCAGCCAAATCGTGTCTTATTTAAATATGATTATAGAATATTCAAACAGGTCCGTGTCCTTTAATGATGGTCTCATGAAGCAACATTTCCATCAACGAATTAGAATGTCAGGTTTTATTTTCAAACATGTTTTCCATTTGGCGATCTTTTCAATCTTCCTGATACATTTTTCATTCTCCAGTTTCTGGAACTTGGTGCTCCACGAATGCAAATCAACATCATTGTCATGAAATAAACATTGGCGATTTATATGTATATATGTAGATATACATAATTTTAAAGAAAATAAGACGAATTCGTGTATTTGTTGTTTTCGATCCCACTTTCCCATACACAACAAGATAGACTCTAGATGTCTCTAAGTCAAAGCGCGCCACCTTTTGTAGCCGGTTAGAAATAGAATACTTGAATTATTAGAGCAGAATTGCATTTTGGGTTAGTGGGTGTCGGCGAGAGGAGGTTTTGGAAGTTTTAATGCCGGAAGAGGGTAGCAAATGTTTTTTGATGATGTTAAAGCAAATTTGTGGTGTGAAGACGACGGTGTCAGATTTTATCACCTTCCCTATTTGAGCAGGTGTTAAATTTGAGTAATCGTTTAGCGGATCCCTTACATATCTCTGATACAGCCTTCTTTTGTGGCCAGGAGGGGTGGGGTAGTTGGAGGGGTAAGGAATATACACTGCACTGCGAATAGCACTGTTAGGTTAGGTTTTGAGGCGACCGCGTTGGATTCTGCCCTCGTATATCTACGACGGAACTATCTCTGCTCCTTGCTCTATGTAGGAGAAACCCAGTGAAAACGTGATAGATATTGTCTTCTTCCTTGCAGTACGTCCAAGTGGAGGCCTCGAGTATAAGCCTCATCTTCAGCCTATCATATTACTGTATATACTTTATGTAAACACGTTTAGGTGTTCATTTTTGTAAAAAGCTGACCTCATTTGTATGATCCGACCCATTCTGCCTTGTCTGTAACCAGCCGTACTGTATTTCCCTTTCCCTGTAGGATATAATTTGATCATATTACTATGTATGTACATTGTAGAGTGAAAAGAATATACCACTTGACCGTGACTACTTGACCATCAGCCTTTAGATATATTATATATGTATTTTGAACCATATGGCATGTATACAATCTGTCACCCAATTGTCGTATTATCTGTGTGTCGCTCGCTACCAAAACACCAATCACTGTACATATTTATAAAATTCTCTTTAATTAGTTATGGTTTCTTATCATTTAATTTCACAAATTACCTGCCACTCTTCAATGCACAATTTACACATACAAACTTTTGGATTTTATAATGTTACAAGTTCACTGTCCTTTGGGAAAATCCGAAATGGATTTATCTATGAAGCTGCCTTTGTAGATCAGAGCGAAAACTGTTGGCTTTTTTTTTTGCTCAGAGTTGGCTTTGGATATTTTTTGGCATGTTTGGCTGGCGAGAGGCCATGGGGGATGTTTGCTGTAAGATGGTCATCACGCTCTGCATGTCTAATGTTCCATGTTTTATGTCTTCTTTCTCCTGTAGATAATTCTACGGCAACTAGAAAAGGTGGGTGTTCATTTTGTGTCCCGACAGCGGCAGTAGCGCTCTCTGGTGATGGGTTAGGGAACTAGTGACGCTTCCTTCTTAAACGCGCTTTATTTTAAGCTTTGAAATAATTCATTCACTAAATGACCATCTGCTTTCTTCTTGTTGAAGAAATGGATATGTATCATATACACATTTCATGCATGCAGCTGTACCTTTCTCCCCTGTCCCCCTCTGTGTATGCACGATTACCGAAATTTGTTCATATTTCCCCAAGAATTTCCCACTTTATTTAAGTATTTCTTTACTTTAAGTAGTTGAGAGTTGTGGTTCCTGCATCTCGAGCCTTATAAACCTGTTTACTTTTGATCTGTTGCTGCCCAACAACTGCATATTACAGGTTCTTTGTCCTTCCTTCAGGAGTTATTTGTTTTGGTTTTTATCATTGAATTGTTTCTCATGCTGTTCATGGGTAAAATACTCAACGTTTTCGAAACTTGCCAAGTGATCTGATATTAGGAAACGACCCTACTGTTGAAGAAATGGTCTCCGTTCGTGGTCTGTCGGAAAGTATATACAGACCGACAGTCAAATTCAGGGATGCCAGTTTTCAATGTTTCAATTGAAATTCATGTTTTCGTTTTCAGAGAGTTAAAGGTGACAAGTGAAAATTTCAAAACTTTCCCCAGATACCTTGATCCCCCTCACTGAGTCTCCCCCACAGACACTCAGCCTCAGGCCGCTGCTAGCCTGGAAGCCTGGCCGCTGCATGTTTCAAGGTTCGCCTGTCAGCAGCAACTCATGGGAGAGTCAGGGATTGAAAAGAGACAATGGCTGTGACTGGTCAAAATTCAGTGACAAGTTTTATTCATTGCTAGGTCTAATAAAACCCCACTTTGTGTGTAAAATATGTGTATAGATAATAATTGATACAACATTCAGTGTTTCATGATATAAATGGCTAAAAAGAATCCCTTTTATATTCTAAAATTTGGATAATTTACTGCTGCCACCAACCCATGTGGTGCTTGTTGTGGAGGCCGCCATCTTGGATTAGCAGACAAGGGAAATGTAGACATGACAATTCACTAAAGATAGTGAATTGTCACAGTTTCAGCTGAATAATGTAGGTAGTTATCACAAATACTTTGCAATCAATATCAGCAGAAGTTGCTAGTGTTTGTTATTGTTGAATTCATTTTGAATTTTCATCTTAGTGACAGTGAGCAATAAAAGGGGCCGTACGCAATTGGCATCAATCCTAAAGATCCCCACTCCCTCTCTGTTGATGCATTGGGTATAAGTACGTAATGTCTAAACCCTGCACTGCCATGAAAAATATTTCAATGTTTTTTTCTGATCCCAACTGGCATCCCTGCAGTCTAGTCAGAGGTCTGTATAGGTGACAGACGAGAACGGAGACCGTTTGATCCAGAGTCAGGTCTTTTCCTTTTCATTACATACCTCAAATAGATCAAAATACACCATTTAAAGACGAAGTTGCAGTCGCAGCGGGCGCGAACAATTTTTACTGCACCCCTAGCAGCAGACGGTATTTAATAGACATTCGTTCACAGGTATATGATAATACCTGGATATTACCAACTGACAATCAGTAAGTCTGACACTCCCATGGTTGTGTTTGGAAAGTCTCCCGAGGTGTGGCCGTAGAGATTGAGCCTAAATCTATCCTGATCGTGTATTGCTTTGTCTCCATAAGTGTCAGTAATACATTTTAGGAAAATTGAACTTTAAACAGGTTTAATGTAACCTATCCGACCATCAGCGATGCTTGCTATTTTGATCCTTTGCAAGTCTGACATAATAAAATCCGTTATACCTTTTTTCTTCTCGCTCAATATTCTAAAACAAGCCTACAATTAGTCAGTGATAGCCCTGTTCCAGGGTAAAAATAAGGCAACTTTCCTAAATGGGATGTACACAAAAGTGATAATCCAGCTCTAAACGGCCGCTCTTAACAATAATCCTGGTCATAATAGCCACATAATCACTTATAATTAGGTCTGATATAACTCAACTCGTGCCAATTAGCGTGGAAAGCTGCAGATCCTGTGTGAATACGCTATCGAGGGACTCACATTGCCATGCTGCTTTGTGATTGGCTCAGCCTGGCGCTAACGTCATTTGACGTCATAGCATTTGGGACGCTGGTGTGGCGTCTGGGAGGCTGGCGTAGGTCGGTGTTAGTCTCTTGTAAACACAGCTGGCAATACTCAGGGAACTGTGAATTCTGATGTGAACTTCCAAATTCGATTTTTACCTATTACCACTGCTTCTGCGCAGCCAAATCAATCTAATTCACTTTGATTTGACCTTGTCTGTATTGAACAGGACTAACAAGCCCAAATTACATTAAGTTGGTGACGTTCTACGAAAAGACCCGCTTTGTGCTTTCCCATATTCAGTAGTTTCCGGTAATTGATATGTCCACTGGGTTTAACTTAGATTTAAGCTATGGATTAATATGTTATAGAGTGCATTTTACTTGACAACGCCCCACACTAGTAAATAGAGCCCTGTTGTACAATACGACCACTTTAGGGTCTCTCCCTCCTTTATGGTAAGAGGTAGCCTCTCGCACCATTGATAACCCTAATTCAGTCTTCATTGTGTTCAATCCTATCACAGCCGCTCAGTCCCCAATAGTGACGTCACATTCTTTGTCGTCATGGTAATGGCCAGTGGCTATTCCATCGCTAAGGGCAGTCTACCTCAGATCGTATGAGACAATGGTGGGGGGAGGGGGTTCTTATGGTCTTCAGTGTAGTTTTAGAAATAATCCTTCTCAGTTAGATATTAGGTATTCATTTGTGTATGTGTAATTGGATAAATCATATTTCGAACATTCTGGAATACCATGTAGTCTAACTTTATATTCGAATATATGTAAACGTAATCGAAGTGTTATCAAAGAAAGAGTATTTCCTCCCTCATACGTTTTATGGCACTGCATATGTACATATGTCAGTATCATAACCATATCATAACGATGATTGCGATGTCAGGGTCAAAATAGTGTATCATCAGTCCGCACGATTACAAACTGTTAACTTCTATTCTGTCTGTAGTAGAAGTAGCAACTATTTCTCTATTTTCATGAATTAGATATTGTTTGAAATTTCAAAGTTGCCACAGAGCTTATCATAACAAAGCGAATTATGTGCAAATTCAAAAACAAAAAAACATATTGTACAACAAACCAAGAAAAATTCAATGTCTAGTAAATAGACTATAAGGATATGGATGATTTCAAATAGGTAATATTAATATCATAGAGGACGATCAGGAGAGAGTTATAATTTGTTTTGGTCTAGAACTTATAAATTTATATTTTCCTGTGATGTGGGCTTCTATTGTCCTACTTATTGCGATATCAGTTTGGATGATCATCCTGTTCACTGACAAATATTCCTGTAATTAAATTATTTCTGAATATGAAAAGATAAAAAGAAGCCCCAAACTGTACCACAAATCTGACAAAAGGATTGGAGAGCGTTAGTTCTCACCTGAGTCACGAGGTGTCACACCTGTGCCACTCTCCTCACTCAGGTGTGGCACAATGACCCCCTAATGACCACTGTCCACCCGAGCTCACATCCAAAGGCGTGGTGCCTAAATGCCTGCTAATTCTACACACATGTTGTGGGTATTTGGGAATTAGGCACTGCACCAGCTGTTGCTGACTGAGCCTGTATTGCCTCTTTGATGTGACAGGACTTGATTAAGACGTCTCATCTGTAATTAATTATTATCAGAAGTAGTTGTAACGGCAGGAATGAGCCGTTGAGTTCGAGGCGGAGATGGCGTGACTTCAGTCTTCAAAGGGAGTTCAGGGAAAAGCAGATTGACCTTGATGCCGAGTTGAGGAGGACTTACAATTATCCGAATTGCACTCAGAATGGACGATGGTCAGTGATAGGCAGACAATAGAGAATCCCAACCAGAGCTTGAAACTCGGAACCCGCTCTATATATTTTTAGAAAACAAATCCAGTTTTTCTTCCCTCATGACATTTTTTTCCTATATTCATAGAAACCAGAAATGTAAATCAATCTTCTCTCATTTTGAATATATTTTAAAAGTAGATTACCTGTCGGAGGTTACTGAAGAAATTATGAAGTATTAACTGCAAATTATATTGACAAAATCAAAAACCCAGTGTGTAGCTCTCTTTAGAATTGAAACAAAGTTTGTGAAATATTCCTTAAATAAATATCTTCGTTGTCTGTTTCTCCATAGAAGGATTGCCGGGACATTTGTTAAAAATTTACCTTTTAGAATCTTTGATTACATTTTCTTGTCGCAAGATTGTCTTTAAAAAATACAAGTAGTACCTAAATGATTTTAAAATAGATGGGCGGAAATATTGGTCATTAGTCGAAAGAAAATCATTTCGGTTGTGGCTTGAATATGTATTGACTTTTACAAATCGCAGTAGACTATAGAAAAAGTGCGGGAGGCAGTACAGGTCCTTGCTGCACGCCCGTCCCACTTGTCCGCCCGATGCCGCCCACGTGGCGCACCTGGACGCCTGACGCGCGACGCGACGCACGCGACGGACGCATTGTTTGCCGATGTAAACACGGCTTTAGCAGCGCGGGCCTGGCACTATTTGTTGGCGCGTGTGTACACGGTGTGAGCAGGTTGTAATGAGGTTGTCTTGTGTGTACCTCCGCCCTTAGAGGTGATGGCTGGGCAAACCCTTAGGTGTCACCTCGTCGCCCCACCTCCCACACCTCAGACTAAGTGACTGCCTCTCTGCACACTCCTCACTCATCTCCCACTTTGATCTCGTCCCTGGTATTTATCTACTTTCAATATTTCTCAGAAGTTATTATTTTTCAGGGATACCGGGTTTCCACTTTTCCATGGAAATCTTTGTTTTCATTTCAAGTTTGTGAAATCATCTTTTCTTGTATAAAACAAAGATGTTATTAATTAAGCCTCAATCACACAAAACAGTGGGCTAGACTTTCCCACAATTCCTCTGCACTATTCCATAGCCAACATTGATGTGTTTTCCTTGTTTTCTCAGTCTCTGAGTCAGTAAATTCCACATAGAAAATATTTTATCCCTGACACTGAATACGACCATGCGGATCGAAGTCATGAAAGTGTTTTATTATTCAGTATTCCAAATGTAAGTTATTAAAGGAAACAGGGCTCGTACAGAGCCTGGAAAACCTGGAAAAGCCTGGCATTATGCTATTGGGTTTTCCAGGCCTGGAAAAGCCTGGAATTCTCACAGAGAGCCTGGAATAACCTGGAAGAGCCTGGAAAATTTGGCTTTGCATAAAAGCAATTATTTTAGGCTATGAAATTCTGGTCATTATTAGATTTACTTAACTATGATACCTTGCTGCTTATGAAATATTAGTGACTTGGATAAAATAGTTCAAAAAATCATTTATTTTACCATGTATATAATTTTGAAGATATCTATCCCAAAACCACTGAAAGTCCACAGGTAGTAAGGAAGACAAAGAAAATGTTAGCTAAATTTGGTAATGAATCAGACATGGTTTTAAAAACAGTGATCAGATGTGCCTGGAAAAAGAATTAGAGCCTGGAAAAGCCTGGAAAAAGCCTGGAATTTCATTGGGCTGTCTATGTAAGAACCCTGAGGAAAGACACAATAGCCCCCGATCCTCTCAACCACTCCTTTCCACGATAGTGACTTCCCGTATTCTCAATAGGATATAAAGGATTAGTATGGAGACTCCGTCTTAGGTGAATTGTAAGAACGATTATATGTTTTTCATTTTTCTTATTTATTGCTCTTTTCGTTTTTCATTTTTATATGATGGTTTATCTATCATCGCATGGCCCAGACAGAGGATGGAAGGATTCCGTTTAAACTTGTATATATCTCTAGCAATTTAAAGACGAAAATCATTTACCAATACATCTCATTGAATACCTGAAGATGAATCTTTCCAGTGATGATCTACATGTATTTGAATTACTGCACAACTACCGACGGAGCGAATTTGCCTTTATCGATCGAGGACCTTTGACAAAGTGATATTGATTAGAAATATCTCATGAGGAGTCAGGAACGAAATCTGAGCCTAATCCACGTCCCTATTATAGCAAGCTTTACTCTCCGTCCCTCATAATCTAACTATTGTCACATCCACTTAGTCCTCAGAAACTGTCACTGTTCGTAGCTTGTAAAGTAGGGATCCTGTCCTTCACTCCTCGCCTGACATCTGGACCGCAGCATTCAACGATGTGAAACCGGAGTAGATTTGGAATTTTAGGGCCATCTCAGCTGCACAGGGTATTCAGGTAGGACCCTCTCCGGTAGGCAGCATTTATTCACAGTCTCCACTCAAGGGCTGAGGGAGTAGCCATTGTATGACATCACATGACCACGGGAGGTCCACTCTCCCCTTCAGTTGTCAAGGTCACCTGTGTGGAGAG
The DNA here is from genome assembly GCA_950022655.1 of Alentia gelatinosa. Classification (NCBI taxonomy): domain Eukaryota; kingdom Metazoa; phylum Annelida; class Polychaeta; order Phyllodocida; family Polynoidae; genus Alentia; species Alentia gelatinosa. The sequence continues at coordinate 48,967,150 of OX465585.1, forward strand.
GTGACCAGGTGAGTTCAGGGTATTGTTCACAGCGCTGCTCACCTGGTACCCCCCCCCCCCTTACGGCGCACTACCCCTAACGTTGTGACGTCATCAAAACGCGGGTACTAATCAGTTTCCTACTCATCTGGCAAACCTAATGATTTACTACCTTCAATAGTTTGATGTAAGAACTATACATGGAGAAGCGGGCAGACAGGTCTTGTGTGTAGAAAGAACTATTGTCTTTCAAAGTCTGTAGCATGTTCCCAAATGAATCCCTTGTATCGCTTATTCATGGTATTTTCTGAAGCATTTTCCCAATGATTCCCTTTTATCGCTTATTCATGGTATTTTCATTAAAAAATGTAAACACTTAAAAATTTCCCAGTCAAAGCCGATTTGTAAAATCTCGATTTTAGACAGTTTTGTCCAAAACAATATCCGTTTTAATTGGGTATTGGGTTCTCTTATTTTCTATTTATTTTTTTATTCAACTTCATGAAAATACAATTCACCCTAATGGGCGTTTTTACGTGAGATGAAGAGTGGAGATTCGGAATTTTTCCTCTCCTTTTTCAAGAACTTTCTAGCATCTACGGAGATAATATATAGGCTTGATATTCTACTGAGTGCCTATATGATATTATATGAATATCCTCCCATTCAAAAGGCCCCGAAGTCTCGTTATTGCATTTATAAAACACTGCTGAGACATTAAAACATCGACGTGAATCTTTCTCTCCTAACCTTGGACCTTTTTATTATCGCCGATGTGATGAATTAGATAATATGTGACTTTATCATGTTACCATGGTGATAGATTAAACCACATTCGAAGTCAACGCGTAAAAATATTCTCGTCTGTCAACGCGAAAGGTTTCACCTATGTTTTATAGTTTGCTGTCAGACTGTATGAAGTTTATTCTAAAGAGAGTTTGAAAGTTCTTAGGTCTTTGTATAGATGACTTCACCATCTTTATCAAAATAAAGTAGAACCCCCCAAGGCAGACCGCTCATGGGGTCTGTTGTGCGTGAGTTGCTTACCAGGTGGAAATTAGAGGAAGCTGCATCTAGATCCAAAGCCACAGAAAATATGCCATGACTTTGGTGTGCGGGATAACCTCATGAGGCAAAGCCGATTAAGATTACGTAGCAAACCGCTCGTGTAATTAATAAAGCACATACCGCAAATTGTTGTATTAGTAAGGAATGACCATCAAATCGCCATAAATCATGACAAACCCTGCATATAGGAAATAGTCACTCCTCCTGTGAGAACGTGATGCATTGTGGGCGTTCTGAGACGCTCACCGCTAGGTGGGGTTGCTAGAGCTGCTGACATTGTCCGACCCTTTTTATTCTTCAGTCAACTATGAAACGTCGTCCCAATATAATGCCCTGCCACCTCATCTTAACCCCCAACCCTTCGCCTACCTGCACTATTTTACCTCACCTTCCCTACTTAAACCTGACCCACACACGTCGCACGTTTCCATAGCAACCGTATCTAAGGTTACCTGATCAGACTTCCCTTCTCCCTCACCCCCGCGTCCGCCTCCTTCCGGCCCGGCTATCTGTGCGGCTACTTCCGGTGCCCGAGCTCTGACTTCCGGGTCACGTTGTCTAATTAGCGAGACTGGGCCCTGTTTCAGATGGGAGGTTCCAAAGGTCACCACCAGAGGGACGGCAGGCTGGCTCCAGGGTGTTAGGTCAAAGGTCAGGGAGGTGTTAAAATGGCGGCGGTAGAAATAGAAACTTCGTGAGGAACATGAGGGCAGCGAGTGGGGGTCGGTGGGGGAGGGGCTGCCCCACCTACCTGCATTTACTCTGGTTTCTCTTCAATCCACGCATAGATCTTTCGCCTTTTTTAGAATACCTGTATCAAGATACGTCTGCAGTCAGCATTTCAACAACATATGAAGAACTTCCATCGACGTTTTATACATAGTATGTACATATGATATAGTTCACGTCCAATTTATTCACAATATTAGAAATTTGACAAGTTATGCTTTTATTCTATGATGCCTACCGACGGAGATGCAAAACAAGCCAATATCCTTTACACGAATTAGAGAATGTGACAGAATTATACCAGTATTTCACCTTTGAAGCATCGATATATCAGCCACTAAAACGATTAGAAATGTAGCCAGTACACAACGCTCAGCTGGTAAAACTCGAGCTGCGAATGTGTGGCTGTATTCTGGCATGATACAAGGTACCCCACCTGTCCACGATTGATCTATTAGAGGTATACCACTACCCACCTGCACCTCGTGTATGCGCACAGCTTTTGCACATCGCCTAGTCATAAGTGAACCTAAAACCTAAACCGTATGCATCATTAGGTGTTTCCGAAACCCTTACAGAATTTATTCTTTGATCTCTGACGTGGAGGGAGTGTCAACATTTAGCAGAATGTCAGCTCAAAGGCGGCACCCGGAGCTGTTCGGAGCCGCTCGGAGGTTTCCGGAACCGCTCGGAGCTGCACGGAACTGCTCGGAACCACTCGGATCTACTCTGGGTCGTCTTGAGATGCTGAGGGCAGCTCGGAGGTATTCGGAGCTGCTTAGAACTGCCTGCCCGGAGCTGCTCAGAACTGCTCTCGGAGTCGCTTGGATCTGCTCGGAGTCGCTCGGAACTGCTCGGAGCACCTATTGAAGCAGCTAGAGGCGTGGTGTGTGAGTGATGTGCGGGGTGATCTACAGAGACAGCCGTGACAGGAATCTCTCATTAGCTGCTCTGAGCTGCTCGACGCGTCTAATTGAGGTGTGACAACACACACCTGTACAGACACACCTGCTCTGATGATCAGCCCACCTGCCCTCGCCAGCCTCACATACAGCCATCCATATACTCACCAGGAGTTAGCGGGATGGTCTGTTAGGGTTGCCATGTTGAGAGGGATGTATAGTGCGGAAACTGACTAGGCATTTAATCTATGAATTGTTACAAACTTACGAAGTCACGAATTGTCCCGATGCCATTAAGCAGGAGGGGCGTAGGTTTGAGTATTTGGGTGAGTAACAATTCACAGATTAAATGCCTTGTCTGTTTATCCTTTATTATACACCTTGAAATATTTTAGATTCATAAGAATTTACCTTTAATATTCATACAAGGTCTAATTTTGGAATGCAGGGCTGGTCTGTCCATGCTGATATACCTCCATCCTTTAACATCCAGCCTGACTTTCATATTAGATACAGTGAGTTACATTGGGTCGTGCATAAAATTTTCTTAGCACTGTGAAATTTATTTACGTTATACTGAGCAGAGGTCAGTAACTGTGGAACAGATGTGCCCAGGTGTATGATAAAGATCGTAAGTGTATGATAAAGACTTATACGGTCACAAAGTCGTTCTGAATACTGGTGTGCGCACTGATGTTGTGAGACCAACAGAACGAGAGAACGGGATGAGAAACAGAACTACCATCATATGCCACGTTCAGTCGTGTAACCTTTCAGACGATCAAATCACGCGAAGGCGTACAATAAGAAAAGAAGGCAAACTGAAATTTTGTAGTTGCTAATCTTCATTTAAGAACCAGGATGCAATGTACAGTACATTTGTTATTCGGATGATTGTATAAATTGAAATAACTTTTTCTACAATTGAGAATACAATTGAGAATATATTTTACACTTGGGATCTCCGTCGATTTGACTTACGATATGTGTAGATTCTGTGGATTACCAATACAAGGAACATGTATATAAACCCGGGCATATGTCTATTGTCTGTATTTATCCCAGGGAATCTTCACATTAGAATAGACCTCGAGTAAACAGTTGAAATATAGAATGGATGGCGAGCTTGTCAGGTTATACAGCATCAACTTAGGAAATTTTCATTACCTGAGAGCACAGGAAACCCTCTCCAATATTCCACCATCCCAATATTGACGCGGAAATGAATCAGTTCAACGCCCTTCTTTAAAGCAGCCCGGGGCACCAGGACATTTATTCCGAAAGATATCCCCCGTTCCGTCCTGCTCATAGATCACTGTATACGTATTGCTCGCGGTAACGGAACATGACGGGATATTGAAAAAGACGAGGTGAAAATGACAATCTTATACCTGCTCTCAGGGTGCAGACGCCGACTCCAGCGTCTATACATAGCGCGCCCCCAAGCGGTAATAGATGCACGCAGGAGGTGGCGCCATCTTCAGGAAACCATTTCCTGCTGCTATCAGTCGAAAGGCTTTCTGTTCGCAGGGTGGCGCCGAGGCGCTCCCATCATGTCACAGCTCTGCGATAAAACATACGGGAGTAGGGCGCTACGACCACCCACAATCTATTTCGTTCCAGTTGTTAAACCGCATAAGCCACTCTATTACCTGGACCGGGCGATGGGCTGCCGCGAAATAGTGTTGGTGACCCGTGATAACCGGCATGTCGCAACACTATCAGCTTCAATTATCTCCAGCCCCAGCGCCCGCGATGTGGGCGAGAGGCGCTCCTGATATTACCGTACTGAGAGGGGAGGTGGCGCTACATCATATTGTGTAATTAGGGTGGTATTTAATAGCTCAGAGTGGGCCTTCACCTACTTGGGGTTTTCTAATTAAAACACGGGAATCACAGGTCGGGATTAATCTAGTCTCGCGTGGTCGCAGGCCGTCTGTGTATCGAAGGTTCCCGATTAGTGTCTGGTTTGGTCTTGTCTCATTGGGTCTGGTCTCCTTAAACTCAGGGCTAAACTAAAGACAGAAGAGTTGACGTCTCCTGAACAGACTCGTAGAGAGTTGACGGCAGAAAACCCATCTCGCAAGATGAAGTTTCACACTAAACTACAGACAGATTATCTGAGCGTATGTACCGCGCTCAATAAACGAGAGTATACAATAGGGTCATATGCCCCATGATCGCAGAGCAAATACAAATGATAGTGGTCGAGAATGGACTCTGTTGATCGTCGTGAATGATCAGGGAGCGATTAGTGAAGTTTACTCCTGTCCTCTCCTGTCAATCACCTACAGGCCACACCCCCGACGCTGACCTTGTCATTCAGAGCGTTCCTGACCCTACAACATGGTGTTGACTTCTGGTAATGGACGCGGCCTTCATCGATGATACAGTGTTGCTCTCCACCTGGTCTGCAAAGGACCATAAAGACGATATCAGAATCATCACTTCCTCAAGGTCTCCAAGCAGAGGTCTGGACAATCATTCAGCACTTGGAAGCTCTCCAGGTTGTGCTTGGAGAGCGGGACATGTGAGGAATAAAGGCTGGCAAAAATGTCTAGCCTTTGTCCTCAGACCTGCCCTGTTGGTATATTTTCAGGTCATCTCAAGGCTGTCAAGCGAAATTTGTGTCAATGTTTACCCACCTTTGTCCTTTCCTTCAATGTTTCCCATCATAAGCAGAACACACACTTAAATTCTGGAGGACGATACTGTTTTTGATTTTCGGAAAGCGAGTGAGTCTCCTTACCTGATTTTCATAAAAACATTTTTCAGCTCTGAGTGTTTTCCCTCTATATTTCAAATCAATATTATATGTCATTGTATTTGTTATACTTGTACCTACTAGTATCAGAATAGGCATTGCAATACAGCGCTTCAGCTAATCTAAATCCATTCGTTGGCTGCGGACAATGCAGCTTTGGTAGCTAAGGCCTACATGACTTGGGGAAATGAAACGAAAAAGATTTACCCTGATGCACAAGTCCTTGCACATACCTACAGTCAGTGCTAATCTGGATGGATCGCTTCTAGTTTCCTCCGCCTGTGGTCGCTGCCTTATCAGACTTTAATGCCTCAGAGCCTGATTCAGGCAAAATGCAGACCTCAATGCCACTCTCCAAACACACCCAGGCTGTGGTCGGAGAGTGAGTGGGTCGTTCCCGGTCATGCATCATTTAACTGCGACGTGTCAATCCCCCGTTCAGGTGTTTGGGGGCTCACCGGGGGCTCACCAGTCCCCGGAGATCGGACTGAAGCGACATCTGTGGGCTGCGTCTGGAACATCGGTCAATTTGGGCGTCTTTGGTGGCCGCGTCTGTGCAGCGTCCCCCTGGCGTCCGGTGGCGAAATGAAGCATACAGTTCAGTCTATTCAGAACGTAGGAAGTGAGGAGTTGGAATCGACCAATCCTTTGCTCAAGAGACCCAGTATACAACTTCCCCTCTACTACTGGGAAAAGAGAATTTCTTTGAGGTAGAGGGAGTCGCCAATCGCAATAAGACTTAAAGAGTAGCATAAGAACTTCAAAAGTAAGCTAGATTAAGATCTAAATAGGTATGAGATACAGAACACACGGCATAGGTATGTTATTGAGATAAATGCAACAGGGAATGTTTGGTAAATGACAATTAAATACAGTGGAGACTTGAATATCCTTTGCTCCTTTTCTACACACCTAGTGTTATAGGTGGAAGGCCCAAATCTTTGAATTGAATAGTGTTAATACTTACAGAGCATCTTATCGTAATTCATTTATATATAAAGTTTAGCATGCTTTAGAAGAAGCATTTGGGAACACAAATCTAATTTTAGTTTACTGCTTAAACATAGAAGCCTCGTTTTAGATGTCTCCGGACGTACGGTTTTGTGAATGAGTACCCGCTGTTTCAGTAGGTTTCATTCTTGCTCCCTAGATGAATAATGACAGACTGAATCGTAAACGACGTGACTACGGATACCGGTTCGAAACAGAAGTGGAGATAATAATGCCTTATTATAGTTCTGCTGTGATATTGTCTGATTTGTTGTACAATAGAATCCCACTGAGCTATTGTCCCTCCGTTCCAGTCCAAAGTGACTCGTGGTGTGCTTAATGAAATAAAATATAAATGCGATCGGGGATTTCCTTCCCAGCAAAGGTGGTCTACTTATTAGGGTAATCAGCGGGCTGCTACTATAAGTACAATATCCTGCGACTGTTTTATTTACAGAGATGGATTCCTATTACGGGAGGCACCCCGCGATTTCAGGCACTTTCCACCGGAATTGAATCTCCTTTTTCATTTTTATTTGACCTCACTACGTTGGACGCCCCGCAACACAGACGACCTACGTCGGGAACTGAGGATAGTCTGAGGATATTAGGTTCCACTATAACGTCACCCCTGGTATTTTTCCCCCGAAGACGTAACATTTGGAACCTGTACACAACGCCCATGTAGTATTGTAAAAAATATACTCAATGGGGAATGGTGTCACAAATGTTAGCCAAACAGTCAGTGACAGGGATGAGATAGATCATATCTGGTCCGCATTCGATTCATAGCTACAGAAAATACACCATTCTTTTTGGTTTCCTATGTAACCTCACTCAACTTTGCCTCGTGAGATTATTCCACAACCAAAACTCATGGCGTGTTTTCAGATGACATGGATTTCCATGCAGGTCCGTCTTATAAACTGGGATTCCCTACCCGATTCTCCTGCAGCAGAGAGTGAATGAGGTGCCCATCCCATTCCTCACCTCACCTGTAAACCCATCAACCTCCCTTTGATCTGGACACCTGTACTCAGGTAGATCCCTCCACCAGGCGGATTATCCCCAGGATTAACTCGAATTAATCGCATATGGTTAATCCCCATGTTTGATCACCTTAGGGGGTTTTCCATTAAGGCTGCAGCTGCTTTGATGTTTACCGGCATGGTGGACAATAATCGATGGTTTTGTGGAGAGGCGGCCGTAAACCTCGAGAGGTTGATGCGTTGTAATACACGAACGTTAGCATCAGATGGTTTACAGAGTCGCCTGTCCGCAAAGCTATTGTTTCTGGTATATATGATCTTCTTCTCGCGTAAATTAAACCCAGGAATTGCCGTATTAAAGGGTATACCAATATGGACTGTGTATTAGCTCTAGGGCCCAAAGGGACCACTTCCCGTATGCAAGGCTTTTGAGGTAATATACCACAGATTCTAAACCGTATACAATGGTTATGGTATATGAAAGTTTTTAAACAATGGGTAGTGGTTTCTGAGTCCCAATACATTTTCAATGGGGGTTTTGTATATGATGGATTTTAAAAAGTCAGATCCGCGTCACTTTTCTACTCACACACGACCAGGCTCTGAGCAGCTCGTGGTGGGTGGGGGGGGGGGGGGATTATAACTCCGGTATGGATTATCTGGTGTCGGCCCCTCACCCCCATATCTCACCCCTGGAGACCTAATCAGCCGTGTCTTGCCGGCCCGTAAGGTAATCCTATTTATCAACATCGTAATGACCAGCTGGTACTTTTCAGATTAAATGTAAATCTTTCCACTTCTGTTCTTGTCTCCATATCAGGCCCCTTTATGTGAGCATTTTCACCTTTAAAGTAAACAACTACATTTTTAGGTTCAGCAGACTATTGTTTAAAGGCATGCAAACTGGAATGTAAATCACCTTACAATGTAAAACCGAGTTTGTTTCTAAAAGTTGAAATTGAGTAATGCTGTAGAACATGTGCATAACATAGAAAGTGTTCTAATAATATCAGAGTACTACAATATGGAAATTCTCAAAGACTTGGATTTCACATAGTAAAACCCATGTCACTCTCATCAAACCATAACAGAATACATGTTTTGTATATATTTAATATTACGAATTTAAGTTGGGCAATGGGGAAAAATACTTTGGTCACCCATTGGTGTACGGAGTGCCCGACTTTTTGCGGCCAGTCCTATTTCTTGGAGGGACAAATCTGAACTGAGGTGGTCACTTGCTCAGTTGTCGCGCGGCCAAGGCCATTTTTTTTCAATTCAAATGCATGTCGGACAGAACCCACCACCTCTAACAAGGAAACAAGTAGCAGATAGATTTTCGTCGTAGACGGAGAAGCGCTAAAATCTAATTGACTACGTTAAAGCAGTGGCGTTTGCCCTGGTGGCTAGCTTACCTTTATCAGGGGTCGTCAGACGTTCCCTGCTTCGCAGTTTTTCTTCAGTTCGACAAGTGGGAATCTCAGCAGTCTTTTACACATACCTAGCCATCTGAGAAGCAGTAATGGTTCCCGGGCAGACTCGCGGCCAGGGCTGCAACAATGTCGCTGGAAATCAGATAAAATCTGACACTCATTCGGTTATTCGGAAGATAACTGCACATCTAACATCACAGGAGTTTCACCGATGAACATCAGGGCACTTTTGCCGAGGGTTGGTCTCACTCAGAGTCGACTCTACATATTATTGCTACATCCAGCAGAGCTAAATCAAATCCCATAGCATCTCTGATCAGGCAAAGCTCATTATCTTGATATGACGAGTCGTACCTGCATTCCCCCCCCCCCCCCCCCCCAAAAAAAAAAAAACAGATCTAGATCAAACACCTATAGTTCAATCTGGAAAATACCACACATAACACTCATTATTTTCTTGCTGTGTTTAATTTTCAACAAACACAAATAACCGTGATGTTTCAACTTGCCATAGGAAAAAATGTCATTGCTAAATTCAGAATCAATTATTCGTTTCCAATTTTTCTAAAACGTTTGTTACATCTTTTTCTAAAACCTTTCTTACAAGACTAAAGTGCTTCCCCAAGGATTTAGGTTCGTTTGTAATTTCATGATTAAACAAGAATTCCGTCAGGAAATGGGACGACATAGACGATCAGAAAAACCTCAAAGACAGAAGTTTTAAACTGAATTCCTTGAGAGTGCACATAAATGAAGTCTAAACTAATAAACTCACATTATGTATTAAGCAAAAGGCCAACACTTCCTTTCCTCAAATTATCGTCGTAATCCAATAACAACAACAATACGACAGGGAAATATGAATAGCCATGGAAATGACGTTCTCGACGTTGTCCCCGTCAGCAGCACTGACCCTTTTCTAGCTGGTTAATTGTGTCTTTGTCACGTGCCCGGGTCACGTGTGCTCCTAATCAGATTGCGATTGGGTGACCAGGGACTGTGCGTCCCAAGTGTCGCCGTCTAATTTTCGGCCCCTGTATTTTTTTTTTGTTGCGCGATGGGTGGCGCCACCCTGTGCGTCTCGTCGTAATCATCCCCGCCCAAACAGCCATCCCATAATTAAGGATCGTCTCTCCGCGAAGCGGGGTGCTTGTTTCGGTCCGTGTGGGGGATTTCAGAGTGGCCCTAATTGGGGACGATTGGACATCAATTGAGGGGACGCTTATTAGCGGACGACTTTTGTCTGAGATTGAACCTGAACCCACCCTCAACCATCAGCCAATGCCTCCTCCCTCCCCCTCCCCCACCCAACGACTTTGCTTTTAGATACAACTCAAGAAAATTGTGGACTAAAAAAGTAAAATTAAAGGTAATTGAAATTTCCTATTTAAAGGTCGACAGGGAAAAAAGAGTAGAAAATCCTTAACAGATAGATGCTGATTTATGGTAAGATCGGTATTGAGAAGTGGGTGTTAGTGAATAAGACTGGTGTTGGGAGTTTATCGAGTTTTACACCATAGTACCTGGCAAGGTGATTTCGAGACTCACACCCCAGATCCTTGAGTTGTGCACCCAGAGCTTGCGGCACACTCCGATATGACTATGACATGGTTATGCATCAAACGAGGGTGTCGGGTTCAAGCTGACGACTGTTTGCTATTAACTCTGCCATACAATCACCCTAAACATTGGATAGGATATGGAATTATATAAGATGATAGCTTATGGTTAGATGGATTACACGAAAACTCCGGTAGCCGAGTTTGCTACAACTTGCACCACGTTGTGCTGAAGAGATCCACAGGTCTCCCAGTGAAACCTATAAAACCTATAAAAACCTATATTTTGATTCATGAGCCTTTATTTTTTTCAAGGAACGTATATAACCCTTAAAAACCTATATTTTCACTGCCATGCAGATTGACATGTACAGGAAATCTTAGAAGTTAAATTGACACAAAGTTAGATTGTCAAATGACAAGAAATCCACATTATCAGTTTGTTTAAGAGATCATAAAAGTGTATTAGAATCTACAGTTGGTGTGACTTCTTGCCAGGTTGGCTTGCCTGTTGGAAAATCAACATGCGTATACATGCTTGCTAGGTATAACCTGATAAGGCAGACATCCAGACGTCCTGCAATTTAGTACTAGATACATTTTTTAGAAATTAAGAAGTGAAAATGAGCGTTCCACTATATTTTGACTCTCATTATGCTGAATATGTTAACCCTAAAAACCTACAAAAGCCTTTATTTTAGGCCTTGAAAAACCTGTAAAACCTATATTTTGATTTTCAAAACCTATTTAAAAACCTATATTGAGGAAGTGGGGTACTGGGAGGCCTGGATCCACATTTTGAGGGTTCTTTCTCGATAGCAACAAGATCTCAAGGTCTGAAGAGGTACACGTACCTGTATATACATGGCAAGGTATTTGGTTGATATTATTCAGTTTAGAAAGCTGATATGGGAATAGAAAACCGTTTCCCAATATCTGAATGGGTTTTAATGAAACAGTTTTTAGGAATCGTTTTAGGAATCAGTTTTTTGATGCTCAAACCTTCTCCATATCGAGGGTATTGCCATCCGCTGTAATAATGCCAAAGCAGCTTGTCGGGATTCCCGCATGATTTACATGGTTGATGTTTATTGTGGGTCAAAATATCCAAGTAGTGAATACCTACATGGGCATGTCTGTGGCAAGTTTTAAAGAGAATCATGCAGGACCTGGAGAACAATGCCGTCAACTAATCAATACAGGCGTGCGTATTGACATCTACACAGAATCTGATTAGCGATTTCTGTGACCTGCCTGCAAACAAGACGGGCATATGTCACTCAGCGAGGGCACTGAGTCACGGAGAGACAAAGAATTGGATTAATCAAGTCAAGGTGTGCGGGTGACAGCACAGGCTGACTAATCCCTGTCTGGCAGTGACACCGTGACACGGCCCGTGGCTGTCTGCTCATTACCAACTCACTGAGTCCCTCTCTGCGGCTGTCACTGCTCCTCCAGTCACGCCGCAGGAGACACCTCCAGACACCTCCAGACCTAATGGAGTCCTCATCTGGCAGAGATTAAAAGGATCCGGTCTTAATTTGAGCGCGACCTGCCCCGATCACCACCAGGGGGCCTACTACTCAATCCTTTCCCGGAAGATTTTTTAAAATCTTAATTTATTGTGGATTTGTGAGTTAGTTTCCAGAACTGGTTTGCAATTACCTCCAGTATTTCAGTTGTATCAACTTGATTTATAGCTTGTAACAAATATTATATTATATGATTTATTGATGAATAACAATAAAAAGGTTTGGGTTTATTCAGTATATGGGTAATTTTCTGTAACCCGCTTGCACCCAGTCTATTTGCTTCTGCTGGGGTGGACAGAAATTACCAATCGCCTCCTCGTGGTGCAGACTGGATATGCTTGCACGCAAGCATAACTAAAGCGACCAAGGTGGGTGGGGAGATAGCTCAGTGGTAAAGAGCACAGGACTTTGTTAATTCGGGTCCCACTGCAGCCACTTTTCTCCTTCACCCCCCAGCAGTGGTAGATTTACTGCTATATCAAAGGCCAATCCTTCTCATACCATGTCTATGTGGAGTGGGAAGTAAAAGAGCTCTCACCTCGGTAAATGTGTAGGGGTGGGGTTTCTATCTACATTCATCTCATAGATTCGATCAAACCCAAAGTAAGTCTAATTGAACAAATTGGACGTTAAACTACCAAAACAAACAAACAAATCTAAAACAGCCTGGCTAAGATCCAAATGTATCAAGCACCAGTGGGGCAATGAGGTATTTCAGTCTCTATTGATTGGTCATGGTCAGCTGGGAACGTCTCTAAGACCTTGAGACACGGGCCCTCTGTCTTTTTTTCTCAAAGTCCCATTGCTAGCACGTAGATAGTGACTTTTCGCAGCAATCTAACTGTCTATGTGACCACTCTGACCTTTAGGCAAACTATATGAGCGTGTAGCCCACGCTCAATAACTTGTATGCAGCTGTACCATCTCGGGAGCTACTATTTCTGTGTGACCTTACAAACACTGCAACTGTTGATTTTAAAAAGAATTATTAACAATGACAAAAGTTCTGCATGGAGCAGATCTTTCACTGTATTGTATGAATATGGTTCAGTTGAATTCATATTGTACAATCAGAATTTACATGTAGATAAAAGTTAGTCGCCAAACCTAGGACTGAACAGTTGTATTCTTGGCAAAATATTGAATTCTGATGGTGAGTGGATCTCATTCCACTTCATTCTGGGAAATATGTTCATATGGAAATTTGGAAGTATATATACACACACACACACACATCTACACACCTTAATAAACTAATCAGAAAACATATAAACCTCATGAAGATTAGCAACCCAAACCGGCACCCCTCAGACATCCTTACAGCATAAATAAAGAAATTGACAAAGGATAAATCTATTTCATTTTCTATATTCTTTCGTGTAATTGCAGAAGAGGGTATCATCAACAAGTTCCTGTCGCTGGGTGTAACGGCGGCCATCTCCATCACAGTGGGCAGCGTGGTGGTGTTTGTCGTCTGCATCGTCTGTACCATCTGCTGCTGCTGCCGTTGTATGCGCAAGCGCACACAGGAGCCCGGAAGTGGGCCGACCACGACCACAGCGACGTCAGTGACCATCAACAACGGGGGCCCGCCGATAGGAGCGCTGCAGCATGGGGAATACGCCATACACAACGGAGGCGGACCAATGACTATGAATATGAACGTGGCTATGGCGCCAGGTAGGTTATAGTCTGAAATTAGAAAAAAATGAGTGTTAACATAATCAGATTGTGACATTCTCAGCTCCGGAACCTCACCCCGGAGTGCAGTGGAAAACTGACTGGGCGTTTTGTCTCGGAATTGTTACGAGCTTACGGATCGGTTAGTACTTCCACCGACGCCGTTAGGCGGGGGGAGCGTATTTTTGAGTCCATGAGTAACAACTCACAGATAAAACACCTGGTCTGTTTTTCCATTATCACACACCTTAGAATGTTTCAGATTTATGGAAATTTACCTTTGATCGCAAAAGACATTATCCTGATGCAAAGCCAATCTAGTTTTGCTGCAGACTGACGTCGTATCTATTTTGTGATTTTAACCATTTAACTCTAACCTCATTTTCGTCCCACCAAATTGTCTTTTTTAAACCATTTCAATAATATATGTACAGTGCATTTGAAATAGTTGAACAACACAGGACAATGGCTAACCCAAGCGAGTCTTTATTGCAGTTCAAATTAAAATTGTTAAAGCAATATACATGCCTCATTGTTGAAAACAAATTGAACGATCTTGACAATCTGTTTTTGCTGGTATTTCTATAAACAAAATGATGAATCTGATATAAAGATGCTATAATCTAAATAAAACTGAAAACCACAAGAAAGTAAACAGCTCACCTAAAACATCCGTTTGGGAGAAGACGTTTACAACATTTCTTGTTTGGTTGTAGATCACCGATTGTGGCAGGCACACAAAGGTATTGTACACAATCTTTATTAACTGTCACGATCCGCGAACAACTAATTATCTTCCCCTGTGTGTTTTTTAAAAGAGTGAACCCACCGAGCATGACATGCTTTAACATTACACAACTACAACTACCTATGATACACTCTGAAGTCATTTCTGACGCGCTCACACTGTGTCTGTGAAGTCGATGTGTCACAGCCTCTCTGACACACCATGAGAGGCATGTGTATCATAGGATTTGTCTCACAGCTGGTACTCAATTTTCCTATAGGCTTAACATTGGGAACTCATACTCAATGCCCATGGAGTTTCATGAAAACACACTTGATGGGTTTTGGGTGTCAAAACGTTGGGCAATCAGTCAGTGATAGGGCCGAGGTAAAATTTGAACCACACTGGATCCATAGCCTCTGAAAATACGCCATTCGTTTTGGTGTGCGTCATAATCTCGTGATGCAAAGCCCAGTGATATTACTCCGCAACCAAACTCATGGCATATTTTCAGCAGCTATAGATCTCGATGCAGTCCCTTATTCTACAACTGGTTCAACAATATTGTCAGAAAGCATACGACACACCCACGACGCATCGCCATTATCATGAGTGCATCGTGGCCACCGCCCAGACACACTCTTCAGGGATGGACGTCTTCCACTTTTCCATGGAAATCCTTTGTTTTTTTATTTACAGATTATAAGATTATATTTCTTATATATAACAAAGATAATATAAATTGAGGCTGATTCATGACAATAAAACATCACTTGAAACACCCTCACCCCTAATCCAATGCCGACATTAATGTGTTTTTCATGTTTTCTCAATCTGAAGCGGTAAAGTCCCCATGAAAAATATTTCCATTTATATCCCTGACCCTAACTGATATTCCTGACTGTTTATTCCTGACTCATGTGACATTTTCCTTTCACCAATAAGTGCTACTGTAGAGCATGTCATGCTAGGTGGATTCACCTTAGGAATATTATCCAATAACATTCTAAAGTCAATTCTTATTCAACAGTGCTCCTATTCTATTGAGTCATGTACTGTAAAAACATACAAGAATGTGCAGGGTCTTACCCATCTATCAAACCTTTAAAAACGCATTGTGTATGAATATTAGTTGCAATTGACACTTTCTTAACAAAGATTAATTCAATTATCAATACCCTCATTCCTGATAAATAATACGACTCTCGATAAAAGTCTACCTTTATACAAGAATATTCGCAAACAATTGAGGATTTTAGCTGATATTCGTAATAAGGTGGATTCACAGTTAAAGTATTAGCAGATCGAATTGCTGTATTTATTTTGAAGGCAATATAGACCAATAAAATAGCTACTAATCAGGTTGTTGTTGGAAGCGTGTCCAGGTGACATGCCTAAACATCGACAGTATACCTGTCCAGTACAAGTGTCTTGCCTGCAGTTTCCATGTACGGGAGCCCTCCCGCTGCCACCCGCTGCAAGGTCGAGGGCTCACAAAATTAATAGCTTTCACTCTTGCCTAGTGAGGCCTACTGGGTATAAACAGCTTAACTCAGCTTTCAAAAATCAGATCATACCTAATCAGGTTGTTGGCAGTTTCGGTGGAAGTAGAAACCTCAGCCTTGCACATCCGTCCATTACGGTCCCACCAAACTCAGGGAACACTGGGGGACGAATCCAGAACATCCTCCGTTTATCATTCAATCGGTCTATTACTGCGATTTGCGTGGGCCGGAAGCTGAAGCTTACAGGCGGTAACCCGCTACATCAACAAAAACAATATCTCTCCCGCCGCCCGTTTTGGCGGGCTCCTGGCCCTGTAGTGATTGATGGCACACCGAATGTCGTCTGCCTGTCGCCGTTTTAGACCTCCAGTGCTTTCTTATGTGAAGAGTTCCACAACTGGGGACTCTGATTTCCTTTCTTGCTCTGAAATGACATGTTGTGTTTAATCATAAGTAATCTGACTTTCTTATCTCGGTGGTGTATTATTTTCAGATGGGAGATTATCCACATCGCTTCACCAGGTTCCATATTTACAAGGTTATCATTTCTTTAATAATGGTTGATATTTGTAGTTTTGTCAATCCCCTTCCCGCCAGTGAGATTATTTATATCCCAGTTTTTCAGTCCAGGCGCCTGCTTAAAGTCACGTTATTACGTTTTCTGTCTGCACGGATTTACAAGAGAGTAAACACTCATTATATCATTGTCTACTGCTTCTCATACAATTTCAGACAATTCTCTTAAATCAGAGACGCTATTATATATATATTGATCTTAACCTTTTCTGGCAGGCCAATATTGGCTAAGTGTTGCCAGTAATTCTCATAAGTATCAAAAAGTTCACGATAAAAATTCATGATTTACTGGAAGTTTCAGATTTGTAATGCTTTTTAACAACATATTCTAAAGAGACCGACCATAAAAACATCACAATTGGTTCTGCAGCCTCCCGTAGTTTATGTGTATGGTAAATAATATGTGGATGCTAAAAGGTTAAGTCAATGGACTTCAGTATCCAATGACAAATTTAAACATTGGTCACTTTCGGAATCAGCTCTGAAATCAAATAGTCTCGATATTGAGCCTTCAGGCAAGAATTTTATGTTTTCTAAGATATCTAGAATATGGAGTGTTTACTCAGATATTTCTCAAACTAGATTGATATATTTTCAGAATCCCGAAGTCATGTTATTCCGCTTTATTCTAGAACACCTCAAGATACACGAATAGTCCTCTTCACATTATAAGAATACTCCTATAGATGACCTGCATCTATTAGTCTACCAACACAATAGCTGGGTTCAAAATGCAACACAAAAAGGGTAATTCCGAGATCGGTCAAAGGGCACTACAGTCTCATTGTATAAATAGAAACAGAGATTTTAATACAATACGAGCAACTATATCAAAGTGGCCTCGATCCAGAACGGAGAATTAGATTCGGAAAAATGTTCTTTCTGGTGAATCAAGAAAATTGTTTTGGGGCCGACTTTGGTATAGTCCACTAACTCGTCTCTTTCCTAGAAATAAATCTAAAAGTGAATTGAATTTGAAACCAATATCCTATGTGTTCTTTTAGAGCCATTGTATTGCATGTTTCAAATTGAATGTGGCAAAAGAAAAAAAGATAACCGACAGGAAATGAGGCATGCCTTTCATGCAACACAAAAGGCAATAACTGGGTGTCCTACGCTCTCGGAATTATGCTCTAGTCATAAGGATTTTCTACAATATCTTTCCTAGGCATCGTAGGTAATGAGTCGATAATTTCATGTGCACCACATTTATTGCATACAACAAATTGTAATCTTATTTTCTAGTTCAATCTAGATTTATATCTAGATGTACATTCCATCGAAGGGACTGTTATGAGATGGAGCTCAACAGAAGCTAGCATTCCCTTCAATGTCTCCACAATACACTTTTATATGAACAGTTTTTATGTAAAGGTGAATTTCGAGACGAATAACCTAAGGTCCACAATTTCAATAATCTACATTTCAACAACACCCATCTAACATCAGACACTACTTCTGTGTTGTTGATATTATGATCCACCTAATACGGAGTCTCAATACTAAACGTATAGAGCATATAGATTGCTACTGAGTCGAATACGGAAAGCCGTACTCTCCTAGGAGAATACAGAACAAAAAGTCCCTACCGTACAAAGTACGGTGTGTGAAAAAATTGCCCACTATTTTCTCTCTTCTATGATAACTTATATTTTGAAACCTGAATGATGAATACAATATTACCATAATTATGATCTGCAGGGTCGTATTCTCCTCGTAGTTGACACTATGCAATATTCTTGCATTTGCTCGGACATTATTACGCGTCACTACGCTGTGAATTCGACCATACAAATCAAAATCAAGGTAATATGCTATATGTATACACCTGATGTCTCCCCTCCCCCCCCCCCCCCCCGAATCTACTCCCTGATTTATGCTGTCTGGTGCACGTTTCAATATGTCTGTGGTGGGTTTCCAACGGGGCCACTGTGTGAGTAGCATGGGAGAAGTGGGATTTAACTCAGGCGGTCATTCTTTTCCCTTTTCTTCAACCAATTGTGTATTGTTTCTTTGCTGAACAGCCATCTCCCGGACCGGTCGTTTGTCTACCTACCCAGTCTTTTGCTGTCATCATAGGCACTAGCCGGGGCATGGGATATTGGCGAAATTAGAGACACCGTGGTTGGATTATGTGGTTATATGTACTTCTCTAAGCATCTGTTGTTGCCAAAATAAAAAAAACAAAAACGATTGCCAGTGTCTTAAACGTGCAGATAACATCTGTATCTGTGGCAATAGCCTCACATCATGGACTATTCCTCATTTAGCACCGTTTACCCCACTAGCTGGCGCCATGTGAGCCTCCTGCTGCCCTCTAACGGGAGTTGGTGAAGTTATCAAGGTGGGAGACGGGTCTATGGTGGGGCTACAGTTTACAGGCCTCGCCTATCCCAGGAATGCAGGGAGTGCTGTTTGAGCAGATAAAAAGCGGGAAACATAGGGAGAAGATTTCAGCTTGAAATCGCCGTTTTCTGGGGCCTATCAATAAATATAAGGCTGTGTTTATCACGTTATACCGCATAAAGAGATTGCATGTTTAATACCTCACACTTGCAGTGCTGCTACCTGGTGTCAGTAATATGAACGGTACCTTAATATTAAAGGGAGCCTCTTAAAGGCTGTGAGCACAGTGCTGACCTCTCAAGCATGCCCCTCTACACAATGCTCAGCTGAAGCATGCACATTTGTTACTAAGTAATGATGTATTTCCTTATTGATAACGTGTTTTTCCAGACAATCTGTGTCTTCAAAAGCGATAATTCTTAATGTCAGAAAATAGTCAAAGAAACTGAATGGTCAGGAGTATATTAGCCATTTCAGAAACTAGGATCAAATATTCCAATATCCATTTTAGATGCCTGGACAGTAACTTTCCTCCTCCTAAAATAGGTACAATATATACAATGTGGTATGAGGTAAGGATGAGTTGAAAGCACACAGTTATTTTAAGGTCAATATTAAACTCTATTCACAATTAGTCGACCCAGAGGCGAGTTTCAGTTTAACAAACTTTTTGTAGCTGTATAGAGAACCATTTTGTATTTGCTTCGGTAGGCCATTCCAAAGGTCCATTCCTCTGTAGATTGGGCTCTTTTTAAAGAAAGATGTCCTAGGCCTACATAGTTTATGTGTCAAGAACCAGTAGAAAGATTACGGTTCAGTCCATTTTCTCATCAATGGTAACATTGCCTGCACTACAGAAGTGGTCAGGCATCTGGCGTGCTGCATTTAACAACATGCACCTTTAACCGGGTCCCCTAAGGAGAGGATTAAGTGGGGGTTCTACTGTAGTTATAACTAAACGGAAGTGCTGGTGTGTTTGTAACAGTCCTTGTTATCTCCTACCACAGGGAGAGGACACTCCCGCTCTGGAGGGAGTGTGGCCAGCTGCCGCCCCGCCTCCTCCAGCCACCTCAGAACGTGGTACTGCTGAGACACAGGCTCCTGGAGGATCCTTGAGAACGTGGCATCACTAATACAAACCCTCTGAGAAACTATCCTCCTTGAGAATTTATCATGGTTGATAGACAAACAAAATCATATGGATATTCCCCTAACTTCCAATATTGAGTTTTTTATGTTATCGTAACATCAGAATAACATTGTTCCCCATCCAATGTATCTTTGTTTCCTGTCAATATTTAAAATGTTTGTTTGGCTTTTGTTATAGTGCAATGGACGCAGAGATGGTTTTTGTGGCAATTTCCACCAGCTCCCCCCAACCCCCAGCAATGATGTGCTCTGTCCTTGTTGATGTGGCGATACTCTACTATTCCTGTACTGTTCTCTTTTTTCATTTCCAGCTAAAGCGATGTTGTTTATTTTGCTATGCAGTGGCAGGAAGAACAACATATAGACTAAGGGCAAGGTGGTGAAAACCTGTTAAATGCAGTCAGGTGGCTTTGGTACTTTTTTATTTACATTTTATTACTTAATTGTATCTTTCGCAATGCAAGTCTTTCATATACACTTTTATGTGACACCAGTGATACCACTTGTATGCTATTACCAAACATGTACTATTCTAAACAGTATTTAGGACTAGTTAAGTCATGATAAAACTTCTACTTTTTGTAATCAAATTAATTATCTCATTATGATGCTACTATCTTCAACCCCGTATTAGAGCCTATTGAAAATACTCAATGGGATCCGATGTCACAAATATTAGCCAATAAGTCAGCAATAGAAGTGAGATAAAATCTGAACCACACTCGATCTGCAGTGGCTGAAAATACGCCATTCATTTTGGTTTGCTATAAAATCTCACTCGGCTTTGCCTTGGCCTTGTGAGATTACTCCACAACCAAAACCCATTGAATATTTTCAGTGGATATGGATCTCGATGCAGTTCCTTCTTAAATTCCATCTCGTAGCTTCAATCACAACATCAAAGCCAGAGAGTCTGTGTATACCCTCTGGGACGTCAAACAAATGGGAATTAGCAGCCACACTGTGTTAACTGGTATAACCACCTCCTTGCCCTTACTCTATAATGTACTATTTGATCATGCGCCACCTTGACGTAGTAGAAAAATATGTGCCGTCCATGGAATTCTAATGACTGTTTCCCCACTAAATTACAACATAATGTGGAATTCCTATGGAGATTATGGTTGTATGTTTTTCTGACGAGCTTTGCCGTTTAGAATAACGCATGCCATTGCTTTGCAGGCCCCACACCTTACCACCAAGCGTACGCGCACCACGGGTATTACCCCATGCAGCAGGTGCAGCAGGTGCACCCGGGTCACCACCCGCCGCAGTCCGTCACCTACTCCCCGTACCCGCAGCGGGAGTCCTACTCTCAGGGCTCCATGTACTCGTCACAGCCACCACCCTCCTATCACCGCTCCTACACGCCCACCTCGAGCAGGTCCGACCGCAGCCGCAAGTCCAGCGAGTCGGCCATCAAGTACACACACCCACACTCCGTGGTCGGCGAGAAGGTATGACATGTGTGAGAGGGGTCCTGTACCCGGCCTCTGGGCGTGCTGCTACACCAAGGACACGCCAAGAGCCAGCAGGCCCCTGCCCAGGTGCGTGCGCACCCCGCACTCAGACGCTCGTTGTCTTCTCGTTCGCCGCCATGTTTGACAGCAGGTCACTCTATTATCGCTCATAGTGTGTGTTAGATAATAAGAGAAGATGTAGTTACTGAGCCCATAGGGATGGCTGTTCGAAGTCTTTTGTAAAATAAAATATGTCCCAATGCTGGAGGCAGAGGGGCATACTTTATGTTATAAAAGACCAAGAACGGCATGCCTGTGGACTCAGTCACTATGTTTTCTTATTATCATATACCTAAAATTGCGAGAAAACGCCATTCTATTCACCTACTAAGTCATGGATTCATGCTCATTCATTACTGGCACAGTGCGCCTGAACATTATTTAAACTGCACCCCTAGCAGCGGGTAGTATTTCATAGACGTTCCGCCATAGGTATATAAAAATGGACTGACCATTATGGAGTGATTGAACATGTCCTTGTCTCTCACTAAGAAACTATCCACGAATAAGACATTCTTCGCTCTCTCACATCCTCCCTCCTTCTATCTCTCCCTTCTTCCTTACCCGTCTACCTCCCTCTCTCTCTTTCCTACCTTCTCTCATTTCCCCAACCACTAGTTCTATTAGGATCTATCACAAATTCCCTTCCCATGTCCCTAAGACACCCTCGTTTCCCTTTCTTTTAACAGTTCCCTGCCAAAAGCTATCCATGCTTTTTACCTCCACAATAACACTCTCCATGTTTCTCTTTCTATACCTCTTCTCAACATCCAAACCTCTCGATAGCTTTTTTTGCTTACCTCGCTCTCTCTCCCCCCTTCCTGCCTGTGTGATCTAGAAGTTGAAGTTATGATAAGAAGTCATTCAGTCAATAGCACCATAA
This sequence comes from Alentia gelatinosa, assembly GCA_950022655.1. NCBI lineage: Eukaryota > Metazoa > Annelida > Polychaeta > Phyllodocida > Polynoidae > Alentia > Alentia gelatinosa. Next base: position 48,989,481 of record OX465585.1, read on the forward strand.
CATGGATTGTAGTATGTATCTATGGCTCAACGGTTGGTATAGGTTTCTGTCAATACAATTCTTATATATTGTCTAGAACTCTCCCATGGCTGGCTTGTTCACTGAGACTTTGGTGTGTGTGTGTGGGTAATGTACGTTATGTTCTATTTTCTTCTCCGCTATCCCTGATATTATTAGAGAACTGCTATATTTATTTGAGCTTACCGGAGAGGAACTGTGGACGCACTGAAATTGATGTCTGATACCACAAAGTAAAGCAGTATCTACAATATACACTCACAACAGAGGAAATCTGTTAATCTAACAAGAGAGCAGTAGAGTAAAACCCCACTAAGCGGACCACCTTCCGTTCTGTACGAAAGTCGTTTATGGTCCAGAGTGGTATCCTTAATGGGGTAAAAGATATAGTGGGAGAACTGACTTGGCATTCAATTAATCTGATAATTGTTACATATTCATGGACCGGCAAATACTTGCCCTGTCGCCTTTAGGCGGGAGGGACGTATTTTCCCATCCGTGAGTGAGTAATACTATCAGACTTATCTGCTAGTGGCAATTTGTACAGAAAACACAATGCTATTCGTTGGTCACTGATTTCTATTGTAATAGTTGTTCACCATCAAAGATTGAGGACATGTGCACCACATTTTATCTAAAGGAAACACAAACTACTCTAATTTACTGCTTTTTCATACTGGAAAAAATTATAGAAATTCCGTTCATATGGTTATTGAAGTTCCAGGAGATAATTCAGTAATTTAAACCCCCGCTTTTGTTTGTGGTATCCAGCATCAGTCCAGATGGCAGGGACTGAAAGGCGTGGCCTTCATAAACCTTGTTGTACATACTCATAACTCTGACGAAGAGATCCAGCAAGCTAGATGTCCCTTGGTTTCACGCTCGAGGAATGCATCTAACACTTATTCTGTTTCTACCTACAATTTTGCTTGTTTGTCTATTTTTTGGGGGGCTGCGGGAGATGGGTTGATAATATTGGAATATATAGACTTTGCCTGTGTCAGAACTGATATCACAAATCAGTGTCTGTACCCACACACTGTGCATTGATACCTTCTTGTGGGGGCAGCCATTTTTTATCAGGGAATCTCAGTTAAATTTGCATAGTTTTCACATCGGAATTTTGTTAAGCAGTCATACCAACCACAGTAGTCCAGAGATGCTTAATCGTCCCTGCTTATATTGCATGTGTATGCTTTTCTATTTAGGTAAATAAATACACATGATTCTATGTTAACACATATACGAGTATTTAATAGCCATGGTTGGATGGGGTTGGAGGGGGATAAATGATTGTAGGAATATCATATAAGATTTAACAACAAAATCCTGCACAGCGTACACAATATATGCGAATATGTGAAGTGAATACTGCATGATTTATAATTATCAATTGGAACCGATCTACTTATAATGTCATTTTCATAATTCTCATCCAAAGAGACAAGGTATGAGACATGATTGTATAGTTAACTGATATTTGTCCCGCTGTATGTGGTAGAATTTGCCAAATAAGCCCATGTTCACTACACCATACTGCACTCGACCTGTCCAAACCACGGGGTTTCAGCTTTATTTTCTCGATGTGCAGACTGGCCTTCCCAATTTGCATGTGATTTTCACTGATGAAGAAATTGCCGATTCACTTCCGTTTCTTAGGATGTTGGGACAAACTTTGATTTTAGTCGGCGGAATTTGTTCGCCTACTTTAATAGAAATCCCTAAGGGATATTCAAGAAATTTTGTGTCGTAGGTCATCCTTTATGAGATGCTTTAGTGTAAGCATCACATGCTAATTTAATAAGCCCTGAAACTTTTCCTCATCAAGGAGATGATCATCTCTTATATAAAGTCAGCTTATGAAATATAGACACTGTCACGTACAAGAGAACGAGCCCTACTCCAGAACTACTTTCTTCTTTTGGAGCATGGCCAGGAGAGATTGGTGCTACTATAGAATGGAGATCAGGTATTGTCCTTAGACACAGTCAGAATAGCAGCAGATGATTTATCTCACCCTGGTATGTTTTCCCCATAGACTTACCATTGAGAACTCGTTATCAACGCCCATGGAGTATTATTGTCAAATGAACTCAATGGGAGATGGTGTCACAAATGTTAGCGAAATGGTCAGTCATAGGGGTGAAATAAAATTTGAACTGCACTCGATCCATAGCCACTGAAAATATGCCATTCATTTAGGTTTGCTTCGTAATGTCAATTGTCTCAGCCTCGGGAGATTACACTGAAACTATAACTGATGGTCTATTTTCAGTGGCTACTGCCCTATATGCTGTTCCTTCTTAGTAATATGGTAGTAGTTCAGGGTTTACATCCTAATATCAATGGTGGGGACATTCAATACCCAATCTCAGGGTAAAACCTTCTTGATGGTAGATCTGCTCTGAGTTCCAGAAGGGGAGGTCACACAAATTACCTAAGTCATTTGTTGGTTCAAAAAACGTGCCAGATTGCTTGCAGTCTGTTAGGTACCTGCCATCTCGCTAATCAAAATAAACAATGTTTGATTGCATTATAGTCGCTTACGATCAGCCAATCAAAATGAAGCTGTAGGGAACTAAATCGCTCCGTGGGACAGTAAATGTTATCTTTTTTTGGCGTTATTGAAGCAACAAGCGATTTAATTGCGTCGTGTGACCACCCCTTGATAGATAAAAACAATTCTTTCTGGAATTATCAGTTTCCACATAGCTGGGACTTGAAATGTTATTGGAGACTGACTTAAGGAACATTGGAATTCACCCAGCACTTTGAAGATCAATGACTTAATTATTCAATTGATGACCATATGTTAAGATGACAGTAAATGTAGCCTTTAAAAAATTGACAAATTACACACCTTACTGGCCACAGTTTCAGCTAAGCATTTGGAGTGGAATTGTAAATATCAATATGTAGACGTGCTACTTACTGAATGTGTCAGTCTGAAAAGACAGTGGAGTCTACAATGTCATAAAGGAAGCGTCTCTTTTACCTGCACAATAAAAACCCTGACCCACTGAGCTCCCCCCACTACTTGACACACTACGGCACAGAATTGTTCAACTTTCCGACACGGCTATAACGTGGTAATTTACACTCTGACATTCTATGACAGAATTTTTCAATATTCCGACAAGGTTAGGATACAGGAATTTTGATTAATAGCCAGGTCGTAGCCGTGTCGGAGTGTGTCGCAAGCAGTGGATCAGGGCCGTTAAACTGGTCATTGTAGTTCTCTATAGTACTAATGGATGATTGCCCTCTATGCCGGGCACAGGGAATTGGGTTTACTTTCAAGTTGTATGATATTATGATTGTCAAAAATATCTGTATGTCTCTTGGCATGTGCCTTCTCGATACCATTATACGGACTAATATTGATGTATCATTGATTATCCACCCTTTCCTGACAGAACAATGCTCAAGTTTATCAATAATACAGGATAGAAAGCCAATGAAATAGTGAGGTTCTTCACTCGACTGAATTCTGTATTAGATACTTTCTGAAAACAACAACAAAAAAATGCGCTATTTAATCCGTGTATGTCAGGAATGAATGTTTTATATATCAAAACTGTACATTTTATTAGTTCTTTCGACACTGGATCACATTTATTTGTTTTGAGGGACTGAGAGGAGGAACTCGTTTTCTTTATGATTGAGTGCATGCATGTACATAGCTTTGTGAAAACGAATAGGATCCGATGGCTTGCCTGGAAGATGGACCGCTGGAGAATGGATGTATATAGATTAACTAGATCGGCCGTGAGTGAGTGTGAGTGATGCTGAATCGGTGTTTACATGAAACACGTAATCTGTTAACGTGATCCTTGCTATTTTTTCATCATTCACCACAATATGAACATCTATATGGATGTCTGGTTTTTGTCCATTTAGGTAACTTCTATTGCTATGTAAATCTAGTTTGACCAAAAAGGGTTTGCGAATGAAAATCTACCTCTCGATATAACTTATAATTCGGGTCTTTTGTCTGCCATGATACATGGTCTTGCTCTTTTATATATTATGTAAAGTGTTCATTTCTATGCTTCATGTTTTAACACGTATTAAAATACACGCATTTCTCACACAGAGGAATGGTAATACAGATGTGCTTCACTCTCAAAGAAAATCAAGTGAAGAAAATACTTGAACTATATCATATGCCATCTAGATATCTCTTTATTTTTCAGACATCTTGATGAAGAATGTTAATACTAAGTAAAAGTTTTTAAAAACCTTGTATTACCATTCTATGACAAATATAAAAGGAATTGCAGAGAACGATCACGCTGTAGTTATATTGTGTCCATTTGTATAGTTCCCCCAGAATATATTATTGTAGAGATTCATTTACCTAGCCGACTCAGTTATTTATTGTACGTTGATATTTAATACTAAAGAAAAACACTGGGGAGGTTTCGTTGTTTTGTACAAGTTTTGTATTCATCTGCTATTGATTATATTTGTTCGTCATTGGATGCTATTGTATACGGAGTAGACACCTGTGTCTTGTACAGTGCAATATGGTAGTGATTATTACTTACAGTGTCGCCTCCTGGAGGAGTGGGGCCCAGTGAGCAGCTCATCTGCTCCAGTATGATGCGAGTTACTCGTACCACTGCCTGCTCACATGGATGTCAAACTATGTACAGTCTGTGAATATGATGTCAATAAATACTAAGTGGAAAACAACTGGTGTTATGAATAGTTTTGGAGATACTATGTTGGATTCCCCCTTCTATAATCATGACATTTGGGTGTGGAGCGGTATGGTCCCCCCCTCGAGAAATGATTGAATCTGGGTTGATTTGTTCCCATTTCGTTATACAAGAGGACCTGGTGCTCTTTCTGCCATTTTGAAAATTATATTGGAGTTTGAGATTACCCTGATTATTAGGTTAAAAAATCGCTTAAGAATTTCACCTTACCTTATGGAGAGCTTTTGATGAAAAATAAATAAATGTCAAAATACCACCTACCCACAGTTCGGAGTAACTGCAGCCATTAAGACTTGGATTAATAACTTCAGAAATTGATGTAGTGACGGTGGGTTTTCGATTTCCGATACATAGACCTCAATTACTTGTATTCTCTTTACCGTAGAATCTTTTCTAATCGTTGTAGATTCTGTCATGGTCATCTGGACACTCCTTGACAGTCCTCTGGTATTCTGCCCTTTACCAATGTCACAGAGGTGGCACACAGATAGTGAAGGGCTAAGTTTTACAGCACGCCCAGAGCTTATGTAACCTCACCAATCTCTAACCTTTTAGGCTGCGTATCTGAGCCTTTTTCCCACGCTAAAAAAAGTAAAATTCCTGCATCAACCTTGACTTTGAAGGGTTGTTTCCACAAACAACGTCCGCGGTTGTCACCCGACCAATTAAAGGCCCTGCTATTTAGGAGCGAATTATCATTCATAGTTGAATCTCGGAAAACATCTGCGTATTAGACGATGCAGATCGGAAATAAAGTGAGGACCAACACTCACACCTACTCGTGACAAAAACATCCAAAGTACAATACTCAGAAACGTGCTCCATATATAAATGACCTACACATTACGAGGGGCTATGTTCTCACATCAAATTTGAAGTTTGTACAAGGTGGAAATTTCAGTTGTCTTTAGTGCACGTTCATTATTTACGTTAGGGAGGATATTGGAGGGGGTGGGTTGGTATTTGCCTGGTATGCGGATGTCTCGGCACCTCGGCCCCCGTTTCGCGGTGTCATCTCGGCCCCTTCGCGGCCGCGTTTCGCGGTCCCCTTTTAGCAGGGTTAATGGAGAACTCGACCCGAAACGAACTCGACCCTTAGTTGTCAGGAGAACTCCACCCGATTTGGAGAAATCGTTTGGAGAACTCAACCCGTTTCAGATACTTATATATGGAGATGATAATTTCATACAGAAGGAAAGGTGTGGCTGGACTTGGGAACCAGCCAAGCTCCACTGGAAAACTACCTCTAAATACACAGTTATAACATAAGATACCGCTGTTTTGAAGGTTTGTAAAGACAAATGTGTATATATTTATCGATTCTTTTTTTCTTTATATATGTCAGAGTGCGCACAGTATGAAATGACTACCCCAGTGGAGCGCTCTATGTCAGAGGAACCCGACCCTGTACAGGGCCAGGTACAGTGGCTCGGTTAACGATAGGGTTAAAGTTAGGGAAAGGGTTATGGATAGGGTTAGGGTTAAGGTTTGGGTAGGGAAAGGGTTAGGGATAGGGATAGGGTTAGGGGAATGGTTTTCTGTTTGTGTTCTTCACCAGAAAAAACTAATTTGAAGCCAAGATAGGGTTATCACATGAAGGCGTGAAAGCGGGGGTCCGAGGTGCCGATGGGTCCGAGGTGCCGTAGGGGGGCTGAGGTGCCAAAGGGGCCGAGACATCCTTTGCCTGGGGATGGGCATCTCCTGGGGATGGGCATCTCATTTTTAGGTATGATCCAGGAGGGGGGGGGGGTGGCGTTTCATTCGCTATTCGCCGAGGAAAATCGAAGCCAAGCTGATGAAAAAAACATCTATCAGACCCATCATGCAGTACAGCTCCTGCCTGTGCGCAGATTCAGACTGTCTGGTTATAAGAAGTCACCGTTTTAACGAGGAATTCGTCTCTGAAACGAGTTGCCAACTCGGATCCAACGGATGACTTGCAAAAAGGACATTAAGAATGAACTACACAGGCATTTTAAAGGAAACCAAAAGATAGGATGAACACTACCAGATCAAGCCGAACAGCCATCTTTGGGAACTAGGACGTGACATTTTGTAACTCTGAGTTTATATCTTTGTATTCATCACCCATCTCATCTTTTTCATTATTTCCTGTATTGAGAAACGAAACATGTATGTCCAACCTTTGTATTCATTGGAAGGTCTGTTACAAAACAGAAATGAATAAAACTTTAAAAAATAAGACAGACACAAACCCACACACTCACACAACCAGAGCTACACAAAATTAGCTCTGGTCGGCTTAAATGCATGGCCACCATGAACCATTAGGTGTAAGATAGACTGGCCTCAGTCCCTGTGTCCACCTCTGCCTGCCTGCCTGCCTACTGCCACTGCACGCTGTCCTTACCCCTCCACCTATACACCCCCCCCCCCCCCCCCCCCCGTCTGCCTGGCCTGATTCCTGAGCCTGTTAAAGGAACGATACGTATTACAAATCGCCCCATCCTGTTTAACTTTAAACATTCAATAAAAGTTCATAATCAAAGTCTTGAGCAAGTATAGCTGTAATAGTCTGTGATTCTCCTACCTGATCTTCAATACTGCTTGGAGAGTGTGTTTAGTCATAACCTCAAAGCCAATTTACCATTTTGTTATTTCCTTTCCTGTGTATTTTTGTCAAGATATAATGAACATAAAGCTTGATTCTTTATTAACCTGTTAGCTATGAATATCTCTCACCAAGTAGTTCTGCTTTTAGAGCCTACATAGAACAAGACTACTTGTTTTGAGGCGATAGAGAGGGATACAGAGGGTAGATTGGCCGCCGTCCACGGATTCTCACTCTCAGACCAAACAATTTTGTTCTACATGGATTCTGATATCCCAAATACTTGCAAAGAAATATTCATATGTTAATACATTGTTAAAGAACATTACCTCTGTGGCCGTTCTATTATTAACACACTTAAAAGATGGTGAGAACATGGAAAAGGCGACTTCTAGGGTAAGAACATGGATCATGGGAGGGTCAAGGGGGTGTGGCAGGGCACCAAATAACAAGAAGCACCTTCCTACTCTGGTGGAACCCGAATTGAACAACCTTGACTTGCACTCGCCTAGCTGATCTTCCTACTACCAGAGTCAGAATATCTGCTGGAAGAGTGAATCATTCAGCCAGCAGATCTTTTGTCGATGTAGTCTCTTTAACAACAGGCTATTGTTGTGGCTGGAGATTGTAGTACTCTCAAAGCCCCTTGTCGAGACAGGGGTTGGTCACAGGCTAGAGAGATATCTATTTTTACTCCCCACGCCAATGGTATGAGATACCCGCTACCATGCCATACCAACCCCTATATCGTAGCTCAGCGCAGACAGGGGTTGGTTGCCAATCTAAAGTTTACTATGATTTCACGTTCACCCGCTAAGGGGACCAGGACAGCTAGAACTGTTAGTACATCCCAGGGCCAGGGCACACAGGCTCTCAAACGGGAAGGCACAAATCGACGATGTCGCTAGTTACACGTTCACATACGTCTTTGATCTTAACCCATCGGGCGAAAACTCGGAAAGAGCTGGCTGAAGAGACAGTTTAACACCAGGGAGCAGCAGTGAGCTCGACTATACCAACACGAGATTATACCTGCACCAAAGTTTCATCTGAAGAACCAGGTCTGCCATTTGTTCAAATATAATGTCACCTCGCGAATATTGACATATAAAATGCATATGAATCACATATAGTAAAATACTCAGTGAGCCTGATTGATATAAAGATATTGCCCCTTTTATTAAAGAAATCTTTAACATTCTTCTTCTGAAAACAATGTAATCGAATGTGTTATACTATGGTATGGCACATAAATACATAATATTTACTGGTTTCAGGTGTACTTAAACACCTGTAGTTGACGCGTAGTAATATCCGAGCTCATGTGAAAATATTGCGTATTACAGATTTCAGTCCCAACCATTACAAAAAGAAATTTGATGGCAATTCATAGATCTTAGGCATACCAAATATTAATTTAGGCGATTCATGGTTGGCAGCCCTGATATGCACATATATCAGGTTTAATCTTTAAGTCATATTACTCTGGAATGGGTGTAGAGCGACAATGAAACCATGTTACAACCTTGAAAGTTAATTGACTTTCGTAAGAACTAGGAGCAAATAGTATGTTCATCATTGATGACTGTGTGTGGAATTATACATGAATAACAATTAAAAAGTTTGGGCTACATTCAGTCAATGGACAGTTTTCTGTAACCTACTTGTACCCAGTAAACTGGCCATTTCTGCAACTGCCTTTCTTGGATCCAATTATATCAAGCACCAGTGGGTCTTGAGGTATTTTGGTCTAGAGTGATTGGTCATGGTCAGTTGGGCATGCCTCTAGAACCCCGAGACAGTGGGTCCCTGCTCTGTTCTCAATATTTCAGTGAATAGCATGCAGATAGTGAAGGGATAGTTTTCTGGAAGCACGCTGGAAGGTAAATGTGACCACTTTACCTCTAGGTCATGTATATATATAGCACATGCAATCACAGTCTAAAGCCCAATGCCCATCTACCAATCAAGGGTTGAACATCGCAAATTGTATAGGAGTCGATGAACTTGTCTCGGGCAAATTACGTAATACCTCGGCCCGTATCGGCCATCCAATCAAAGGCCATTTACCAACATTCCGTTGTCGGCAACTAGATTTATCAATATGCTGATAAACTTTTCACCACCGATTTTGGAACATGGAAACCAAAACTTGTCAGCGACAAAAGGACATCTGAAGGAGGTGGTTCACTAATCGGTGGGTCACCCTTGCCTAGCTGTCATACATCTACTGACTACGGCCGACTCTATTAGGATGGCTTGGGTGAGACAAATTACTGTCCGTTTGTTGCCGACAAAGGTACATAAAGGTTCCAAAATCAGTAGATGGGCATTGGCCTTAAGTGCAAGAGATTCTGTTCAACGAATGGGGGCGCCATTCGCACATACTACTCTTGGCCGCCTGGTAATTCTTTTATGATCTAACAATGGTTCTGTCCCCTCTACATAAGATATAAAGTTCTGAAGCTCGATGATTTTAAGCGTTGTATTACAGTCCTGCAAGTGAGCAATGTTCTGCACTGCAATGAACTCACTACAACTGTGCGTAAAAAAAATATTAGATACAAAAATATAATTTACTATTTTGCTTCCTTCCTTTTAAAAGCATAACATGAAGCAACAAGTTTCAAGGTTTCTGTAATTTCTCAAGTGTGCCATGGTCTGGTCTTAAGTTCAACTCCTTTATCTGCCTCGCCATAATCTCCTTGGAAAGTGCCATATGCCTGTGATCCTTTGGTAACTTCTGATGAAAGATTTCCAAGGACTTGGTCACCAACGTCAAACTCTTCCGGTGATCTCGTTTCCTTTCCGCGAGTAAGCTCAGGCTAGTTAGCACCTTCCCAACGGCCACGGAATCTCTACCAAAGAGACTTTCATTCAAACTTAGTGCCTTTCTGTACCACCGCTCAGCAGATTTCAGATCACCTTGGGTCTGATATACTTTTCCAATATTGAGGCTCGATAAAGCATCTCCGGGGGAGGGTCTATGAGGCACTAGCTCATGCCACAGAGAGACAGCTTTGTGTAGATACTCCAGGGCTTGAATTTGTTTTCCCATGCGATGGCACGTCAGGCCCAGGTTGTGATATGCCCAGGCCAGGTTTTGTTTTTGTATGGGGTTAGAGATTATCGCATTTCTGGCTGACGTGTAGTGTTGTTCAGCTTCTTCCAGTTTATTCAACTTACAGCAACAACGTCCCAGTGCGTTATACGACGCATGTAACCCTTCCTCTCCTATAGCATGGCGTTCAATCAGGGATTTCAGCACGATTAATACATCCTTATGGAGCTCATATGCCTCACTATAGCGACCGTTGGATACAAGGAAATTACCCTTATCGAACCTTGTATTGCACATATTAATGGTGCTTTCCAGAGTCACTCTCTTAGAGATTCTGGCTAAAATTTCAATCTCGCGGTCAAAGACAAGTTCTACACCATCTAGGAGTTTTACCTCTGCCATCCACACTCGTATATCCTTAAGGCGAGCCGCCTTCCACAATATAAGACCCGGTATTGCTGCAGCGTTGCCGTTTCTCATATATGTAGCGTACCTGTCAGCGATGTATCTATCCAGATCATGGAGGTATGCCCTGGCTATTACCTGCCCGGAACATCCTAATACCTGCCAGTATTGGAGCAACTCAAGTGGAGCTGCCTTAGAGAGCACCTCAAATACCGTAAAGGTACTAATGATCTTTTTCAACCGAACCAGATCACCGCTTTCATGAACTAAATGAGGAAGTTCAAGAGCAGCTCTTTTTAGTAAATGGAAATTCTGAACTGTGGATTCTTGGAATTCCTCCTGGAAGATTTGGCACACCTTCCTGGCAGCCTGCTGTCTAGACTCAACATCAGGCATGTATAACCTCTCCACAACCTGTGCTAATTCTGGGTAAACAAAACTGAGAAGTCCTGATCGGTTGATGGTCAGATGTTTCAGAGCATACACTACTGGTAGCCACATGTAATCCGGCATGGGAAACTCACTCTCGGAGATCCCTCTTCTGGAGAGACATATTGCACAAAGGATATCTTTGACTAAATTTCCATCATAATCAGGATGACTATATTCCTCTTCTATTCGCTTCATGATATGACACAGTAGCTCCACCACATCCTCACAGTTCAGAAATGTTTCTATCTGCTCATCAAGTTTCCGAAATTGTCCGGAGATGCACAGTTCTAAGATTAAAGTATGCAAGAAGAAGGGATTGCTTGTCTTCTCTGATTTGATAATCATGTCTAGTTGTTCTGAGGAAAGAGACTTCGAATGCTGGTCAAGAAGGAGTTTGCAAAGATTGTATTTATCCTTCAAACCCAGCGGCTTAATCTCTAGTATTTCACAATTGTATTCTTCAACGAGGATTTTAAGACTTTGTTTGCTGGCTTCCGAACCTAAAATCACAGTAAGGATGACTCGTACGTTATCAGGTAGAGCTTTAGGTATCATGTAAATGGAATTGGTTGATTTTTCTGGCAGGATCTGTTCTACCATATCCACAATTATGATCACTTTCTTGTTCTTGTGTTTTTCCTCTCTGAGCTCCGCAAAGAGGTCATCAAGTCTCGCAAGTAAAGTCTCCGCATCTGTGTCTAAACTCTCTGTGTCTACTTGCCTCCCCATCACCTTTTCCTCCACGTTACCGACTAGTCGCATCAGGAGCTGTGACGCGTTGGACGCCCTGGGTTCAGCATTCACGAAATGGTGAATCACAACATCCCGATTCTCCTCCTTGGCTTCTCGCAGTTTCAGCCAGGATCCAAGCAGTGAGCATTTCTCACTGCCCGTTGGTCCGCTAATCACAAACGGCTGTACACCGCCTTTGCGATCGACATACTTATCAAGAGCCATGAAATAAGGATCGCCACTGATATATTTCCCTGTCCTGCTCTTCAGATACAAATCATGAGCTAGTTGAGATTTCTCATAATTTGACATGGCCCCGGTTCTGTTAACCAGGATATTATCATTGATGTACTTATGAACGCAGTTATAGACAAACTCCACACACTGCTCCGGATTATCATAATCTAGATTTATCCCAATGCTCTCCGTTGACGTATCAGCAATCCTCTGTTTGAGATTAAAGATTAACTCCTGACTCTCCTGATCCTCAGGGGAGTGACTGAGCTCGCCTTTCTGATCACCTCTGGTCTTGGCTTTCGCACATTGCTCGCTGTCATACGCAGGGTCCCTGAAGGCGAAGCATGCCGCCATCGTGCCCGGATCATTGAGGTGTCCGTGGAGGAACTCCAACTCGGTGACACTCCTGTCCCGGTACCCGTCCACCCACGGGTACCTCCGCTGAGCCTTGTCAAAGTTCCGCTGGAGTTCGGCATCGTGCTCTCCATGCCAGCCGTAGCGCTGTCCGTAGAGCCCGATGAAGATATCCGACCTAAGATAAAGAGGGATTCAAATCGAAGTAGATTACATTTTAGGTGTAGGTGGAATTTTGAAATATTTTCCTAGAATATTATAGAAAACGGACAAAAAGGGAGCAATAGTAACAAATATATCAATTAAGACTACTAACCTAGCTTAAACAGCTCGGTATTAAGGATTTGCATGAAATGTTTTACCTGTACTGATGGTAAATTTGTGTAGATTTAAATCAAGATTTTAGGTGTTATGTACAGACCACTTTGGATAGCTCACATGTAATACTTTTTTATTTGTTTTTGTAACTGTCCAGTAACGGCCCTCTCACGCTGTGTATTAAGAACATAATCACAATGCACTATTTCTATACCTATATTTAATTAAGGATTGCGAAAGATTAGAGTGGAGTTATCAGCTGAGACAGCGCTAAACTAAGCCTTTAACAAGCCACGATAGTTAATTCCTATTTAATGACGGCGGATAAGGTACATGTTTCTTTTATATTTGAACTCTCAATCTTAGTATTCTTGTCGTATGAAAGAAATTTAGCTTAGACCCCTCTGTATTAAGCCCTTAACAAAAAACGATGGAAAGCTCACTCGTAACGGCACATGTTACTCTGGTACAAACATAAGATTTAATAATAAAAAAAAATTCTCGTTTGAAAAAGTAGAAAATAATTATATCTGACCTGTCGATCTCCCGCAGACAGATGCTGATGGTTTGGTGGTCAGAACTCATATCAGTTGTAATCCCCCAACGCATATCGACGACTCTGAGGAGCAGGCCTCTGGAGAGCAGCACCTCCCGAAGTCGTGGCCAGTACAGACTCGTCAGGCGTTCACGTTCCACCTCCATACCTCTGAACGGAGACGAGATAAAGATCCGTACTATCCGCGGATCTTTTAACGTCACGTTCCGGGCCATGCTTTATGTGTACGTATATATGTGTGCAGCGCCACTCTGTAACATAGCACGTCTACACGTGCATCGGTGGTGTATGGTTACGTATGCATGTAGGTGAGGGCTGTGGTTACGTCTGCTCCACGGTGTGGTGTATTGTGAGAACGGGTCTCCACGTTGTGGTATACAATGCACGTGCCCAGGCCGCACCTTGGCCTTCACGGCGTGGACACCGCTGGAATTCCCAATACCAGATCAACTGTTAGGCCAAGAGAAATTCTGTTTTAGTTTATGACTGCTGACCATCGTCTAATCCTTGTAAAAACAATAGATATATAAAAATGGAAAGAGAATTCTCTATTCAAATCATAGAATGATAGAGCCGAATATTACCGTGATAAAGTAATAAATATTGATTCGCAGTTTCAAAAATCGCTGGTAAATGTATCAGATATGATCTAAACGAATAATGTGACAATTCCTTATTAATTTATCATTTTTTCTTGATGGGTGAGATTGGCATAGATCCTAAATAACTCTAGAAGAAAAGACCATGAAAGAGTAAATCTCTATAGCCATCATTAAAATTAGCTCTATGTTATAAAACACAGTCCTGATTTCTAGTTTTCTAGATATCTTCATAGTCAATATAATACACGTCCTAGAAGAAGCAAACAATCAATTTCTCTCAGCCTGGAAGTCAGGTGATATCCAGGTCAACTAGAAAAACTGGAATTATTTATCCTAGGGCATGATTGGTTTAGCTGTAGAAATAGAAAGTTGTGGTGTACATTATTAATAACTACTCGTAGACCATGGCATATATCGCGTACATAGACTGTGTGCGCTAACCCGTAGGCATGGAGCAACTTTGTTTACGTCCACAAACATGGGTCTGTAGACAGAGATCTTGTGAGCTCTCGATCCAGGAGTTAATCAGTCTCAGTGAGACTCCTTGTGGCCTCCCATATATACGTGCATACTGATCGCCAAGCGAGGGTTAATCTGAGACTTGTTTGGGCAATAGACTAGAGTTAGATTTTGTGAAGTTTGCGACTGATTCGCGTGATAGGTCCAGGGGCTTTACCACGGCTAGGGTACCAGGCAGCCCCAGTCCTGAAGACATTTTAAAAGCATTGTAATACAGCACGAAAGCTTCAGTTTACGTTTGTTTAATTTCCGCGTATATATGTGTCTCCTCTGGCGTAAATACGATCGTCCTAATTTTTGACATCATATATGTGGCAGATAGATAATGCTCCCTGGGAGCCGCCATTTTGCCCCACCCCCGAGTAGGTGATCTTCACTACTGAAGATGTAAAAGCAGGGATTCTTCGCTACCGAAAGTGCAAAAGTTGGTGTGGGATAAAAGAGAATTGTCACAATTCTAGCCACTCCCAGACATCAAAGATGAATTAATTACCTATAATAAATCCAGCATTCTTTTGTTTTTTAAACTTTTTTGTTGGTCTTTACAAGTTTTCAAAACACAATTGTTCTGTAGGTAGCAGTCTCACCTTGTTTATACGGCACAAGCTGTCAGTGGATTATATGCAACCTGTCCGCCCTTATATTTATATAAACTGTAGTGCACGCCGTGTCATTTATGACTGGTATTTAGGTTGTTACGTTGATTGTGACCTCTCCTTGGTGATTATTACGTCATTGTTGCTACTCCAGCTCCTGGTAATAAGGCTGTGACGCCATGTTCCAGTTGCTAATAGTCACTCCTTCTCTCCACTCACTGAGATAAAGATGCACTTTACTCTTGCTTTTCAATGTATAAATTTATGTTTTGGGATATTGTTTACCCAATTGATAAACCCGGCTATTTGTTATTTACCGCGAAACACTTCATTCATTATTCATTCAAATTATATAGTACATCTATTTTAATTATCTTCCAGTATTATCACTTAGCGATAAGATATCATTGGCACGTATCAATATTATATGTAGAAGTATATATACGCCCGCATATAAAGCTACGCGTAATATACACATTTTCGTGCTGTGTAAGGGGGTGTATGGAGTCTATTAATCATGGACATCACGTTTTTTTTTCAATGAATCCCTCCTATTTCGTTAGACATCATTAGAAAACCGTCCAAATGTGTGTGTTTCACGGTGAATCCGTCAGACTTGGCAGACCTGTTTGTATACGTACTCAAGGAGTATTTATGAATTGACTGGTTCCCTGTCCAAATGAATCATATTAGACACTCTCCCAGCAGGTCTTTCGTGGCGCTAGTGCTTGTTCATCTCTGCCTCAACCCAGTGACGTCCTACACTGGTTCCACAGATACCCGCTCACGACAGGGATAACTAGCCAATATTTCGGATTCAAAATGAGGCAGCTGTCAAAAATTATGAAACTCAAACAACTTATATAACATGAGTTGGGAATTATTGGATTTGTTAAATGAGCTTCACAGGCAATCCAGCTGTTTCTTTCTCAGTTTTAAGCCACTTCATAATGTGAGTCCATATTTGATTAGAATGCCCCTTCAAGTGAGCACATGTGACATTTTGACAAACAAAACCCTGCAGCCCATGAGATGCTTTCCACTGAAGAATGTCATCCCTATGACTATGTCTGATTTGACGTAACACATGATATCTGAATATGAAAAACCCATAGTATTGGTCAGGTGGCAACTCTGGGAAGAGAACCCCAGCCTAACACCGGATGCAAACTGTGTTTTACAACTATGACTTAGTTTCTTATCTTCGAATTACTTAATTATTGAGGGATTTGCTCAGTCAGAAATATCTCAGAAACTGATTGAGATAGCTTGAACAATGCTGCTTCTCACGCATTGATTTGTGCTTTTCTAAATCATATATTATAGTGCAATAATGATCAAAATTTCCAGTTTTTATCGTATGACAAGAGTAGATAGACGTTGCCTTGTTACGACAGCAGACCTCATGGCAACATTTACAGACCATATGCATATATGTGTGTCTCATTGTAATTGACTGACAGAAAGGTGAGAATGCACTAATTTACTACATAAGTTTACATTAACATAGTTTATAGGGTGTGACCAGTCAGTCTTGTTTATATACACAGGGCCGTTACTCTTTGCTCAAAACAGAAATACTTTACCCATACGAGGGCTGGCTGTGGACAAGTACGTGCGGTAAATGCTATACATTAGCATAACGCCCTGCACTGTATACATGTCAAACAGAGTCTCTGTGTAATCCGAACCATAATCAACCTACCTTTGGGACTATGTGTGCCTGAGTTATATCATATCAAGCTGCTTGATCCCAATCATGGCAACAGATAATCTATGAAGTGAAGATAACGAGGAAGGAATATAGGGAGACATATTTAGTGTGGCTGAGTGGAATCTCTTCTGTGTTGTTTTGTGTTGAAAATATTCAACGTGTTCGAAGAACGGGGTGAATATCCCCGACTCCAATCCGGTTTTCTTTTTATTTTAATTTGATCCCATTTATTTCTATCTCTTTATGAGTCTCTATTCCCAATATATTTATAACTTTCAGGTAATTTGGATTTAGACAAAAGGTGTCCATGGTTGGGCAAGACAATGGATCACAACATCGAGGTTGTCACATTACTGAGTATTTTGTGAACATACAATTAGTGGGGGGAGGGACTCATTAGCAATGTTGTCTTGTGTGTGTATGTGTGTGTGTGTGTGGGGGGGGGGGGGGGGGGTCTACTGAATTTTCAGGGCCAAAAATGTAAGCCATAACGATGAAAATAACATCAAGACTCCTCATAATTTGTTCTTGGTAATCTTACTCTTATCACTGGCTAATTGGCTAAAATGTGTGACATCAAAACAGTTGAGTATTTTGTTATAATACTCAATGGTTGTTGAGTACTAGTTCTCCATGTTGTCTCTATGTGGAAAAAGTACCAGGGGTGAGATAAATGGTATCATTCATCTGTAGAATATAGGAGCAAAATTCATACAGGAAGAACTGACTGTCATGTTGTGAAGTTATAAAAGAAATTGTTTTAAATCCTTTTCTCTGTCTTTTCCTTTGATTGTGGCTCATCGAAGTCGGGGTTGAACAACCTGAAAATGATCCGAGGTATGTGGTTATCATGACCAATGATAATAATTGGGTGCCTTACTATGGACTTATGTCGATCGACCAATTAAACGTATAAACATTGTATTAATACCTTTCTGCTCTATTGCCAAAATAACCGCCTGCTTTTAGGTGGTGTCAAAATAGTGAATAAACGTAATACAAAATTGTTAATTTGCTCACAGCAGCCTTTAGAATATATGAGCTGCTCTTTATAGAAACTACCATTTGTAGTCTAAACCATGGGCATGAATGCAAAAGGTTTAGTTTCAGGTAAACGTCAGTATGGTATAAAGTTTTATAGATAAAGAGAAGTATTGTTTAAGGGCGTGCTCCACCGGGCCAGCGATATAGCATGAAAAGAGCACAATGCAACCATGCAGCCGTCGCCTGGCGCCAGTTTTAACTCCTGTATAGAGGCTCGTGTGGTGGAGCAGGTCACACACCCACCGGCGCGGCCACACGGCGATGAACTGGGGAATCTTCAATTCGAACTATTTACTTAACCATTGTACCCATCGATGTATAGAATTCGCGTATCTATCTTTGGCGGTTAGATAACAGAGATAACAAAAACAATGTCTTTTATAAGAAATATTTATTTCTATTGGACAGGATCATGTAGTTACCTCTTTTTTTATTCAGCTGATCTGAGGTACGTGAAAATGATATGATATGAAGATGCTGATCTGATTGGATGAGATACAATGTTTTCATTTAATCATGATAATAACATATAATGATGCGACTAGAGAGATATAATTGTTAGATGCGTACATTTTAATCAGAGATAGGTTTTTGTAGTGGCAGCTATAAATGTCCTCATATGGTGATTCAGGCGAAACTACGAAGTCTTTATTTATCACAGTAACAGTTTGCTTCGTTTAGAGACAGTGGTATGGAGTGATCACGAAAACTGCCGGACAGCATGAATTTCGACCATGACGGCCCAGACCCACTGAGCTCCAGACACACTCCGGCAATATTTTCCGACACACTTACGACACAGAGTTTTTCAACCTTCCGACACGGCACAATGCGAAAATTTCTTGTCACACTAGGACACACTACAACACAGAATTCTTCAACATTCCCACACTACTACGATGCGGGAATTTTGTTTTATAGCCATGTCGTATCGCAATCAATGGATTGTGGGCCCTTACAATTCTCTCTCTCTCTCTCTCTCTCTCTCTCTCTCTCTCTCTCTCTCTCTCTCTCTCTCTCTCTCTCTCTCTCTCTCTTCTCTCTTTCTCTCTCTCTCCAGCTTCTTAAAATGAATGCTAGATAATGCTCTGCCCAGCCAAGTAGTCTCAATTTCTAACATATAGCCCACTCAGTATCACGGGGTCCACCAATGCCGCTGTGTTTCCTGCTTATTTGTCATCCTCACCGTGAATTGACCGTGGCTGTTTCATCCAACCAAACACAATCTCAGAAATCATACTAGCTAAAATAGAATTGTGCACCCAAATAGAAATTGCACTTATCACTTAGGGAAATAATCTGTTATCTTCCCTCTGACTCGTTCAATAAGTTAAACTCATTCACATCTCACACAGATCTGTTAAAGATACATTCAATGTAATCTGGTATCGGAGCCTATGAAAGAAATGTCCCATTGAATACCATTATATATTTCATACACCTATTGCCATGCATTTAATGAGGATTATGAGGTAATGATGCAAGTACATTGTAGACTATGACAAAATATTCTCAAGCAAATGGGCAATGACTTAATAACTGTCAACCTTGTGACAATAAAAATATATTGAATTACAAAGTCAGACTCTTTATATCTGAGGAAATTGGAATGAACCCATTTGTGATAACATGATCTCTCGATGCTCCTCTATCAATTAGTCGCTAGAGACAAGTGTGCGAGGTATATAGCTGCTAACTATTGTGTATCATTTTTCGGCCTCTTTGATATGTCCTGATTCCATCCACTCATTTTTCTTATCACACATTGCGATTTTTCTAATATTTTATTGGATAAGGTAAACTTGATTTTCCAAAGCGTGAGGTTGTTAGACAGGGAGTGTTCCCATGGTTGCTGCGGCAAATATTTACATCATTTGTACACTGAGTGGTACTCTCACATATATAAAATGACTAATAGTTTTGTCTGAGAGTCAATGTTCTTGTATAGCTACCGAATTGAATCCCAGCTTGGATTTCCATATTCATGCGTGCCCCACTACACTACTGTTGTGGGACTACTTTCGACCCCTTGACATCTGTGCTATGCACCAGAGAGTTCATGCAAATAGAATGCTGGCGGGGCAAGATCGAGTCTTCCATACATTTATGAGACATTGAGTCTGCAAAAAGAAAATCTAAAAGATGGGATACAAACGTAAAGCATTTACACTTACCCAGCGAACCCCCCCCCCCCCCCCCCCCTTGAACAACAGGGGCGCCTTGTTAGGGTAAAATATATGGGTTCCTCCCTCAAAAACGAGCAATAACAGTCAGAGAAATGCTAGCTCTGAATCACAGGGTCCTTTTTGCTTCTAGTTTTGTGCATGCTACACCGCATGTTATCATATAGGATATTCAAACCAACGGTGTTACAAGCAACCCCCCTCCACCCTATCCATGAAAAAAACAGATAAAATGGAAGTAACAAATAACATGTATATATAACATTGGGTATTGGATATATCCTTTTCCCCCTCTCAGTGGTTATCTAGAATCAAATAATCATGTTTATTGTTCAATCCTTTCACTGATATTGTTGAATATATTCTTAGTGAAGGTCAACACACTCTTAAATTTGCTCCAAATTGCTCCATACCTATATATATATTGTAACGTTACCATTTTAGGATGACATGCTAACATAAATAATCAAAACACCCATCGCCATCGTTTGATCTTAGCATTGACCTTTTTTGGGTTTCTTATTCTGAGAACAGAAAAGATCCAGAGCCAAATTCTGACTCCGACATACGCCATCATCCAGTTCACTAATTATAAAAGTTTAAGGAGGCCAGTGATCTGTAATATTTATGGGGATGGTGTAACGAATAAAAACAAAAGAATCCCCTTATATTCTATTACATGTAGTGAGCTTTGATAATGTACACATTCGCCTCAGCGGTAGTCTGCGACAGGACCAAATCCTTCACTACTACTGAACTCCGACCTTGACCTTGACCCTGACCCCGATCCAGACCCTGACCCTGGCACATTCCCATGGCTGTACCTCCTGTGCGAGGGTTCATGATCATAGCCCCTATATGGATCCCGCTGGGCCCTGTCGCCATAGTCACCATACGGTGGCTCCGCTTGGTGGCGCTGGATGCTTGGCACGTATGGCCTATGGTTTGCGTCATGGGGATAATTCTGCATGGGTTCCCGGAGCTCGTTTATCTGCGTCAATCCCGCATCGGAGGCTCTCGGGTAGGGGTTCCATGGCTTCTGGCTGGAGTAGCGGAGAGCGTTGCCGTTCACGAGGTCCCGGTTGGAGCCGGTGCTGTCAACAGACGGCCGAGACCGCTGCAGCCGCTCCTTCCTCCTCCACGAACGGAAATACTCCGAATTTCGGGATTTGGAGTCAAGGCTGCTTTCAGTATCGGATTTACCACTGTGTGAGTGAAAAGGATTAAAAGCATGCAGAATTAATTAAGCTGGTTTCTTTGGACGAATTGCATTTAACACGGAGATGTCGTAGCTGACGATGTAACATCCTTCCTATAATCGCTCGGATATTACAACGCGTCAACTACTCGGAGATTACGGCCACTCGTACACAAAACAGTCATTATTGTGTATGTAGGTGTCACGTATAATTAGCAGTATATGAGAAATGAAATATACGTAGAGGTAATACCGGTACATAAATTCCATGTTTGAGACTATATAACTCACCGAACCGAGATTACTAGTAAATATAGTGTGTCAGTGCTTTCTCACTGCTTAGAGACGAGTGTGAACTCTCGCCCTCAGAGAAAAAGGCTGTGAGAATTCGAAGTTATGAGTGTACTGCTCCGTCTCGGCCCCCAGCATGCTCAGTATCATATGGGACCGCATGATTCAGAATTTTATGGGATGAGTAAGGGTCAGTTTTGAGGCTACGAAATACAAAAAAGGAGCTGTAATAGTGAAGGAATCTACAAAGCAATTAGGAAAAGGTGCTTTTGTGCACGGTCAAATTTCAACTGGTATAGTATTAAAAGGAGGTTATTTTGAATAAGACTTCTAGAACACATTTTATTAGATGCCGTATTTCTCCATGTTTCTTGCCAAGAAATTAGTAGAATCACACTATTGATTCTTGAAATAACTATTTTTTCAATTTTTAGAATTACCGCGTTTGCCCATTTTTCGTATGAGTGAGGCCCACGGACTCGCGGTTATATGTAACCCGCGGCACTAAGACTAACTGACATTAAACAGTATATTTGTTTCACGTACTTTTTTCTCTTACAGATGACGTAAATGATGACGAACTGGGAGAGGAGAATCAGAAAACCCACAAACACCAGAGCCCAGGCCCAGGCCGGAAATACGGGTTCCTCCTCGGGTAGCTTCCGGTACACGACCATATCAATGTCAAGGTCACGGAGAGCGTGCGAGACGGCGCTCCTGGAAGCCAACATGGCGGCATGGAGAAGTTCTGCGTCCACGAACACTTCATCATCTAATGGCGAAAAATTCAAGACGTATCTTTACAAAATTATACGGAAACGGGGTCATTGAGGTTGTATGTGATAAATACGTGGTCAAATTGACGATCAGAAGAACGGATAACGAAGGCAGAGGTTCATCAAATCATCACTTTTACCAAGTATCTTTCACGTAAGATACAGTATACTTGTTTTCGTATCATTATTACCTACCATATATAAAGAAAACTAGAATTTTGTTGCAACCATTGAAGTTTCTCTCCCACATAGAGAGAGAGAGAGAGAAAGACAGAGAGACAAGAGACAGACAGAGACAGACAGAGACAGACAGAGACAGAGACAGAGAGAGAGAGAACCAGTGGCCTGTGGAATAATACAAGATTTATCGAGGGGGTGAACAATAAGATCTAACACAAAATGGAGGAGGTCTGGGATGATCCACACCAAATATCGTTTCATAAATGAAATCCCTGGTAGATCGTAAAATCGATAACCCATGTAAGAAGGTTCAGAATAGGGTCTTCATGTACGATCCTTAATTATTCAACGGGCCCCTGGATTATTCAACGGGTCATATATGTCCTAGGAAGTGCTACTAGTATGACATCCTACTACTTATTCATCACTGGTGGTGTGCAATTTGTTTCTTCCTGCTATGTGGAAAGACCTTTCTAAAAGCAAGCCAACTAGGTTCGAAAAGTGAATACAGACTGAAGTCTTCACCGTAGCAGAATAGGCCGCTTTCATAAAGAATAATCAATTGTTTTGTAAACTTCCGACAGTATCCAAAGAGTTACGCAGAGTAATGTACGAATGTAGCGTTAGTATTATGTCGTTCACATCGAGTGAAGTCATTCAAACACAAAACCTTAACATTTATTATACCCACTTTCACACAATCGAATTGAGCCAGTAATTTAAGTGCAATACACCAATGTCAACACAATGCTACATTGAACTGATTGTCCTGAAATCATTCACATTCTTGATATAGCTCCTGCGCTCTGTATATGATCAATAGAACCAGAAATCTTATTAGAACGGTTTGAGATTGTTTCAGTCCAACTTCTATTGAAAAATGAATGTGACCTTTCCATTGACCTAACCAGGCCTGCTTGCTCTACGCTAGTACTGCAGAGGGGCGACACTTGGCAACAATCAATAAGGTTGCCCCCACGTGTAAACACTAGTAAATATATAGCACCTCATCTTGATGTATTAGTAACTAGTCTGCAGCTAGCCATTATTGCAATAACACCAGTAATAAAGCTTTTAAAGCTTATATAAACCAATTAAGCTCAGTTAATCAATAAAAGAAAGTAAGCCCCACCCTCCACATACATGTACCCTGGACACCTTTGAGGCAATAGTCCCCTATGAGAGCTATGCTCCAATGCTAAAGTATAGGAGTAGTGTTAGGGCCTCGCTACCTGCGGCAGTAGTCAGACTCGAGCTATAAAACCGAGATTCAGAGAGCTGAAGGCAGTCAGTCACACCCGACACTCAGCAGTGTACACACAGCCGTGATTACTGACCCTGACAAGCAGTACAATGACCAAAACAAGAACATATGGTAACTAATACACTATTTATATAAACACTAATTTTATGTATTTCTATATGTGTACCTGTGTCTCTGTATCTGTAGTATATGTATCTGTATCTGCATGTTTTCTAATGAATTTACAAGGCCAGGTGAGAGAAAGGTGCTGGGGCACTGAGGCATGACAGGTGGGGTCAAGGTTGTACTAGTGTGTGTGTGTGTGTGTAGGTGTGTGTGTGTGTGTGTGTGTGTGTGTGTGTGTGTGTGTGTGTGTGTGTGTGTGTGTGTGTGTGTGAGGAAGTATATATGAAACTCTGTGTGTAATATGTATCTATATATCTGTATATATATCTCTGTATCTTTGCCTGTCTGTCTATCTTGAGATCTGGTTTATGTCCAACCATTCCTCACACTAAATGAAAGACTCACAGGGAATCCATGTTCGCTACCATTCCATGGGCCAGCTCTGACCTGTTGTGATCCCTGAATATATCTTATATATACCCCCACTGACTGGTCTTTCTGACCTGACTGGTCACGACCACTGATACACACGCTGACCCGTTCTCTCACTGTGTGAGGGGTGGGTCTATATTTTCAATGAAATTATCATTTAGAATAATTTCTGGATATCAGCTTTAACGAGAACATGGTGTTGGCCTTGCCTCATTCAGATTACTGTCTAACCATCTTCAGACAATAGTAACAAGATCTACTATCATAATAAATGGTTACTGCTAGGAAGATAACTGGAATGGGTTCAGTGTGGCCCCTTAAATTTCTAATGCGGACTTTCTATAAAGTGTAATTCACATGGTGAAATTCACGTACCTCAAAGGGTTCAACATCTCATGAAATTCTGTTCCTTTCAGGGGTAAATGTAGCCAACAATTGAAGGGGCAAAAGATGTCTCATGGAAATAGAACCCTACAATTTAGACGAAGACATTGTGTTCGAGTACAGAATCTCAGCAGGATTGTCTCAGACAAACACCTAGTGAGGTACAGGAATCCCGATGTGTGAATCCCACTATAGGTAAGTAATAAAATATGTTGATCTGTAGCACCCACCTGAGAGGTCTCTCTTTCTCCTGGATGTATGCTGCGACCTCACCTCTGCACAGAGTGGGTTGTTCCGCAAGGTAACCGCAACGACACGCAGCACCACCTGGTCCCTCATCCCCTTTGGAAACACCTGACTGCTGTGTATCCCAGCTTCATCAATGTATGTCAAATTCTTGCATTGTGCTGAGCTAAAAGGCAATGGCAATAACGGGAAGATAATATAAATTTACTGGTAAGAATGTACTTTCAATTAGAGAGTGTGAGAGAGAAATAGATGAACAGAGTTAGCAGAAAACTATCTTAGCTCTCCCCAGATTCATATTTCGACTGCCGGGAATTGAAGTTTATAATCTAATCGAGTATTCTATGATGAGCCATAGGTACCATTGCTTATGAGTCTATCTTGAATCTGAATTTAGATGATTCCCAAGACATACTTTAGAAACCGGGATAAGGATAATTATATAAATCATCCATATGGTCTTTCCTAATAAAGAGATGGTAGGAAATATAAATATCTCTTGGAACGATACGAAATAGATTTTGGGCTGGGATGTTCTTTCTTTAAAGGTACTCATAGCGATTCGTAGTTACTGGAAACATGCTATGAGTTCTGGTTGCGGAGTAATCTCAAGAGGCAAAACCAAATGAGATTACAGCAAACCAAAACGAATGGTATATTTTCAGCGGCTATGGATCGAGTGTGGTTCAGATTTGATCTCAGCCCTATCAATGACAAATTGGCGAACATTTTTGACATCATCCGCCATTGAATATTTTTCTTACAATACTCCATGGGTGTTGAGGACGAGATCCAAATCTTAAGTCTATGGGGGGAAATATCAGGGTGAGATTAAGCTGCAAACAAATTCCTATATTGTTCTTAGCATATCATTGATGAACGTACTTTTCGACTAATACACAGGAATATAAAACTTGTTTTGTTTCATTTATATTACCTGCCCTTTACTTTTACACGACGTACTGGGGTCCGTTACATTGAGCGATATGCGCAGTGGACGATGCGATCTATCGAACGGTGTACTACCTCGTAGGCGATCCCCGTCCAAAATCGTTACATAAATTGGATCGTAGGGAGACATGTGAATCGTTCGTACAAATGGCCGTATGTTTGACATACATCGTACGGGACATCGTACGATGTAGCGGATTCCAGTACTAGCGATCACTCAGCACTTGTATTCATTCCACAATAATCCTAAGTATTTCAGTGTATTTTACTGATTGTTCATTAACAATTCTTCTCTTGAGTTGTTGGGTTCTTAAATTTTCCTGTAGCTACAGTACAAGCTTCAGCCACAACACCCCCTTGATGTGTCGTATGTTACGACTATCATTGACGACTTAAGACCATTTGCTCGATGTCGGTCGATGTTTATGTAGCGATTTTGAAGCATCCCATCTGATTGTATCGTATGAGGGTCGTAGCTGTACGACCAAAGCACATATGTAACGATATCAGCCCTAGGATAATCATATGATCCCTTATATGATCGTTCAAAATTTATGTAACGGACCCCTGGATCGTGTGGTTGTACGGTGAACCTCATTTACCTTAAATCAGCTTGATAGCCACAGCATAGCCTCGTGTTACCGCAGCAGAATAGGTTGAGGGATCGTGCACTTTCCTCCTTCATAATCTTCACAACATACGCCCTCTATAATAGAATAAAGGGCAAAATTGACAGGTTAGTGTTGTGTGATACAACAGGCGATTGCGCATGTCTTTATGTTTCATTGAATAAAATAAAAAAAATTAAAAAAATAATTTATATCTGAGAACCCATAGTCTTCACTCATCCTACATCCAGTAAATCGAACAACATGTATGTTGTGCTCAATTCCACAATATTCATAGTACATGGGTATGCTATGGGCATCAATCCAAATTTTAAAAAATATACTTAAGCTTTCATCAAATAACTTTTATAAAAAAAAATCTGCTTTGTAGGCTGTGTATATTCATGAAATTTTCGTCGACATATTTCTTTCTTTTAGTTTAGATGCATTTTGAGAGAAAGAATTCTCAATAATTACGTTTCTATCCACTCGTTCCTCTGGCATGAAAGACATGTATACTGCAGCTTTCGCATTGTCTGTTAAAGATGAAATAGTGCAGTTATGATCATGAAAAGAAGTTGAACCAAATGATGGATCAAATCTAATTCATTAATCCAAGATCATCCAGTGAAACATTGCACATCATGATGTTATCAAAAGTATTTATCCTACCCCTAATAAAAAAGCTGCATAGGCTTAACATTGCGTCACTGTATTCGGTCTGGAGTTCAGAAAAATGAAAAATATCGCTCTAGTGGGATACACTTGACAAATGACGTCATTTGTTAATGTAGAAGTAATTTAGACGGGCGGGATAGGATAAATTCTAAACCAAACTCGAGTTAGGCATGTTATTGTTCATCACACTCCGGCAAGATCGCGTATTACTGCTCTTGGCTTCGCCTCGCGCAGTAATATGCGGTCTTGCCGTCATGCCATAAACAACAACACGACTAACTCTTGTTTGGTTTCTCCATAGTATGGCAGCATAACTACTTCTGCATTTCCCATCTTGTTACTCAGAGAGGCTGAGGTTCTTGTTAGGAGGGCTAATAAGCTAGATAGAGCGAGATAGACCAAATCATTGCATGTCGCCATATATTTCTAGAAACCTAACGACCTGTTCTAAAAACCTAATTATCATTTGACCAGGGAGGCCTGCTTACACACCCCGCTCCCCCTCCTTTCAAAACGAAGTATACATTGTGAACAATAGCAGAATGCCATAGATTCCCAATGGTAAACGTTATATTAAACTATTAGCAGAAATCTTTGAACAAACCTTACCTGTGGTTATGGATAATGATGTAGATCTAGGTGTTGTAGTTGTTGTTGATGTTGTTGTCGGCGTAGCCTCAGTACTATCATTTGTACCATTTATAGAAACTGTGGTATTCCTGAATTCCGCTGTAGCATTTACATCATTTATCTGGTCATCTGAAGTAGTATACGGCATCATTGTATTTGATTCTGTTAGAGCTAGATCTGGTGATGCAGTAGATAACGTTTTTGATTCCCCCCCCCTTTATTGTCAAACATACAGTTCTAACCAAGGTTAGATCTTCCACTGTAGATAGCGATCTCGTACAACAGGATTGATTACAACAATTATACTTGAACATTAAACAGTATAAAAAGTTTAACATACAAGTATAAGATGATGATGAGGTGATAATAGTACTCAGAACTCAGGATACCCAATCATAGACTGAATACATGGCCTTGGTTCTCGTTTTAAACTCTTTAACCGTTGCACTATGCTGGGTGCCATCACTCAAACAATTCCACAACACCTGACCTCTGTAATACGGGGAGTTCAGTACTATTCTTTGTATTATTTGAAGAAACTGTGTTACTTAGTTCCGCTGTTTCATTTTCTCTATTTGTAAGGTGATCTGATAAAAAAGTGTCCTTTGATTCTGTTGGCACCATAGCTGATAATATAGCAGATGTAGAAGTAGCTGGAGTATCATTAATGGTAGAATTCACAGGCATTGCATTATTATCAAGCTTTACACTATCAACTACGTCATTTGCATCATTACCTGATGAAGTAGTGTCGGACATCACTGCATTTGATTCTGTTGGAGCCATAGCGGATGATGTAGCAGATGTAGAAGTAGCTGGAGGTTCATTATCGGTAGAATTCACAGGCATTGCGTTATCATCAAGCTTTACATTATCAACTACGTCATTTGCATCAATACCTGATGAAGTAGTGTCGGACATCACTGCATTTGATTCTGTTGGAGCCATAGCGGATGATGTAGCAGATGTAGAAGTAGCTGGAGGTTCATTATTGGTAGAATTCACAGGCATTGCGTTATCATCAAGCTTTACATTATCAACTACGTCATTTGCATCAATACCTGATGAAGTAGTGTCGGACATCACTGCATTTGATTCTGTTGGAGCCATAGCGGATGATGTAGCAGATGTAGAAGTAGCTGGAGGTTCATTATTGGTAGAATTCACAGGCATTGCGTTATCATCAAGCTTTACATTATCAACTACGTCATTTGCATCAATACCCGATGAAGTAGTGTCGGACATCACTGCATTTGATTCTGTTGGAGCCATAGCGGATGATGTAGCAGATGTAGAAGTAGCTGGAGGTTCATTATCGGTAGAATTCACAGGCAGTGCGCCATTATCAAGCTCTACACTATCAACTACGTCATTTGTATTGTTACCTGATGAAGTAGTGTTGGACACTGTTGTGTTTGATTCCATTGGGGCCATGTCTGATTCAGGTGCTGTTCCTGGAGATGAGAACATAAATGATATGAATATTCTATTTTGTACTCAAATACAAGTTAAATTCTACCTAGAGAATAATATGAATAGCAAAAAGATATTCCTTGACCAATCTACTGGTCCTTTGTTAATTGCCAGATCTCTAGTGATCCAGACATGACTGACATCTTTTTTCATTTATTGCAAACAAATTCGCCAATTCTGGTGGTCTTCTATTTTGCTGGTGACATCACAATGTCAGTTCCTGGTTTAACATTCTACAATATGGTACATGAGGGTGATAATATAAACATAAAGGATTATGAGTAGAAAAGTAAACTTTACAATATTTGTACAAACGTTATCACGCTATGAGATTAATCCAATACCCAGTTACAACTGATGTTCCAATGTGTATTCTATATCAATATAGGCCCTATAGATATCTGAACAACTTTCAGCCCTGATTGTTTGAAGCACATATGACATATTCTGCCACTTACGTTTTACGATGCTTTATTCCCTTAAAACTCAAGGGAACCTAAAATTGGCCAATTTCAACCTATTCCTTTCAATCGACTTTGGCAAAAGATACATTTAGCCCTGCATAGGTATAAACTTCCCTCCATAAAGAACTTCTCATATGGTCACCTGATGAAGTAGTATCAGACGTTGTTGTACTTGATTCCATTGCAGCCGCCATTGGTTCATGCGGTGGAGCTGATAAAGAAAGTAGAGATAATTTGTACAGCCTTCTTGTATTGAAATACAGGTTACATTCCACCAAGTGATATATGCAACCAACAAGAAATTCTCCTTGACATAACTGCCTGTTCTGGTACTATTTGCCAAATCACTAAAGATGCAAACATGACTAACGGTTTCTCTAGATGGAATTTGACTGAAATTACTACATATTTCTCAGATGTTTTGTTGCCTTTTCTATATTTTCTCAACTTCAAAAGTGGTTGAAGGTACCATGGCACCTATTGAGAATAGTAACCTGATGTAATCTGTTTATTTGTAATTACCTTCGTTAAAAATTGATTTATTATGTCCCCTAAAATCGATTCGTATGTAATTGTGCTGTCAGAGAAGGGCTCGGAAATTACTGACATATGAACATGTAAAGATGAACAATCAATTGTCATACATATATGTTGAGACTATCTACGTAACTGTATGACATAAAGTCACGGAACTCTGAATAATGAATCGACAACAATGTTGCAATACAGTGTTGAACATCATAAAACTGGACTGTAAAAACTAATGTTTTTCGTATGCAATATCCAAATAACTGGATAATCTAAAAGCATATAATTATGAGATGAACAATCGGTATAACTATAAATGATACAGATTGATAGAGAATATTGATGAGTATTTATGAGTCAACCCTGGTAGAGTACACCATAGAGTACGAAGAAGGAACGGCATCGAGATCCAAAATGGATGTATGTGATTCAGATTTTATATCTGATTGGCTAACATTTGTGAAATCATCACCCATTGAGTATTTTATCACAAAATTCCATGGGCGTTGAGTACGAGTTCCAATGTTGAATCTATGGGGACAATATACCAGGGGTGAAACAGAAGCTAGTTCCTTGCATCTATAAAATCATTATACTTTACCTTTACAGAGGCCCTGTTGGCACTCTGAGAGAGCTGGTGAGCACCCAGAACATGGCTGCCCTCGTGTGAAGGGTGTCACATTGGGATCGGACCTGAAATCATCATAGATCATATCACGTTCACATTCAAATATCACAGTGAATAAGAATGTAGGTGTCTTAATCTCAGGTTTCACCTGACCAAGGGGTCATCGGAAAATTGTGTTTTAGTCACTTTTAGAGTGGAATAGCCATCCCTTTGATACCGGGCATTTGACCCACGATTATATCTATTACTGGGAGAGAGAATGTGTAAACATAGGATTTTTCTTAAATAGAGCAAATGAAAGTTATGGTCATGGAGCTATATCAGTTGATGTAGACAACTTCTTTTACAACTTGTCAAGGGATTACTTTTTTTACGGTTAAAAGATGTACTCGTGTTGCTCATTCTTCGTTGGGAATGATACACATGTTGCTAAAGGACATACCATTATTCTACGTTGGAAATAGCGCATGTTCATAAGAAAAATGTCAGATGCAATAGGGATAAAACAGATGGATGTATGAAAAGACAGAAATGACCACATGTAAACGGAATCAGATAAACGGTCAATAAAGAAGAGCGGAGCTCGAATTCAACAAGAAGAAAGAGAGCCTTGCTCACTTTAAGAAAAATAAAGATTCCTGAGATAGGTCGAGAAGGTGTCCGAAAGCGTTCAAATGATGCCTAAAGCAACTTTAAGGCTATTACTGTAAGTTTATTTCAAGTTCTTAAATCTCTCCTAACACAATATGTGAAAGATGATTGAAGCCCCCTGATTATAGGTTTGGAAGATGCCTGAAGGCATTATGGTGATCTTTCCAGGAAATGCCCAAGTGCATTCCCAGGAAAGGACAAGAAGATGCTTAAATTCACTGAAAAAAATAAATCTAAACATAACTTAAACCTATACTTTGAAGATCTCTGAAGGCAAATTGCGGGAAATGTCTAGAATAGGCATAAACAGAGCCAGAGGATGTATTCAACGATAGCTATATCCAGGATGTATCTGTCATTATTTGTGATTGAGTTAGAATACATACTTAGCATCAAATAGACAGATGATGGTGGGTCCTCCAAAATTGCAATTATTTTGGGCGCATCCAACCTTCGTGGCACTAAACCACACAGCCTGGAAAGAAAATGTAACAGGAACACTAAAGAAATGTAGGCTATCTGGAATATCATATAGGTGTAGGGTTTTTAGTAGACTTGCTGAAGTCTTTGGTTATGAACATTCATTAAATTATATAAACTATTTAATTATATAAACATTCTCCTAACTGGTCCAGGATCGAGTATCGAGGAGAGGAGGGGTGGGGTAGGTGGAGGGATACAGGGGTCGAGGAGAGGAGGGGTGGGAAAGGTGGAGAGATACAGGGATTACGGAGAGGTGGGTTGGGTTGGTGAAAGGATACAGGGGTCGAGGAGAGGAGGGGTGGGGTAGGTGGAGGGATACAGGGATTGCGGAGAGGTGGGGTGGGGTAGGTGGAGGGATACAGGGGTCGAGGAGAGGAGGGGTGGGGTAGGTGGAGGGATACAGGGGTCGAGGAGAGGTGGGGTGGGGTAGGTGGAGAGATACAGGGATTGCGTAGAGGTGGGGTGGGGTAGGTGGAGGGATACAGGGATCGCGGAGAGGTGGGGTGGGGTAGGTGGAGGGATACAGGGATCGCGGAGAGGTGGGGTGGGGTGGGTGGAGGGATACAGGGATTGAGGAGAGGTGGGGTGGTGTAGGTGGAGGGATACAGGGATTGAGGAGAGGTGGGGTGGGGTAGGTGGAGGGATACAGGGATTGAGGAGAGGAGGGGTGGGGTAGGTGGAGGGATACAGGGATCGAGGAGAGGAGGGGTGGGGTAGGTGGAGGGATACAGGGATTGCGGAGAGGTGGGGTGGGGTAGGTGGAGGGATACAGGGGTCGAGGAGAGGAGGGGTGGGGTAGGTGGAGGGATACAGGGACCGAGGAGAGGTGGGGTGGGGTAGGTGGAGTGATACAGGGATTGAGGAGAGGCGTGGTGGGGTAGGTGGAGGGAATCCTGGACTGGGGCCGGTCTAGCTTTTTCATTAATCTAGGAACAAATGGTAGGTTCATCTTTAACGAATGATCGTGGAGTTCCAAATGTGAACAAATAGAATCAGAATTGAATTACTATCTAGATACTGGAAGGGGGAATGATTGACAACATCTCTAGCTTATGAAATGCATATCATAGTTTACACATTTTTCCACAAGGTGGTAGCACTTGTCATTATTTCGTCGGTGTAGATTACATTGAGTTCACTCGATCTTGATAATTCCTTCTTCAAGCTAACATGAATAAGTCCAAATTAAGGCTATCGCTGGAAGTAAAACGGTTTCTACATTTGGGGAGAGATCCCAGTTCTGGACACATTGAAATATTTCTTGTCGTTTTCTTTCTATCTCTGTGAGAGAGTTAAGGGGTTTTCGTGGTTCTCCTCTGTAGATATTTACTCTTAAAGGAAATTCTAGAGGCCACATAAAGGAACATGAATATTGTGTGGTTCCCTTTCGATGTAAAGTCTATAGTATAAAAAGACAACCTTTTCACTAATAAACAATAATCAATGGTTTTGTGGACAGGCGGTCGTATAGACGATGAGAAGTTGACAGGCGGCCGTACAGACGATGAGAAGTTGACGAGTAGTATACGGAAACTGGCTTACTGTCTTCGTACGTCAAAAATATGCGGTGAAATTATTGATCACATATATCCCGATGCCGTAGGCAGAAGGATGTATGTGATCAATAATTTTACCAAGTTTTCGTATTATATATCGTATTATTATATCCCTAAAAATGGCAAAATTTTACCTAGTCACTTGATCACATACCCCGTACGCCACAGTGTGACGTACGGGTATAAATACGCCATGGGTAGGAGCGGGTAGTATGCGTAGTTCATACAGCCACAGGTATATAATAATAATAATAATAATAATAATAATAAACGAGCGCTAGCGAGTGTATTATGACGTCAACCTCGAGTGGTTTAAAGAGTCGTCCACAACACCATCGTTTGTTGTATTTATTGCCTATCTTCTCGGATGAATTAAAACCAGGAATTGGCATATTAAAGGGAATATCTTTTGGGACCATTTTTGCGGTATAGCACAATGAGACTATTTCCCAGTATACAAGGGCTTTGATGTCGTATATATTAACATATACACTACTCTAGGGATAGTTTTAGTATTCTGAGTTTTACCGGGTCTTTTGGCCTGTTGGCATTCAATATGATGAAACAAACAACTCCAGTATGTGGGAGAGTATAGGCAACATAAACCAAACTGTTTTTCAGTTAATCGCAGCAATTATGGTAAATAGGGGTAGATAAATAAATAAATGAATATGTTCACGGAGTCCCTATACATGTCCAATGGGTAGTTTACTTTGTAAACGATGGATGATAAACTTTCTCCTGACTGGTCCCCTGACTATTTCCCAGTATGCAAGGGCTTTGAGGTCGTATACAAAGAATTTGAATCTGTATACAATGATTATGATATTTGACAGTTGTTTAACATTGGGCAGTGGTTTACTGAGTCCCTATACAATTTCAATGGGTACTTTAGTATGTAAACGATGGATAATAAATTACAAAAGTTGCTAGGTTATACCTGCAGGTACGTATCGCACGGGTCGGCAGTGCAGTACTGGTTGTCATGGTCGTACACTTGTTTCTGATTATCGATCTTGGAGAAAATATCGTCGACAATTTGCGTTCCTACTTGGACAGATCCAAGGGAATCGACAGAGACCTCACATGCAGCCGCCTGCTGGGCTAGGTCTTCGTCCCACGACTGAAAATAGGAAGGTGCACATTAGATTATAATCGCATCTAGTTTCCATTTTCAATCCTCCTCTTTCAATTAGCTATAAATGTCTTGTGAGAGTGGTTATGATTTTATTGTGTTTGTTTGTTTAAAAAAAAGTGTGTCTACTTAAAACTGTGTATTTACCGTAACTATGATATGAGGTGCTGTAATTGTGATGTTAGATCCTGTTATGTGTAGGGGCCCACACATACTCTGATATTTAGTGTTGATGTAAGTTGGTCAGCCAATGTCTAAACCTTCCATACATAACAAAATATACAAAACAGATAATAACTCTCAAATAAGGTAGTAATAAATACATAATTGGATTTAAGAGGGAAAAAAGGAATAGAAGATAAGATAGGATAGAAGAAGATAGGAACAATAAGACAACAGATCTCAATGTTATTAAAAGAAGTACAAATGCAGGATAATGCATACAAAGCGTCAATAGTGGAGCATATTTATCAAAGTTAATGAGCACATGTAATGCACGGAACTATTGTAATCTTAAAAGGTTATAATAAAGAGAATTCAAATTTTGACTTGAGTGGAAAATACTAGCCGTTCCTGAGAAAACTTTCAAAATTTAAAGAGATAATGGTGTCTTTGTGACCGTGGTCTTACTAAATCACATTTCTCACAGCTTAAAGGCAGATGAGAAACCAACACTAACAGGAAATGGTCATTGAGAAGGAATGAGAGAGGCGCACCTTGGGGGGACCACTCCACAACTCCACAACTCCACAACTCGCTTGTGGTGCAAATTTTGTCACAAACAGGCAGGTCGGTGCAGGAAGCTGAGCGCAGAATCTATGGTAGGAGAGTGACACTGCCTAGGTTAGGGAGAGTTTATATCGCACTTAGCATGCTATCACTATCTGCGTGCCAACTCTAATGTTGTGAAAGGCGCAGAGGCCAGTGGTTCATTGTCTTATTAGAGGCATGCCCAGCCGACCATGACTGATCACTAGAGACTGAAATGCCTCAGTGACCCACTGGTGCTTGATATATTTGGATCCTAGAAAGGCCTTTGTGGAAATGGCGAGTGACTGGGCAAGTGGGTTACAGAAAATGACCTATAGACTGAATGTAACCAAAATTGTTTTAGTTCACTCGGGATACTACTATAGTTGACCCACCAAAAGTGGTGAGAAAATTGCGAATCTTAGTGTTATATGAAAAAGGACGATTGATGGCTTCATTTAACCTTGGTACTTGGATCATAGAAAGTTATAGAAATGGCAAGCTGATTGGTTGCAAGTGGGTTACAGAAAATGACTGAATTCATATAAACCTCTTAATCACTATTTATAAAAGTAGTGTAAAAAAAACGCCACAATTCCCAGCTTTGTTTTTAACATTTATTAAGTTCAGTGTGATCATAAAGCAGACATGACGCTGTTGGACCTATCTATCTATAAATCCATACTCATTCATCTTGACGAACATATACTATTTGTTCCTAGTTGAGTTGGATTTTGCACAGCATGCATGACGGCAGTTAAACTGTCACATGTGCATTTCAATCAGCATAATTCTCCTCGTGGTTTGTGTCTGGGTTTGAACGGCAAGCTAAGCCCGACGGAAACTCTAAATGTTAGTCAGCGGTCTCGCCACATAAAAAACACTTTCCGCATTCCTGCGACTGAGTGCCAACGTTTTTGGAGGGTGGAGGGTGGCTGACAGAAGAAAAACACACTTTCCCTGTACTTGAGTAGATCTCCCGCCCTGACGACGGAGACAACAAAGCACCTGATACACCCCACTCCCCTACACCCCACCTGCACATCAACACCCCTTGTCACACCCCCTATCTATAGGGCAGATAGCTAATATTCCCGGGGCGCTGCCGTTTTGCCCCCGAGTAGGTGTTCTTCAATGCTGAAGGTGAAAATGTAGGTGTTCTTCACTACTTAAGGTGCAAAAGTAAGAGAGAAATAATAGGGAGCTGTCACCACTCTAGCCTCTCTCACATACGTGTATAGAATATTTTATGTGAGAAATTTCATGTCCCACTTTTAATCATTATGTCAGCCTACTTTGCAATGGGTATAGAGAGACAAGGGAAACTATGGTTAATCTTTGAAAGTCAGTTGAATTCTTTAAGAACAAATAGTCAGGATACAGGTCCTGTCCTCTGAAAGGGGCGGTCATTCGCACATACAACTGTCACCCATCTGGTGACTGCTTTATGAATTAACAATGACATTCCCCATCCCCCACCCCACCCCCAGGATCCCCCAGATCTGCCCGCCACCACCCCCCAGCCGACCCTCACCCCCTCCCTATTCACAGCGGTGTACGGTAGAATCGGTACCCCTTGAAAACGGCCCGGTTTCTTCGGCCCGGCCCGGCCTGCTAGTAATGACTGCCCGCCCGCCAGTAGTCGCAGTCCAATGTCACGGCCCACCCGCTGTTCTTTAAAATATCTATTTCTGAGATTTTGAGACAACGATTTTGCAATTAAATTGAATTGGAGTTTCCAGATCAAACATTACACACCAGCAACGTCGAACAGGAGCAGTGTGGCGTAGTATTCCTAATGAAGAAGAGATCCCGCTTCATAACCGGTCGAGCCCATAATTATGAGGTTTTTTTTAGAATATATATAAGTGGATTATCGTCAATTAGGATTTCTCGTGTGAGGGTGTTGAGGCGTAGCTTTAACATCGTTAGCGGACTGCCCTGGTTCGACGACAGATATCCTGAATACGATCTCTACAAGAGTACATACACATGTATAAATGCGCCCAGTGACCATATTGCGGACGGAGAGGGTATTATATGGAAATAGTTACTAATATCCTGACGAAATTATGGAAGTAATCTTCTGAGTAACTGAGTGGCCTATTCACACGGTTGAAAGCCCCAGTGAGGGGAGAAAGTACTATTTTTCTTGTTTCATTTATTTTTTAACGTAGGGTGGGTGGGTGGTAATTCTTTGTCTGACCATTGAGGAGTGAGGGGTCACGTGTGGAATGCGCGTGCCCCACGTGACCGGGTCGGAATGCGGCCGGTTGGCGTCCTCCCTCCTGCCGCTCACGCATTAACACCCACATGTTAGTCGATAATACTACAAGCACACTGAAGGAACAAATTTTGCAGTTCTTTCACGTATGAAAAAAGGTGGACACCACGTAAAACCCACGAAAATCTAGCGTATTTGCCTGAAAAAAGCACGTATAATTCTTGTCACACTGGCGTTAAATTCCACTTATTTTCTGCGTATCAGAAGAAGGTGGATAGCATGTATAATAGCTGCGAATTGTCCATATTTCTGTTTACTTGGCTTTTACGTTCTATTGCGCTTCTCAACGTTCGTAACCATCTTAAATTTCCCCTAACTTAAATGCTCGTTTGCGCATTAAAAACGCGTACAGAAAAATTTGAAATTTCAAAATTAATTCTGGCACTAAGTTTTTCTGCCCATACTTTTTCTACTTTTACGCATTCCGATTGACGTTTACGTAACTTCGCGTTTGTCGCATATTACGCTGTATTTGTAGATTCCATTAAAGTGTACGTGTGTACACGGTAAAACGCCTTCTTTTTACGCCAGTGTGACTGCGGCATAAATACACAGCAAATTACGCAAGTGTTCTGCTTCAGGACACACAACCACGGCGGTATTTATGGATTCTATGGTTTTTATTCATCAATCTTCACAACGAAGTGAAACTTTCCTGCTTCCTTGTTCGATGGGAGGCACCTGGGAATCTGATGTTAATGCAAACATGTGTTTCTCTGTAAGATGCCGCAGACAGGTGAAAGAATAACACGATGATGAGAAGGGTGCCCTGTAAACATGATCTACGCATGTCGCTTTGTTGACTTCAGTATTTATCAAGATAACTTTCTCTGCCTTGGATCCCTGGATGCTAACAAAGGATTGGCAAGTAAAGGGTTGAAAAAAGATAGAAGGCTGAAGGTACAAGAAATATCAATAATTCATAGCACGTCACCTCAGCATATATAGCAGAGCCACAATGTAACTACACATGTGCCCACCGATACCAATCCTCTCGGAATCTCCATTTTACCTCTTTCTCTGCGTTCCCCTTTCCTTCATTTTCGTCTCATTTAACCTGACCGGTGGCAAGCTGATGGGATACATCCCTTGTGTGTAAAGTGGGATTCACACTATGAGATTCATATGACTCACAGGGTACTTGTCTGAGGCGAATCCTGCCGAGATTCTGTATTCGATTGCAGTCTCTTCATCTAAATTGTAGGATTCCATTTCCCTGAGACATGTTTCTCCCCTGTAATTGTTGGCGACATTTACCCCTAAAAAGAACAGAATCTCATGAGATTTTGAGCGCTGTGAAGTACATGAATCCCACCACGTGAATTCCACTTAAAGTGGAATTCACGTGGAGGGATTCATGCACCTTACAAGGTATTTGTCTGAGACCAATTTTGCTGGGATTACGTACTTAAACACAACCTATTTATCTGAGACTGAAGATAAACAGCGGTAATTATCACCGAGAAACACCCGTCCCCAAGAACCTCAAGAGATTTTTATCTTGAGCATGTTTATAATCTATAGGGGTAGTTTGGTGAGACAAATGTAACCACTGCCGGGTCGCTGACTGAGCACCCATCCTGGCGAAGAGAAGTCAGCAAACAGGATCACATGTTTTTCACAACCCTCATCTCAAGGGTATTCAAGTCCTAGGGTGAGTGTTCGGTGGTACTTTGTCTGAGGCTATATACAAGGTGTGTCCTTCCATGTGAATCCAATCCGCCAGACTGGGAAAAGCAAAAAATGACACATTGCTATGGGATTGTTGTATATGTATACAGGAGAATTGTCTGAGACTAGGAAAAGATATTCCCGCGATAGCCAAATGAAATTCATTCATATCCAGCATAAGATCGCTTATTTTCTATATTCATATCATATCACATTTTCGGAAATCCGTTACACATATACAAAAGTGTAGGAAATCGCCACATCGCAGCGCCTGGAATCATGTTTGAAGAATGTTCTTCAGATGAAAATTCTTCCTTTGATTCACTACCTGTATGGAGACCAGTATTGAGGAGATTTGAGAAAACAATCATACCATTCACTGCAGGTGATCTACTGTCGGGACCATCCAGTGAAAAAAGTGTGTCTACTAAAAACAGTGAGAAAAAGTGTGCGAGGGCCGAGTCAAGCCTGATCCCAAGTTTACACACACTTCCCACTTCACGTTTCGAATCCACACCAAGGTATATTTGAATTATCATTTTGAAAGATGTGTTGCTACATGTATTCCCGCATATAGCCTGGCGTCCACCTGCTATGATATAAATTTAAGACTTCCTGATGCACTGCCATGCAGAATGTCAAAAATCGTATACGATCGGGAACCTCTGTACCGTACACAGACGTCTAGACTAGGTACATCGTAAGGCCTATCGTAGACCATTGGGAGCTCATATATATATATATATATATATATATAGAGAGAGAGAGAGAGAGAGAGAGAGAGAGACAGACAGACAGACAGACAGACAGACAGACAGACAGACAGACAGACAGAGACACAGAGACACAGAGACACAGACACAGAGACACAGAGACACAGAGACACAGAGACACAGAGACACAGAGACACAGAGACACAGAGACACAGAGACACAGAGACACAGAGACACAGACAGACAGACAGACAGACAGACAGAGACAGATACACAAGCCATTTATCATTATATTACAAAATTGCAACAACCATAGCAACCGTATTTTCGGGACTAAAACCGCTACTTTCAGGCTACTTTCTCAGGACCTAA
Source organism: Alentia gelatinosa (assembly GCA_950022655.1). Taxonomy (NCBI): domain Eukaryota; kingdom Metazoa; phylum Annelida; class Polychaeta; order Phyllodocida; family Polynoidae; genus Alentia; species Alentia gelatinosa. The sequence goes on from OX465585.1 coordinate 49,029,999, forward strand.
GTTAGAGCTACCAGGCCTTACAACAATACATTTCGGACGCTCCTTCCACCCTCTACTAATAGATGGGAAATGTTTGTCCTATGGAATAGTGATTTGACTCAAAGAGATGGCTTACACAAGCGTCAATTTGTTATGTGTGGTAATGTATTGATTAAGACCTGAGCATGCAACATCCATGTTCCCCTTGCCCCGAAAACCTTAGGGATCTTCTCTATCATCCATCTAATAGAAAGTATCCATATATATCATATTGAGAGTAGGTAATAACATACCCAGCCCATATGGCTATGTTTTATTATATACCCATGCAGTATATTTGATAATTACATACTGCTGCTCCCTGTGCAGTATAGATTGTATGCTGAACCCTGTGCAGTACACTGTTATACTGAACACGTTAAAACTTCAGCAGTTGGTGGGCTTTCATGTGGACATGTCTTCAATGCCAATGTATGGTAAGACTTGATTATAATTTTTAGTATATATATATATATATATATATATATATATATATATATATATATTGACCTACCATGTTTGCACATGCTACAAAACTCAAATGGAATTGATGTTTTTACAAAACTCGGCCTGAGGCCTCGTTGAGTAAAAAGCAACAGTTCCCCATCTTGTTTTGTAGCATGTACAGAGTGGTCAGGTCGTTCTATATAAGTACGCACCGGGTTGCGATAAAACACGCATCCGGAAAAAGAGAGCGTGAACTGAAAGAGTGCGTTCCTAAAATGAACTAATATCGGCACACCATTTGTAAGGAAGATATATACAATATAGACTTGCATCAGATAGAAGCCGTGATATGCTCCTCGAAGTTGATTCTACGCTCGGATATTACTAAGCATCAACTACTCGGAGCATACCGCCGCTTGTTGAGCGCGGGAAATCGCGCTCATATACGTCATCTAGAGTTTAGAAAGCTCACACAGGGTTTCAGCTTACTGCAAAGAATCTAACACTTCACTAGCAATGTTCCAACTGTAAAGGCCTAGTGAAATGGGCAGGTGTCCAGTATCCCAGTCTGACCGTATCCCTGCCCCACTACTGACTTTGTTCCTTTAAATAGAACTTTCATGGCTGAGTGACCATGTCAAAGTGTGTGCATTCAATGCATATATCATATGGACAGAAATCACATATCAATGGACTATGATAATAGTGCCAAATATATGGATGTTCCAGATGACAAATATGTTAGTAAGAGGACTACCAAGGGCATTAGTACTCCAAATGAAGTACCCTCAATCCAAACAAACATGAGTGCATCAAGCGCTAAGGAGCTATTAGACAGCGAACTGAGTGGCACAGCTGACCTATTAGCCAGAGAAGTAGGGCAGTTGACCAAGACCCTAAATGAAAAATTCAGTCACAACCACGACAAGGTGAATGTGATCTGTGCTATACTAGACCAGGCACAAGTCAAAATCAAAAACGTTAGCCAGAAAATGAAAAACATCTCAAAAGAAATATACCAAAATATTGATATTCTCTTACTTTTATTTTTATGAGATTTTTGTATATCGCGCTCTTCCATTATGAATGGAAATAACATATGCTCCTAGTATATCTGAAACCAGGCAAAATTGTGTATGTATTGATGGACTTCTTTGATCATTCATAGTCACTGGAACATTATTCAAAAGCGACCGTGCATTACACCTTCGTTGAAGTATATCTGATTGTGATGGGAACTAGACATATTGTACTTGTTGGAAAGAGATTGATACTGGAAGAAACACGATTTTTTTGTCTGTAGATCTAATCTCTGCCTCAATGAATACCAGCCTACTCCAACATTCAGGTATGTCTCATTGTGATTTACTTCTCAAATCGTGTCACGTAAATAGGACACATATACCAGTAATGTGTTAACTACCCAACAACGACACACTTTGCAGTGATTCTACAGAACTGATGTGCCTGGATGGCCCCTCTCCTGCCAGTACCCTGCTCCTCTTTGCTGTGTGTTTATATCAAAGTGTCGGACGAATAAACTTTTAAGTTTATGATGTGGCTGGGTGGGTAAATGAAAAATGGCGTGTATTTTGGATGGTGGTTAGAAAGTGAAGGCGGAAGTGACGAACGAATGGTGAGGTGCATTCTGGAATGCGTAGTGTGAGGGGAGGGCACCAGGTGGAAGCAATGCAGGACCGTCACACTCACAGTTGCGCGCGGTGTCACAATGTATTTTCAAGCCAGCAATCATGTTTTAGTCTACCCATATTGAACAGGGTGAATCCGTACTGCAAAATATGGAACCTTGTACTGTATTTCTAGAGTTTGCTCGTACGCCTTCATACGTTGCCTAAAGGTTAAAGTGGTCGCATATCGACTTCCAGCATGCTGCAAAAATACTATCCTGTCACTATCTGCGTGCCAGTCACTGTGGTATTGGGATGCCCTGCAGGGTGCCAGTGTCTCAGGGTCTTAGAGGCGTGCCCAGCTGACCATGACCAATCACTATAGAGACCGAAATACCTCATGGAACTTCTAGTGCTTGACAGGTTTACATCATAGACTCAGGCAGTTTCAGAAAGGGCTGACTGGGTGCAAGGTGGTTACAGAAAATGACCCATTGACTAAATATATCCAAAACCTTTCAATTGTCATTTATTTATAATTGAATGCTCATTCATCAATGATGGAAAAATCATTTGCTCCAAGTTACCTCATAGAGTGAAACGGTGCTCATTTACAGAATACGTCATCGATATATATGATGCGAGAAGTAGAAGAAGAAGAAGAAGAAGAAGAAGAAGAAGAAGAAGAAAAGGAAGAAAAGGAAGAAAAGGAAGAAGAAACAAAGAAAGAAGGAAGAGGATAGAATGAAAGAAATGAAAAGAAGAGGGGACAAGAAAAGAATCATGAAGAAAAGACTAGAATTCGGAAAATCTGGCATCAGTGCGTCTTGTTTTTATTATTTAAAGACTATACAAACGTTCATCTGTTTCCAGACGATCTTCCACGCTGGCGTCTACATATAACAAGGATATTTACTGCTATTTTGTCCCCAATCAATATACCTTGATTGGGTCTTGATTACCTATCATAAGTGTTTAATGGATATTCTCTGCAAAGTATCCCTCTTTTGAGCTCGTTGGCCAACTGACTATAGGGGAATAATAAGGAGTAAAAAGGAAGGAAAAAGAGGAGGGGGAAGAAAACATCTGGCGCTTTATTATCCAGCTAACATAGACACTACCAAATATTCTTGCATTTGCTCATATATTACTACTCGTCGACTACGCGGAGGATACTATGCAGATCAAAATCATAGAAATAAGACATGCTGGAATATGTTCCTATTTACCCTTAAAAGCACCCCACAGGAAGCCATTAATCCCGGACGCTCGGTGCAGACAGACAGACAGACCGTGGTATTCCGGGTACGATTTGCTTCATGGGTAAGATGAACGCGATAGGTGTGACCGTAAATATGGCCTTTCTAGGCACACCAACCCGCATGAAAAGCTTGGTGCTTGCGCTACTGACTGCTGGACTGTGGGCCCCTGGTTTGCGGTTACCCTCTGATTTGCAGCCGGGGTGTAGGGTACTGGCATAACCCCTGGGCAAAGAAGGGGGCTCCATTCACCAGGTACAGGGTGAGGTGTGGCTACTTGGTGCAGAGGGCAAAATACGTGGGGGTAGAATCGTGTCGGGTACCTTGGGGGGCAAAGGTGGTAGGTCATGCACTAAACAATAGTATTGGACCCAAGCACTCCCGTCCTTCTATGCATAGATTTTTCAGTCTATTTTGATATTATAGACTCTTTTAATTAGATTCACATAATTGACAAACACCAATGTTTGAACCAGTTGCAGCTCTCTACGAATTAAATATCGTTGCAATGGCAGGACTATGAGGAGGATAGTCAAGGAACATGATTAAGTTTTCCTATCTTGTAGTCTATTCAGTACAAAGGAATATATTTTTTGACCCATCACAAATTTCCTCCTTAAATCTGGTGAATAAGATATTCTCTTTTTCCTCGAAATATTTCAGACGTCTATGAGGTATTTCATTTTCTACTTTTTCATGTCTCCTGATATTTCCGTGGTTCTTTCCAACAGAAAGAACCCAGGGATCCCTGATTTAAAGAATTCACTTTTCGGGTGTAAAATGGATAAGGATATATAAAGACGTTCGATCAGTTTGAGCGACTGCTGGTATGTGGGTTGGCTTCTTTCTGAAACAGAACTGCAGACCCCATACCCACACCCCCATGGGGAAGCGGAACAGGGTCTAGTTCAGTAGACAGGGGAAAATCTCTTCAGTAAAATGGATAAGAGTTTTTTCAGAAAGCCTCCTCTCTATTTCTCCCAGGCAGAATAAATTGGAAAATCTACTTAAAGCGATATCTATGTGAAATAAATTTACCATGAACATGACTGCTGTTCCGTTCATGAAATTCATAAATGGATAGATAAAAGCAGCTGAACTGGGCGTTATTAAAAAATGAAGGACAGAGAAAACTTAATGCGCTGTAGCATGCCGGAAAGTAGGCAGACAAGCAGGAAGTTTTACGGATGGGTGACCAGCAAGAAGGAGCTTTGACTTGAGACGGTGAAAAGCGCAGTGTGCGATAGAAACAGCAAAGGTAGGCGTAGTTTTCTGATTTCTTCCTGTCCACATGGTTAATCAGATGATGCTCTATGAAGTTCCTGGTAGACAAAATCCACTTGGCGGTTCTTTAAATTTAAACTTAGAAGAGATTTAGAAGACTTTAAGGCTCTGACCCTGAGCTCTGACACACTCCGACACTGTTTTGACAGGATAACAAAGCAAAGCATCGTAGTGTCGGAAGGTGGATAAGTTCTGTGTTGCAGTGTCTCAGAGTATGACACTAAATTCTTGCATTGTAGCCATGTCAAAAGGTTGAAAATTCGGTGGTGTAGTGTGTCGAAGCGTGTCAGAATGCTTGTTGGAGCGTGCCAGGAGCTCAGTGGGTCCAGGCCTTAAAGGGGGGCGTCCACCAACCACGACAAGGCTACGACAAGAGCAGACAAGAAAGTTCCTTTTGGCGCCTTGTCGCAGCCTTGTCGTGAGGAGGGGAGCTCTGCGTCGTAGACGTCGCTGGTTCCTGTAAAATAGGCGTCCATGGTCCCGACACACTACACCAGTGATATTGAGGAAACCACAACACTCCACGACAAGGCTCCTGTCGTGGCAAAAATTGAACATGTTCGATTTTGTCGGAACCTTGTCGGAAGGCCTCCGACAACTGGCCGACAAGCTTCCAGTCGCAGCCTGTCGTGGCCTTGTCGCAGCCTCTTGTCGGGAACTATGGTCCACCAACCACAACAAGGCTACGACAGGCTTTCCAATCGTAGGCCTGTCTTGGACCTTGTCGGAAAGCCATTGTCGTAGCCTTGTCGGGGTTGGTGGATGCCCCCCTTTAGGGGGTGCGTCCACCAACCACGACAAGGCTGCGACAACGGCTTTCCGACAGGGTCCACGACAGCTCTACAATTATGTTCGATTTTGTTGGCGTGTCGTGGCGTGTCGTGGCGTGTCGGGAGGTTGTCGCAGAGGTCTACGATAGAATATTTAGGTGGAGCGTGCACTTCCCGACAGGCTGCGACAAGGGTCACGACAGCCCCCCTTCTCACGACAAGGCTGCGACAAGGCTGCGATTGGAACTTTCTTGTCGGCGCGTGTCGCAGCCCTGTCGTGGTTGGTGGACGCACCCCCTTAGGCTCTGTCCCTTTAAGCTCCTGATGGTCCCCAGGGTTTCTTTGGTTACAGTATTCTAACCCACAGTTAATTAGAATTATATTGTGTTCTATATACATATCGTGAAAAAATCATGAAACTATATGAATCATTACCCTTCAAAATCATATTTTTTCTAGAAACATCTAAAAATCCCTGGGGGCATCTTCAGGACACACCAAGGTAAAGCCTGGAGGCATCTTGACGCTAACATTCGAGGTGCCTGCTTTCAGGGTTTACTCTACCCTAGACAGTCCATATGGTCAAAACGATCCTTCTTCATATAACTATAGCTCTAACTATGGGATTGATGACGTCCTAGGGAATATAATTCGACAGCTAAGCAGGGTGCTTTAACCCAATACATCAAGCAGAACTGAGCAATTCCGCAATCAAATGATCTTTATTAAACTTGCGGGTTAATAAAACAAAATAAAAATAAATGACAACTATGAAAATTAAGATTCAGTCTTGAAAGGGCACCCTGTTTAATGACAAAGAACGAAGTAAGAGCATTAAAAAGTTAAGATCAGATATTATCATGCTTATAAATAACCTCATAACTAATTCTGATTTATCACTTCTAACCAGTCTGTGGTACAGTAGCCTACACGGACAAAGCTCCATTACGTGTATTACCAAGGACATGGGTCCATACTACTATTATGCTCCAGTTTATGTGTGTACCCTTCAATAAGAAATATTTATTAACAATTTTTTGTCTTTTTTAGGTACTTGATTAAAATATGATTTCATCAGTGGTCATTTGTCAAGAGAATAATTTCCAACTAAAACAACAAAGAATAGATCTAATTCAAATTCTTATTTTGTCTCCTATCATCATATACCTGAGAATAGTTAAATACGCCATTTTACAAGTCGCGTGGTACGGAGTGCACGAAGTAACAGTTCGTGCACAGTGTGCTTAATGAAATGCGTACAGCTGGCCAGTAGGTGTGAGACATTCGTGCACAGGTATATACATATAATAATATCCCACCAGTTCCGGTTATTATTTGAAAACGCCACCTGGAATTATCCAACATGTGGGATAGTCTATAGTTCCAAGGCTTGGTAACCATCCGGTATGTTTCAAGTTCGGCTTTTTCATACTGATTTCTGTGTGTGTTATGGGGGGGGGGGGGGAGAGAGAGCAGCGCTCTTAAAAGAACATCGGCAGCACGGGAGAATGTGGCTGGGATTTCCCCGGGATATGGGGGGTGGGGGTGTTCTATTCAACCAGTGCCTGTGGTTTCTGTTGGCAAATATGACTTCCCCTACCTACACAAGTTTTGGCTAGACAGGTATAAAGATAAAGATGCCCTTGAATAGAAAAAAATAAACCAATTGCAAATGCCTCGCGCTTACCTAAAGTGGAAAGTAATCAACTTCGATTTCATAAATATTTTTTGACAAATTAAAGTATTAGTCTACAGTGGCTCTGGAAACCATTCACTTATTTAAAGTATAAGTAGCAGGAACGAATAACTGATGTAGAACAGAATAATTAATGCAGTCTTTATCGTAATGGTTTTTTTCCTTTAAAAAGACGTCCCGAAGCAATAACAATAAGTCATTTGATGAGGATCACAATTTGCAATAAGGTTTTCCTTTGATAAATGGAAAAGTGTCATTATTTGAAAAAGGTTAAAAAAATACGCATATTCAGAGCAGATTTATGTTTGACACAGAGAATATTGCAAATAAAAGATAATTGTATACGTAGATAATGATCGATGATCTAATGGACAGGCGGCCATAAACCACGAGAAGATGACGCGTAGTAATACTTACAGAGCTGTCTGTCCACAAAACCATCGTGTGTCATATCTTATTGAATTAATTAAACACAGGAATTTCTATATTAGAGGATATCTCATTAGGCACCATTTTCGGAATCCGTAATCAATGTTTATGGTTTATGACACCATAAAAACAATGGATAGTGGTTTCCTGTGGCCCTATCCATTTTCAATCGTTGAATAATCTAAGCAAACAATACTAGGTTTGTGCAAGAAAATGGTGAGATAAAATATATGACGTACTATAAAGGGGCTTTTTTCAAGACTGCTACAATACCACAAGAATGATAACAAGAATAATTGAGAAATTTTTTCTTTAAAATGTCGAAAAATGAAAGAATAATCGCAAAATACAGTTTCCACCTACCAGGAAGGCCATATTGGAAGCGTGTTCCTGTTCCCGGCGCTGATTGAGTTGATTGACAATCTCTTCGACTTGTTGTGGGTGAAAGGTGCTTCTCTTCTGACGATGATGCGTCAACGACTCGGCATTGTCTCTGAGGTGAGGCTGGATCAGTCCGGCGCCAGCAGCAATCTCCACACACCACACGCAGATAACAGCTGCAGCAGTCAGAGGTGCTGCTCTCCGTAACACCCCAATCGCCATCCTCGAAATAGTCAATGATTTAAAAATTGTAGAAGAATATCCCTATGAAGCAATGTGAAGTGTTTCACTGTGTGTATGAAATCCCCTCTGTCTGTGTTGTTTGTGTGTGTGTATATATATATAAATCTCCCACCGACTCCAACCACCGACACATGGAGTAGAATCTCACCTGCCACGCGCCGGTGGCTAACCTCGTCTATATACCCCACCCACGCATGCGCAGACCGTCACACAATACGTCATCTGGACCGGAAGTGTTCCGCTTCAGTTACCACGTCTCAGACTGTTTGGATCCGTGCTCTTCGGATGAGTAAATTCTCTAAGGCCATGCGAATGAAAGCAGCAGGAAAGTTCTCTACACGGATATATATATATATATATATATATATATATATATATATATATATATATGTATGTATATATATATATATGTATGTATGTATGTATGTATGTATATATATATATATATATATATATATATATATATATATATATATATATATATAAAGAGAGAGATATTTGAAAATGAGTTAAGCCTTATGATGCACCTTCAATAAACAGGACAATGTATGCAGACTAACGAAGTGGTCTGTATAATATAAGAAAAATACGTACAAAATGCTGACAACTGTTTCTAAAATTAGAAAACCAAGCTATGCCTATACAGGAAGTCCGGTGTTTTTCAATATTCGACACATCAGAACGATAGATGATTGGTGAATTGTATAACAGGCACACTAGATAATTGACGTTCAGTGTATTTTTCGTGAGAGGTAAGGTTAATACTTTATAGGATCAATTTCGCACAGAGCCTCAAACAAAAATCATAGGGAATTCTCAGTTATTACAGCTGTAGTAGAACTATGGTTGTGTTGTAATTATCAAGGTGATCTCATCGATCAGAAGAAGCTATTAACGAGTGATTCCACCAAACAGACGTATTTCCGCTGAGGCCAGAATACAATCTTGCTAGATCGGCTATGACCTTTCAGAGTCATATGTGGATGTTCTTCAACCAGTCAGGTTATACATCTGCTCCACTGCACCGACTTGACAATGAACTGACTCGATGTTGTGACGGCGGTCTATTATTCTCTTTGTCAACGTCTAGAAATTTTAAGCAGTCTCCACCAGACACCTCGTTAGGAAAAACCGCAGGTCAGTGGAACGGTGGAATCTCTCCTATCCAGAGTGAGACATGTAACACAAATGGTGTACGCAAACTCCGAGTGAGTGTAACCTGATCCATTCAAGGCACTTAGAAGACGGTCGCCAGAGATTCCTGGTCGGTGGAATAAGCACCAACATATACTGTTCATTGTGAACTTGGTATACACTATTTTTCGTGTTCTAGCACTTTTGTTTTCCTGTGGTAATGGAAATGCCTGTAATGGCGGGTCTCCAGAGCACTTTTGTTCGGGTATGTATTTCAAGACAAACCTATATCTTGTATGCAGTAATGGATCGAAAGTGAACATTGCATAGAGTTAATGCGTTTGTTAGTTGGAATAATATCACTGATTTATTATGTTTGGTAATGCATATATATATATATATATATGTATATATATATATATGTATATATATATATATATATATATATATATATATATATATATATATATATATATATATATATCGCAACAAAACCTTTGAGACATGGCGCGTCTTATATATGTCGTAAATTTCGTAAATAAATTTCGAAAATAGGCTTTTTATATAGATTCTAGGGGTAGCTTCTTATAAAGATGACCCACAAGCTTAAGACAGTGCAGGGTGCGAGCGCTAGGATATTATCGATATATATCGATGATGCAATATATATTCAAAAATATCTATAGATATTTATGTGTATGTGATATTACATTACTATTAAAAGTGAATCGAAACAGCGTTAATATTTACCTTGGTACTGTATCCGCAACTGGTTATTGATATTTGTGTAAAATAACCGGACCTTTTCTCACAGCATCACAGCTTACTTGCTGGATTACTACATACAAACAAACGCCTGACAAAATATTCTTTAGCATTAGATAACTGAGTGTATGGATGCAATATATTTACAATAACCGAATATATTTCCAGAGAAAGTGCAGCGATCGCATCGTATTCTGTGGCATTTCAGCTCTAATTGGGTGGCTTAAATATATATATATATATATTGCCTCTATAATACTTTGAGTATAGTTTGGATGACATAGGAACACCACAAACGTCTACACATGAGCACATTGGCTGGCATGTGCATCATATACATTGTGTACATATCTGTATCTCGATAAAAAAGACAATTATCAACTAAGTTTAGACAGCCCAGAATCGCTGTTAAAATGCCGTTCTTTCTCCCAACTGCTATATTTTATGGAAAATGTTCAACAGCCTTGCGTTGACACCAACCGTACACATTTTAGGTGTAAATGCATCGAATCTCATAGCCATGAAGCCAGACTGAACGATGTTTGAACGAGCGACCGTCTTGATTATACTGTCGATCGTTAGGCGCGCTGAACGGTAACTCATCTATTAAGATGAACTACCATTTGTCATACCCTACCTTCATATCTACAGCACTTCGCCAAAAAGGTCAACGTGATAGAAATAGAAAGTTAGATAGAATTTGCATGATCGGACATTTCCCATGATCGCTGCTTGCTAGTATTCAGTAAAATGACTGAGGTGCGTGTATACTTAACCTTCAAAGTTCCAGATGAGATTATAGATGGACTAACTTGCTTCTCTCCTGATTGTAAGAATACTATAAAGGAAGGAATTGTCTGTCTCCACTTCTTTGTATAAACTCAGCACGGAGACCGAGTTATCACCACACGGCGAAACGCATGAGCAGTCAACCGGGTACCAACGCGTCAGATTCCACCAAAAGCCAATCAGAATCGCCCTCGGTATCCTTCTGTCGCAGGCTTTGGAACCGGGTTTCTGATTGGTTGAGGTGAATAAAAAGACAAGTGGTGGGACTCCTCTTCCCACCCACAGAACCGCGTAGTCTGTTCGCCACCCTGGGGCTTTATTTCCAATGAAAATAGTGTTCTCTTGGGATTCGGATGCTTCTATTGGTACTGTATGAGTCACACGCTCATACACACAGCTATAGTTTAGGGAGATGTTATCGGGACTTTCATCGTGCTGCAAAAACTATCCCTTCATGATCTGCGTGCCAACTCTGTGATATTTGGAAAAGAGAAGAGGACCATTGTCTTGGTGTCTTTGGGGCGTGCTTAGCTGACTTTGACAAATTACTAGTAATACCTCATTGACATATGATGTTTGATATATTTGGATCCTAGAAAGGCCATTATAGAAATGGCAAGTGACTGGGCAAGTGGGTTACAGAAAATAGACTTAATACATCAAAACCCTATTAATTATTAATCTATTTCATAATTCCATGCCCAGTCATCAATGATGAAGACACCATTAGTTCCTATTTACTATTGGTGTCTTCTGAGGTGTGTGTCCCGGAGTAGAATGTGTGTCGGGGAGAAGTGTGTAATGCGGTCATTACACATATTTTATGACCACATTGCGGTACTTCATGTCTAATCAACAGGAGTCTGTCACATTAAATTACAACTAATGGATGGAATCTGTTGGAGAGGTCATTGCACCACTACCTGCAGGTAAGCAACATACACTGTGGTCCAAGGACATTTTTCCGAGTAAAAGAATGGTGTCATTAAGTTTTTGATATTATGCATAATAGGGGAATATTTTGTTCTAACCAAGATATGCTGATTCTATTTACTAGAAATTTAGGACACACACGTACGACACAGCTTTCCCAGTGCCGCTGTCCCAAGCTCCACCAGTGTGGGCAGCAAAGAGACACGACAAATTGGTCACGTCACATCTTGATCTTCAAGTGAAAAAAAACTATACATCCATCAATCGATGACTAATGGAGCGTCACTTGTCAAACCTAGGTGCAGGACTTCAAGGGTTTTATTATCCATCGTATACAAAGACTCCATTGAAAATGTATGGGGATTCAGTAAACCACGACCCATTGTATAACACCTGTCAGATACCATAACTGTGGTATACGGATTCAAACCTGTGGTATACGGCCTCAAAACCATGGTATACGGGGAAAATAGCCCCTTTGTGCTGTAGAGCAAAGAAATAGTCCCTGTTGTTATACCCCGTTTATATGGTAATTAATGGGTTTAATTCATACGAAAAGATGGATAATAAATACAACAAACGATGGTTATGTGGGCAGGCGGCTCTGTAAACCACTCGAGGTTGACGTCGTAATACACTCGCTAGCGCTTGTGTATTACTACGCGTCAACCTCTCGTGGTTTACGGCCGCCTGTCCACAAAACCATCGATTATTGTCTATATATATTATTCAAACTTTTTAACCATTACAGTGGTTAGACATACGGTATGCAACTCATACAAAAGTCAATGAGTCACTTGGCTATCGCCTCGTTCATATTACTGCACACTCCAAACACGATGGTGAACAAGTTGTCTCAGCAAAAAAGAACCAATTCTCATGGGATTCTGTACCTTGTTAGGGGTAATTGTCGCCAACAATTGTCAGAGAAAATATGTGTCAGATGAGGAGATTGTGTTCCAGTACAGAATCTCAGCAGGATTTGTCTCAGACAAACACCCTGTGAGGTACGTGAATCCCATCGTGTGAACCCCACTTTAAGACAAGCTTACGATAAGGGGATATATTAATCTTAAGAAACTAAATCGTATAGTGTGTCTTCCACTTTAAGCCTCTAATAACTTTTTTCTCTTTTTCGTCTGTGTCCAGATATTGTCCTCACTATACGAATGATATCTGCAAAAATGTTTATAAAAATGAGCCTTTAAACATTCTATTTGACACAAACACATTTTACCCGTATATAACCTCTGACTGACATTCTTACGCCCATGCGGTCTTGTATAATTACCTTACATAGCCAGCCACTTTCCCCACATTTAGTCAATTAACTTAGCGCTCGCTGCGAACTATCTGCGACAGGAATGTGTTTTGTTTGATAAAGCGACAATAAAGGTGAGCTGCATGGTAAAAGTAAATGTAAATATTTTCCAGAGCAGCAAACTCCATGTACGGTGATCACTCGCATACAGCAATTAATATGGATAATCATTCACAAATAGAATAATCAAAATTTAAATAGGATGATTTAATTAAATTCGCCATGGCAAATTAACGGCAATTGGGTAATGGGCAATTTCCCCATAAACGTAGGTACATTTTTTTCCCAGGTAGGAATGGCGATTATATATCCCTAGGCATGCGTGGAAGTGCGTACCAATTTGCTACATAATTTTTTGCTAGGTTGCGCCTCTGTGCCTTTATAGCTATTTATACCGCGGTACATTTCTAAAATATATATACATATATATGCGCGTACCTATCAATATATACTCTATTTTCATATACAGTAGAACCCCGCGTAAGCGGACACCCTTCGTTCCGGGCCAAAGTGACCGCTTACGCCAGGTGTCCGCTTACGCGAGGTTAAAGTAAACATCTAATAGAGGGAACCGTTCCGAGCAAAGGTGTCCGTTAACGCAGGGTGTCCGCTTACGCGGGGTGTCCGTTACGCGGGGTTCTACTGTACCTACTATATTAGTTAATATGTGTGTATATACGCATATATAAAAGCCTAGAAAGCAGGGAAATTAAGAATGTGTAAAACTAGTATCATATAAGGACCCCTAGACATCAGCTAACACCATTAGCCACACATGAGAGAGTCTAAATACCCAGCCCTAAGCCACTTCTAGTTCATAGATAGCAATGTGATGAAAGAGTGCCGTGTGGCGTGCCTGCAGGCGCTAAAACAGCAAGGAGAAATAATAGTCTCTCGCCCCCTGTTTCTGTCTGTTTGTCTCTTTCTATCTCTTTCTCACCCTCTCCCTCTCCCTCTCTCTCTCTCTCTCTCTCCTTCATTCTGCCTGTGTGTCTCTGTTTGTCTCTGTTGTCTCTGGATTCTCAAGGCTCTTAGAATAGTTCGCTAAGAATTCTTCTCTCATAGAGCATAGTGAGAACCTTGTACAGTATACCACTTGGAGAATGTGAGATCTTATGAGAGGGGTGGCATTTTACCAGGGTGCGTTCAAGCACAATCCCACTATGGATGGGTCAATGTCCCAGGCTATCCTGGTAAGTTCTGCTCAGGTGCCTCACATCCGTCCCATTTGTATACATTTGTTGTCCCAGACCAATATGTTCCTGATGGTGTGCGAGGGTCTGCTACGGTGCCCTGCGACTGAATGTGGAAAATGTCACCTATGGTCTGCCCCAGGGTTCAGTCCTGGGGCCACTGTTGTTTGTTTTCTACATCAATGAACTATCAAATGTTCTGAGTGAGGCAAGTTTCAGTTTCCGAATGTATGCAGATTACTTGGTCGTCTACCATATGGCCAAGGATGCCGACACTGTAACATCCTGTCTCCAGAGAGGCCTAGGAGACTAAAAAGAATTGTGACAAGACTAAAGTCATCTGGGACCTGTTTCAGTAGTTTCGTGACATGTCTAGATGGCGTCTGTGACACCATACGGACAGATCACAAGATTGCAATCGATGACACGCCGAGTTTCACTCACTTCTCGAAGGAATTAAGCAATGACACTTTATCGTGAGTAGGGGATACATATAACCTATAATCGTCCCAAATATGAAGAAGATTGGCCACTCTGATTCTCTGATATTTGCTAGTCTTTTTCCGCTGTTGCTTGCACTGTTGGTGCCGCTGTTGATGTATGGCTAGGCCTAATGTCACGAGATTACTGAAACAGGTCCCAGGTGTGGGTCCAAAGATAAGGTGCGCTCATGCAAGTTACCTGATTTGTACTTAACAGGTAACAAAATAGGGGTGGTGCAAGAATATAACTATCTCGGGGTGGTAAAAGACTCTATCTTTTGAAAAGAACATAACGATGATGATCAGAAAAGATTTTCATTCTGGAAAAAAATAAGACACTTCTGTAAACTGTACAAGGAAGTCATCACACCAGAGACTATTCGAGTATCCTGCACAGTACCCCAAAATATAGAACCAAACTCCAGCGTATCCAAAATTGCTGGCTAAGGATAAGGCTAGGTGTAAATCATAGAAACCTAGAAACATAGCTGTGGCGGAAAATACCATGATAAAATGTGTCCTCAACACTGCACGAAACTAACCGCTTCATATATGAATACACCCGGTGTATATAGGTATGCTTTTGCGTATATAAGGTCGTCCTATTCCCCGTGTGTATACGCCACATATGTAGGTGTCTGATTCATGTATACACCTGATTCATGTATACGCCTGATTCTGTTGTATATACACCACTATCAAAGAGTTCCATTCTCTGCCACTTGGGGACACTGCTGGTAGCATATTTCATTTGCCATTAACCATCCAAGCCTGTATTATATGAAAATTGCAATCTTATATTACCAATTTATTTTATAAACACCTAATTGAGTATAAATTGATTAAATTGATTAATTACACATAGTAAACCCTGCATTATGTTTTTTTTTATTGTTTTTCTTCCACCACTTTTTGTTTAGCATTTTCCGGACTAACGCCTTAACTTATTTACAAACCCACTGCTATATTCCATGCACATAAACACGATAGATTTCTACTCTAGGCTCATCCATAGATTTATCTCACCCCTGGAATAAATGTCCATAGGCTTAACATTGGGAATTCGTTCTCCATGCACCTACAAGTATTGCAGTCCGTTCTCCATGGTTTATATCCTGTGTGTTGTCCATTCTTTATGTGTTTACAGGGGTGAGATAAATACAGAAAGCAACTCGTTTTGATCAAAGAAGTCATTCTCTAACTCGTTTGAATGCTACATGATATTCACGAGGCTGTCGCCTCGTTCATACCACCCGGCATCAAACTTGTGGAGAACGACAACTTTTACCCAAACTTGTTGGTTTCTTCTTTAGTATATATAGTCTTTTACATTTCAATTCATAAGTCGTGATTTCCAACGTTGGTCTGCTGACTCAACGTCTTGGTTCTTCTATGATATATTGATGTTTATTACCTTGTCCTGGAGCTAGCAGGTAATTATTTGGAGCGGGAACGAGAACTGAACTTATTTCAACTTTGACGCGCTGTCAGTAAGGTGCGGCCATGTGCCTGGAGGCTCTCTTAATGTTCAGGATGATGGGTAACAGTTGTGTAAGTCGATCTGTTGTACAGCTATATCCTACAGCACTTGAAGATATATGACAGTCACGATATGGGTTATGAGTATAAGCAAAATGGAACCCGTACCCAAACTATATATATTTCTGTTAAATTTTATTGCATGGTCCATAGAAAGTTAAAACTATATATTAAATGATAATGCAGATATTTCTTTTTTAGCGTAACAGTTAATATTAATGCGCTATAACAAAACTTCATTTGCACCTCTTACTGAAACGACTTTTTTCACGTACAATTCATAAATCTTAATAATGCAAAACAATTAGTTGTCGTTCACAATATAGTTTAACAAAAGATGAAAATCGTGTAAAATCATGATATAAGTGATATGTGATATTCTGTGATACTATGTGATATTCTGTGATCCATATTTTCTTGTTTATTTTGACCTGCTCTGGTACGGCTTGGACATGCTTTATCCCGAACATTGCTCTGCCTGGCACGTTTAACTCTCCCTACAGAGAGTTGCATTGGCTTCATGCCAAATTAATAGCGAGGATAATGTGGTGGGAGATTGTGCCGCATATTCAAAATTGTGTTAAATCTAAGTGTCCTTAAAACTCTCTAAAGACCTTGATATTCGACTACGAAATGCTAATTTATTAGACGCAGGGATCTATCAGGTATATGTCCTTGCAACAAGCAGGAGACATTTCTCCGCTCGGCCGAGAATTAAACTGGCTTCCTAAATACGCCGCCGAGTTTACAACCATTTACTTAGCAACCCATCCTTTAGCGAAGGAGAATTTGGTGTGTGAGTTTAATTCATTTATAGCATCTATTTCGATTATCCCGAGAGGTTGCATCGTAATCTATTGTATTCCAGCTCCGATTTGTTGGGTTACACGTGTATATCGTTGCAATAATACTTCAGATATGGTTAGGAAAATATAAAAACAATGCACATGGGTAGTAGAGATACATTAGCACAGCTTTAGTCACCATAGGCTTATCTTCATCTATGAAAAGAAACAAAACGATTATTAACTCTGAGATTTTAGACATCCAAAACTCTTTCCAATGCTCTAGTCCGTCCCGATGCACTAAGAATAGGCAATCTGCATAGTAATCTATTCAGAAAGTTTCTTTTTCGATCGTGGACACCCCCTTAAGCCCAGCGCCCACCAACGCCGACACAAAACCAAAAGAACGGATGTCATTCCGACACACTAACCATGTCTCCATTTAGTCCCAATTCCCTTCACTTTGTTCTGCACACTTCATGAAAATGTGTGGACTCGTGCAGGATTTCTGATCACTAGTACTCGTGTGTCATGACATTAACCTCGTCCACGGATGACCTCCTGCCCCTCAACCCCAAGAATATCGTGCATTTATATATTCATTGCCTGGTGCTGTGATTGAGATACCAGACAGACCATATACGAGAAGCACCCATGTGCGTGTGTGTGAGTGCGTGTTCGGAGTGGGATTCACACGAAGAAAACAATGCGCCCGAGACAGATGTACTTCACACCTTTCCCCTGGTCCCAGACAATTTTCCTTTGGTACAAAAAGAATCTCATGGCAAGGTGCTTTTGTCAGTCATCAAACATGTTTAAGATCAAATCTCATGATATCTTTAGGGGTAATCGTCGCCGACGATTGCAGGGGAAAATCCTACTCCCAGAGAAATGGATCCCTACAGTGGGATTCACACGTAGGGACAAATGTACCTGAGACTGGTGTACTTCACACCTTTTCACCAGTCGCCGACTATTTCCTGCTGGGTACAAAGTTTCACAGATTGCAGTGTTCTACAGTCTCAGGTAAACATGGCAGATTCAATTCACATGGGAAGTCTTACCAGGTACATAGTCTCACCCCTACACCCCTACACAGGGTACACAGGGAACACAGAGTACACATTCGCTGACTCAGGGCACTTCCCCATGTGAAGAGGTGTAATTTGGGACCACCATGACTCACAGATTGAGGGGGTATGTGTGAAATACATTTGTCTCACCAAAATGCCCTGCTAAATTTTAAACCTGTTTAAAGTCAAAATCTCATGAGATTCTGTTACTTGTTAGGGGTGATTGTTGCCGACAATTGCAAGGGAAAAAGTTGTCTCAGCAAAATGGTACCCTGTCATTCACCCGAGGAGATTGTGATCCAGTACCGAATCTCAACAGTATTTGTCTCAGACAAACGGCCTATGAGGTACATGAATCCCACTGTGTGAATCCCACTTAACATTCAGACCAGGAGATTGTGTTCCAGTACATAATCTCAGCAGGATTTGTCTCAGACAAATGCACTGTGAGTACATGCATTCCAACGTATGAATTCCACTTAAAGTGGGATTCACATGTACAGAACCATGTACCTGAGGTGTACAACATTCTCATGGCAAAGTGCATTTATCAGTCTCAAGGAAAAATGGCGAATTTCATTCACATGGGAGGACACACCTGGTACCTAATCTCACATATATGCACATTGAACAATCACCCTGGGTCTCAAGTATCATTGAGGTGAGGGGTGTTACAAATTTGTAATCATGCTTGTTGGTCTCCTATTCGCTAGGGAAGGTACATAGCCAGTGACTCTACAGTAGGTCCATTGGTCCCATCAAAAAGATCCTATAGATTTTGAAATCAAATTCTCATGGGACACTGCTTGATGACCTTCTATTGGCTAGGGCAGGTACATAGTCGCAGCTGATTCATTTGTCTCACCAAAAGGCCCCTGTAAATTTTGAATGTGTTTAAAATCAAAATCTCATGAGATTCTGTACCGGGTTAGGGTTAATTATGGAGGAATATAGTATATATATAAAGGTTTAAATGAAAGACGGGAGAGGGTGCAGTGGTCGACCCTCGGTGGTCAACCCCCCATTTACCTCAAACCACTAGCCAGGGGAGACTGGACACATCCCGGCAGGAGCCCGCACACAGCACATGCTATTACCAACCACTCATCATCATGGTGGACAAAAACAATGAAGTAAAAACATATTAGTCATTATGACTACGGGCAACATGAAGGAACTGGATATACAACGTGGACAAGCCAGACGGTTGCAGCAAGGCTTAGCCAAGCTGGGTAATTCTAACTTCACGGAGACGCCTGAGAGAAGGAGGAACGAGTCAGAGGACAGTGAGGAAGACAATGACACCCCCTCCACAGCTGATAAGACCAACAACAACCCGGCCTTACTCAGTGTGGCCTCCGGGTGGGAGAAGGTGATAGAGGCTTTAAAGGTGGGTGAGGAGGACACAGAAACAAAGCAAGGTGGCAGAGCGGAGGGCTACATGGGAGCACCAGCCAGCGACAGGTCAAACAGCTATGACCCCGCTGTGCTCCTAACGATTAAGGCAGGTGGTAAGAAGGCACTCAAAGTATCAGACTATGTGCCTGAGCACATAAAACTGCACATAGCAAAAAAGAAGAAAGGCATCATCAGATTCACCGAAGCAGAAGAGGGGACGATGGTGCTAAGCCCAGACGAAACAACACCGGTCCACATCACCATAGCGGAGTGGGGCACGGCTGATATTAGGGTGATGTACCAGCTGATGAAGGATGGCGACCTGGCCAGGGCCAACCTGGAGGACTACCTGGCATACAAGGGGTATATCTTTGAGCTAGCATGTAAATTCGAGTGGACATCGGTGCTACAATCCCACAATTAAGAATGCCAGCAAACAGGACAGGAAGGGAGGGCAACACGGACCGACCAAGCAGGAGAGAGGGCATGATCCCGTGGAAGTGTGCAGACTCTTTGCAAACAGCTGTGAGTACCCATTTAGAGACAAATGCAAATTCCAACACAAGTCTACCTAGGATTGTGACGCCCAGGCCCGTATAACAGACGGAGCACTGATACTGGGAGCAACTGGTACTGGGCAGCAATAACGACAGAGACATTATTATCACAGGTGTCAAACATGGATTTAAGATATCTAACTTGTGCACAGAGGGGGCAGGAGTGGAACAACCTAACCACAGATCGGCATCGCAATGGAAGACAAAGGGACTAGTCCAGAGGCAAATCAAAGTCGAAATGGACATTGGACGGTATGTGACCTGCCAGAGTAAGCCACTTATTGTTTCTGCCCTGGCCGCTATCCCAAAGCCTGGTAGAGGTATTAGGCTCATTCACGATGGGAGTAGGCCTGCACTGAACACCTATGCTACGAAGGCTTCTGATATCAATCGCTAGAAGATGCAGCGGGCTTAATTTCACCAGGGGACTTTCTGGCAAAAATAGACCTGTCTAATACATACCGCAGCGTTAAAATTCATCCGGACAACTTCCCCTTAGCAGGGCTGCAATGCAATTTTGGAGACAGCGAGTCAACTTATCTTTATGATACACGCCTCATGTTTGAGGCACGCTTGAGTGCTTCCATATTCAATCGCTTGACCCAATGCAGATTATTCAGTCGCTGGGCTACCAGGATGTGCCTGCTTATTTAGATGACTTTTTTGGTAAGAGGCAAGACCAAGGAGGAATGTCTCTATGCGCTCAATACGCTCCACAAACTCCTAAGGCAGCTAGGCTTCGCAGTGAACTATAATAAAATGGTCATGCTTATCACTTGCCTCACCATCTTAGGGGTGGAATTGGATACCATTAAGCATGTGTTTAGGCTCCCTAAGGAGAAAGTGCTTAAAATCAAAATCTCATGAGATTCTGTACCTGGTTAGCGTTAATTATCACAGGAAAAATAACTTGTCTTAAACGGGATTCACACGATGGGACAAATGGACCTGAAACTGGTGTACTTCACACCTTTGCACCAGTCGGCTACAATTTCCAGCTGGGTACGAAGTTTCACAGATTGGGGTGTTCTACAGTCTCAGGGAAACATGGCGGATTCAATTCACATGGGAAGACTTACCAGGTACATAGTCTCACCCCTACACAGGGTACACAGTCGCTGACTCGCTGTCATTCCCTGTGTAAGCACCTTCCTTGAGATTCTGCACAGGGCAACTAATGTTCCTTCCTACTGGCCTCCAATTGGATAACACCCAGACAGGTCATGTAGTCGCCGACTCAGGAACTGTCCCCGTGTGAATAGGTGTAATTTGGGACCACTGAGACTCACAGACAGGGGGAGAACGTATGAAGTACTTTTGTCTCACCAAAATGCCCCTCTAAATTTTAAACCTGTTTAAAGTCAAAATAGCATGAGATTCTGTTCCTTGTTAGAGGTGATTATCGCCGACAATTACAAGGGAAAAAATTTGTCTCAGCAAAATGGAACCCTGTCATTCACACGAGGAGATTGTGTTCCAGTACTGAATTTCAACAGGATTTGTCTCAGACAAACGGCCTTTGAGGTACCTGAGTCCCACCGTGTCAATTCCGTTTTAGGGAAATGGAACCCTACGATTCAGATGAGGAAATTGTGTTCCAGTACACAATCTCAGCAGGATTTGTCTCAGACAAACACCTTGTTAAGTACATGAATCCCATCGTGTGAATCCCACTTTAAGTCATTTATTGAGCGTGGGCCACATGCTCATATATGCTGTATAGGTTAGGGTGAGGTTACATAGACATTGAGCGTTCTGTAAAACCCACCTCTTCACTCTCTGCATGAATATTCAGTGACATTGAGAAAGGTGCAGAGAGCCAGTGTCTCAGTGTCTTAGAGGTGTGCCCCGCAAACCTTGACCAACCATTAGAGACCGAGATACCTCATTTACCCACTAGTGCTCGATATATTTGGATTCTAGGAAGGCAGTTGTAGGAGTGGCAAGTTAATTGGGTGCAATTGGGTTAAAGGAAATAACCAATCGGCTGAATATAACCCAAACTGTTTTAGTTTACTCGGGGTACTACTATAGTTAACCCACCAAAAGTGGTGAGAAAATTGCGAATCTTAGTGACATATGAAAAAAAGGAAGATTGATGGTTCCATCTATTTTATCTTTTCAATTTTAAATTTAGGAAAACCTTCATGTTATGATTAATAATGATGGCGATCTCCAGATTCATTTCTCATGCTGTTTGTACCCATCATAGGTAGATAGGAACCGTGTTTTATCAGGTAACTTAGAATAGTGCATTCAGGAGTAGAATAAAGTCTGGAAAAATTAGCTAGGTTGCCGATAATTAGGATGTTCCTCGCCACCCCCATTAAAACGACTGAAAGAAAGAAAGTAATGGACAATGAAAACGAATATGTTTCAGTTACAATCTTCCATGTAAACTATAGTTTAAAGTTCTTAAGACAAATGGTTTATATAGTATAACCTCACACCGAATCGCTGGGTAACCCTTTAACTGCAGCATGATGTCTCCAGGCATTTCCCTAGCTACGGCAGCATGATGCCTCCAGGCATTTCCCTAGCTATGGCAGCATGATGCCTCCAGGCATTTCCCTGGCAGCATGATGCCTCCAGTCTGTGTCCTGTCTGTGTCCAGTCTGTGTCCTGTCTGTGTCCAGTCTGTGTCCAGTCTGTGTCCTGTCTGTGTCCTGCCTGTGTCCAGTCTGTGTCCAGTCTGTGTCCAATCTGTGTCCTGTCTGTGTCCTGTCTGTGTCCAGTCTGTGTCCAGTCTGTGTCCAGTCTGTGTCCTGTCTGTGTCCTGTCCTGTCCTTGCAGTTATGACATACACATGTCCTGAGCATAATTTTTGAAGCGACTTATTAGAAATCTGCACCTCTATATCCATGCAACTATATAATTTAGAAAATACGCATTTATCGCAGTTGTACGTGAAGTTATCTCAATAGGGTAATACCTCCAGGCATCTTCTGGACTGAAAGGATATGATATGAGTCAATGTCATGAAAAAGGTTCAAGTGGAAGTCGCATTATGCCGAAAACAGTTTTTTCATTCCGGCTCCTAAAAGTGAAAAAAGGACAGACTTGGGGGCGGGGGAGGGGGGGGGGGGGGTATACGGGGGTTGTGGTCATCACCTGTGACTTGGGACCCAGAGGATAGTGTTACAAAACGATATGCTGAGCAGTAGCTGTTGTCACTCTCCACCACACATGTTATGATATATGACAGACAAGAGTGCTTTTAGAAAGTCACCTATATACACAAAGCGTGTGGGCCTTGGTGTTTATCCCGTTTGTAGTGAACCGAGTTGATAGCCAAACGAGGAGGGCCGCAATGAATAAAACATAAATTACATGTTCTCGTGGCCACGAGCTGACAGGTTAAAGGAGAGTGGCAATGAATCAATGTGGCAAAAACCATTTACAAGAGCTGTGACCCAGCAATTTCTTCATGCATTGCTGCATCTTGACTTGCATGTGTTAAATATACACAGGCATACAGACACACAGATACATAAGCACAGACACACATATGTATATATTGGAAGAATCCTGCGAAAGTGGTGCAATTTCGAGAAAAAAAATTCGAAGGTCCATTAATCTGATTTAATAGTAGTTTATCTCGAAGTATAGTACTCAGGAATTGGCTGCCAATTCTTCCCCCAACTAATTTATTATGTGGGGTTAGTTATATGATATAACTACAGAAGGACCCTGGCTGACAGACACCCCGCGTAAGCGGACACCCCGCATTAACATCCTAATTAGCGCCTAATGAAGACGGATCTTCATCCTCTTGAATTATTTATTGAATGTTCTTAATCAAAGACTTGGGCAATTGCGGCAATTGCTCAGAGGACGCCTGGCTTATAAGAACACCAGATAACAACATTATCTTGGTCTCACGATCACCTATATTACAGTAAAACCCCGCGTGAGGGGTCACCCTCCGTTCCGAACAAAGAGTTCCATTATGTTTATGTTCATGAATTCACGTTTATGTTCATGAATTCACTAGATGGCATGGCAGGAGTTTCTGTCAATCTTTTGTGCTTCTTGGGGAGGGTATGGCCTGTAAAATTGGTTAATTTATCAATCCAGCAGTTTTAATTAGTTATGACAAATTATGGTGACCACCCAAAGATCTAGTATGAAATTTATTTTCTCTATAATTAAATATCTTCCAAACATCCGTACTTCAAAGGATAAACTACATCATGGATACGTCCATAAAATTTTAGCTGCTGTTAGTTTTAGCGGTTAAAGGGACTGCCCTATGATAACTCTGTTAATAATAATTTTTTAAAAAATTTAAAAATTATAAAAATAAAATTGTCTAAATGGAATATCTGATGTTTTCTATACTTACCTCTTACACGACGATTTTAATGATCTCAATAGATGACAAAACCCAAGAGGGCTACCGTCCACCAGCTGAACCGCCTGGTAGGATAAACTTACTTTTCTTATTTTGTTTTCTTGTGCTTTGGTTGCTGATGGTGATAGAGGCCGAGTTTGATCTACTAAACGAATACCAACTGGAAGGTTACATAATGTATAGAGGGGACAGAAACTGGAAAGAAAGGGAATCAGATCCAAAACCAAAAATTAGAGGGGGGACTTGTATTTACATAACGGAGGGTCTAGAGCATGATATAATTAGTTACAAACATCTAAACAAAAGTATCCGCCATATTGAGGCTCAATCAATAGAAATCAGGAGAAAGAAAGCGAAAAATATTGTGATCACCAACATTTACAGACCAACAGGAGGTAATGTAGAAGTATTTATCCAAGAATTAAATTTGATAATGGAAGACATTAGCCGAGAAATGAATGAAGTCTACGTATTAGGTGACTTCAACATCAATATAAATGTTATAAACCAACAAACCACTGATTTTCTAAGCAATTTTGAACAAAAAGGTTTTACACAGTTGATTCACGATTACACCCGTTATAGTAATAATAGTAGTATCATTGACCTGATCCTCACCAACGATTTGAAAATAAGTGATCATGGGGTATTGGATCTGGCGCTAAGTGACCACCAAGCGATTTTCTTTATAAATAAAAATCATGGGTATGCTGAGACTAAGAAAGAAAAGGTATTCGAAGGACGTTCCTACGTCAAATATGATATAAAAGAATTTGTAACACATTTGAAAACATGTAACTGGAGAGAATTTTATACAAATGACGCAGTTGTAGGTAAATGGACCATCATTAAATCGAAAATAATAGAATATCTAGATAAAACATGTAAAATTAGAAAGTTTATGGTTAAAAAACACAACAACCCTGGATCACTAACGAATTAATTGAAGCGATACACGATAAGAATATATTATTTAAAAAAGCAAGAAAAACAGGGGACGAGACAGATCTACAGAGGGCAAAACAAGCAAGGAACGATACTAATAAACAAGTCAAAAAAGCTAGACAAAATTTTATAATAAATGAGTTAGACAGAAATAAATCAGATCATAAGAAATTTTGGAGAGAGATAAATGGTATCTTACCAGCAACAAAGAATAAATCAATGAAGGGTGAAATTAACCTTAAAAATGACGCAGATGAGATAATAAACCCTGAACACACTGCCTCCTATATTAACAATTATTTCCTAAATATCGGACCGACCTTAGCTCAACATAAAAATACACCATGGAAGATGTACGAAAATACACATTATAACAACTTAAACCAAATACGAACAAACACACAAGAGGTAATTGAGATAGGTAAACAAATAAACAAGAATAAAAATTCACAGATTAAAGAATTTAATACCAGAATATTCAAGGACTCAGTTTTAGCTATACCGGAAATATATGTTAACTTATTTAACTGCTCATTTCGCAAATGTGAAATACCAAACGAATGGAAGACTTCAATAGTTATCCCGCTTCCGAAGGGGGGTGACCCAAAAAATGTGACCAACTATAGACCGATTTCACTATCACCCGTGGTATCAAAAATTATGGAAAAAATAGTTCATAAAATATTATCAGAGTTCTGTAATGTTAATGACATACTAAACAAATTTCAATCAGGGTTCAGGAAAGGTAGATCTACCATACAAGCTGTAGCTACGTTTACTAACAATATACTGCTGGAAAGAAATATAGGTAAAGAAACGACAGTCATATACATCGACTTCATGAAGGCGTTCGATACGGTAAATCATGGCATTTTACTACAAAAATTGTCTTTTTATGGTGTCAGAGATGAGCCTCTAAAATGGTTTGAAAATTATTTATTCAATAGAAATCAATCAGTGTTAGCAAATGGAAAAATGTCGGAGCCGAATATGATTAAATGTGGAGTTCCGCAAGGGTCAATCCTGGGGCCTTTTTTATTTCTACTTTATATAAATGATTTAAGCAAAATTTTGAAATTTTCCCAGGTTGGCCTATACGCGGATGATACAGTCTTATATGTCAGCGGGGTAAATGCGATGGACATCTACCCAAAGCTTCAGAATGATCTTGATGGGATAGAACTATGGTGTGAGCAAAATAAACTTTCTATTAATAAAAAGAAAACCAAAGTAATGTATTTCTGTTCTAATCCAAACCGAAAAGACAGAAATGAACCTGTGTATAAAATTGGCGATGCTATCCTAAACAAGGTGTCTACCTATAGTTATCTGGGGATAAGTTTAAATGTCCAACTGAATTATTCAAATCATATCAACAGAATAATAAAAAGTGTATCACACCGTTTATACCAGCTCACCAAAATGAGACCGTATCTATCAAAAGAGGCTGCACTGCTGATATACAAGACAAGTATACTCCCCTATTTTGATTACGGAGATGTTCTGTATCACAATATGTCGAGTAAATTATTAGCTAAACTACAAATCCTACAAAACAAATGTTTAAGAACGTGTACCAGAGTACACAATAGAACACCTATTAACCTATTACATAATTTAGCAAACATTCCATATCTGGAAAACAGAAGACTGTGCCATATTTTTAATTTCATGTATAAGATATCCAGAGACAAGGTTAATCTTAAAAAGCCAAATGTACAAACCAGAATGGTTGCAGCCCCTACGATACAAGTTGTTAGACCTAATTGTCAGGCGTATGCAAACTCTGTGTTATATGATGGTGCAATAAAGTGGAATGATTTGCCTGCTGTACTCAGAAATACGGAAACCTATGAACATTTCAAATCAATAACAAAAAAGAACATGAGAGATACAATCCCATCGAAGAAATGATCTGTACTTACCTGTATCCTGCAATTTTATTTAGACAAAGGTTATATACCATATGCTTTGACTTACTGTTCATGGATATAAATATAATGGTGCTCCTGAAATGTTTTGTTATTGCAAAATATCACTATAGAAGTAATGTATTAACCACAGACAAACTGATTTGTTATTCTAATAGTTTGTAACAATGCCAAAACTGTTTCCTCACTTTTGAGCGCTATAAGATTAGCCAGTTACTTTAAACTGCTCCTCTCTTTTTCATGTAGGGTATAACTTTAATCATCGATGTATTCTGATTCTTCGGTTAGACATGGTCAAGAAATTATATAAGTCCTTGGGACTGCAAAACAACCCATGGGCAGGGTAAAGAAAACCAGCCAAATGTATATGGCTGACACCCAAGCCCCTTTATTAACCACTTGAATCTACCATACTATGAAGCAATGTAATACATACTTGGTTAATAAAGAAATTCTTAAAAAAAAAAAAAAAAAAATTATCGTTGATCTCATTCAGGCTATGATTGGCTGATCTTTTTGTCACTGCATTTAACCTAATTTTGGTAATTTTGGCAGTTGGGTTACATCATACCTTTCTGCAGGTGTGTGATGTTAACATTAATGTAAGTTTTTTTCCCGCTGAGAAAAAATTATGGGCAAGTGATGGGGCCTATGAAAGTATACAGAATTAACTATACCAGAGTATTGCTTAGTATAATCCATGGTGACACCTTCAGCCTAATTATACTCAATTAGACCTCTCCTTCATAGAGAAATCTCCAAATAAATATTCCCTGCCCATGTAGTTAAAGCTACCAGAGATATATATTCATATAATTATGTAGATTTTCGTTTCTAAGATACATACACAATATTGACTGGTTTCAGATACAAGCGGTCGTATGCTCCGAGGAGTTGACGCGTAGTAATATCCGAGCGTATACGAGGATATTGCGGATAGTCAACTCCGAGGAACGTTATTGTAGTGTTGCGCAAGTGTAAAAACACTCATTTCAGAAATTACAAAATTTTGATGTTTTTGTGGTTTTATTTTAAATATTTTATTCAGATTGGAGTTACTGTTAGGGAATAAAAAGTTCCCTATCTTTCTCAGGTTTGACCCGTGCATAATACAGACTTAGAGTGACTTTAGGTCGGGTGTCAGGTCAGGAAATATAACTGGCAACATACAGTGGGCCAGCGGCCGAGTCCGCCAACCAGGTATTAAAGTTATGTATGCAGTAAAGAGAAAGCAGATGATGAGCCGTGTGACAACTACAAGACATTTCTAGATATGCGGGTACATGCTAGAATTAGATAAAAAATACAGGTATTCGTTGATCTACTACGGTAACAGCGAGGGGCGGGGTACACAAGTCAGTCAGAACAGTGTTGAGGTTTCGGGCTGTGCTTTCCCTGGTAGTTTTCCAAATAGTGTTACATAGAATCACTATTCTGTACATTATTCTTTTCGTTATGCGATCCCTCCAGTATATCATTAACCCCACATATCCCCAAACAAAACCATGTTGCCTTTGAAGGAGTAACTGTCCAATGTGGGGTCTGCTTGACAAGTCATGTCAAATTTTCCGTTTGCGAAGAAGGATGGGTCCGAACACCCCACCTTGACATACCAGCAACGTATCTATAACTTCCTTCTTCTTGATCTATTATCATATATTCCAATTAGGTCTGGAAAGGACTAGATAGGTATGGAGGATACAACTTGCAAAATCATTAGCTAATGAGCGACTTTGCAAGAGTTTTTAAAACATATTTGTTCATTTCTCAAATCTGAATAGCGAATATCATGTTACAGATACATTTCGCTGTGTTAGAATTTCAAATAAATTGGCATTGATTCATTGATGAAATTTGAAAGTATTAATTACTCACTGAAACATTCATGGGTGAGAAATGTACCCTCTGCAGGGGGTGGTACCAGAATCACAGGGCTGAAAATCGCAACGCTGAACCCACTGTGCAATGCGATTTGGGGGGACCATATGTCGTAGGGAAAGGAACAAGAATCGCACAATTGGTTCGGGCCTTTAGTAGCTATAACAAGCTATAAAGATTAAAGACCCGGCCCCACCGATATGATGCGATTGTCGCATATGTTTTATAACCGCATCGACGCCCCATCGGCGGGTTTTTATTGCCCTTATTGCGATGATTTCATCGTACTCAATCGCAAGGAAATTCCCCAGTATGCTCCACTGGTGCTATGGATTCGTCACAAAGTTTGTAGAGTCACCTATGAAAAGAAAATTCTGCTAACAGCCTACAATCACATCTCCATGATTTTTTTCTTCTTTTCTGTATATACTTTTTTTATATGTGTGAAACAAATATAACTTCATTTGGGCCTCTTTCATACATCTAAATGATATCCACTTTTTCTTTTTATCCCAATTGACATGCCTTTTGGCCTACAATAATTATAATGCTGTTGACAGAGGTTTGTCTCCCAAGGAGAAGAGGGAGGGGTTATAAATACAGTTGGAGGCTCTCCAAGCCTATACGACGGATCGTCGCACATCATGAACATCTCATAACGTGCGATGTGACGGAGCAGGTAGTTTAAATCCCTTGGAATTAACACCAGAAAAAACAAGAACTGCATACTTCTGTAGGATTTTTGTTTGGTAAATGGCCAAATGAATTGCTGTAATATTAGTATTTAGTCGGTACATACACGTACTGCCTAACCAATTAGTCATACTTAGCTGTCAGGTAGGTGCCTTGGTCTTCTAAGCACGTCATATATCATATAAGGTGTGTACATGTTCTTACTCTCCTCGGGCTAATCAATTTCGTCAGGCTATGAGAGGCACACCTTAATAAGTTCCGGCACTATGTACAAACATCCTTTTGACAAACATTTAAATGGAGGAAAGATGAATTGATTTGTGTCCAGGATCTCATATTTTACGTTTTAAATGTGTCTCATTCTTTTCAGCAAAGGACTGAGTTCATAGCATTGCACTTAATATTAGGTTGTTCAGGTTGGCGTTCTTTATACGGTATATAAAATCTTTTAAATAACTTCGCTTCTTATTCCATCCGGATATTTGTGTGTATATATATGTATATATATGTATATATATATATAAGTTACGGCTAACGGTCTGTAATAAATAGTGATAAATAACATGACACAGGAAATTGGTTTGGCGGAAATATAGACAACACCAGCCAACCACCTGCCAATAACAATTGACTTACAACATTAAGACAATTCCTTAAGAAAATTCGATACAGATAAGTCTTTTTCAAGAATCACAGATACAGTATCATGAATATAATTCTCGACCACCGTGTCTGATTGAATGTGTGGATACACGTGAAACATCTAGACCAATTTTTGAAGACAAAAATTTTAGTTTTGAGTTAAAACTCTGATAACTCAGTTTTCCCAATTTTCCATTAGATTCCTCAAGAAACAAGTACTGGTGGGGGAAAGAGACCCTAGACGATAACATCTGCCTAATGTGAGGTATTGGACATAATGGAGAGTCCTGGATTTTTCTGAGATAAGTGGTAATAGGAACTTTACCAAATTGAGAGGTTTTGGAAGACCTGATTGTCAAAGATAAATTACCATCCGGAAAAGAAACATCCGAAACTCGAAGAGTATGATTGGAATCCACTAAGTGAGAAACCCGAAGCAGTGCCCAGAATCCCAAAATGAGGGCAGACCAAAAAACCAAGTTGTTATAGACCGACAAATCTAAAAACTTGAACATACCAAGCAAGTCTTCAGGGGTCCGGGGGTTATTTTTCGACCACTGGAGTAGAGAATAACCTTTCTATCCCTTTCACTGTTTGGGAAACCATAAAGTCGCCCACCATAGGCGAGAAACCTAAAGATTTGTGATGATAATGGACCGCAGATAAATAATTTTTTATCGAAACTGGCTTCATTTTTCCCGACAAGAAGGACACAAATAATGAACAACTTCTAGGTGTGGCCGGGAAAGGAGTAAGTTCATAACATTCACAAAATCTCGAGTAGCATTTTATCTGGCCCTGCCTGGTTTTCCGAGTATTTTCCGAAATCGCTGATTTCTGAAGAAACGACTGTCTCGACTCTAGATCGATCAAACTGGGGGCTGGAAGTACAACACATATCCATTTTTGATAGTTGTTCCATACACAACGCTGAATATCCGGGCTGGGATACCAGGGACAATTGATCTGCGAGGACATTTTCCTTTGAAGGGATATAACTGGCGAAAAACTCAAAGTTGAAGAGAAAACTTGCGCTTTCGTGCGATTTCTACTCCTGGCAGTGTTCAACATGGCCAAAACTTGCATGTTATCAGTCCAAATGTGGATTTTTCGATTTCTGAAATAGTTTGACCAACGTTTCACCCCTACCACCACCGGCCACAACTCCAAAACATTGATATTTCTGGTCAATACATCGAAACCAGGTGGCGACACCTGGTGACTACAATCTGAATCAAAAACAACCTCATTATCCCAGGTACCTAGCACAAAATCCTTACCGCACCATGCGCCGAAACCAGTAAAAGAGGAGTCAGTGACTATAGGGACTAGGCCACAATCCTTCAGGATAATACTTTTTCCGTTAAACACTCTAACGAGTTTCTTCCACCAGGATAAGTCCTCAACGAGTTCGTTGGTCAAATTTACTTTTCTTCCCCTAACGGTATCGGAACAGAGATCGAATAAGCACCTGCTAAATGTTCTCCCCCCCCCCTGACAACGTGGGAGCAAAAAGAAATAAGTCCACCTAGCTTTTCCAGATCCTTTTTTGTGACGAAATTTTGAGAAAAAACTCTATCTATCTCGCTCTCTAGTTTCACTAGTTTCTCAACGGAAAGAGAAATTGTCATTTCTTCCATATTAATTTCGATACCCAAAAAAGTACAAACCCGGCATGGAATAGTAACTTTTTCTAAGGCCACCACAAAACCAAAGTACTCTAGAACTTCCACTAGAACATCCCTACCTCTCAAACATTCTCCCTCATCAATACCGATAATCAGAAAGTCATCCAGATAATTTACCATTCTATCAACACCCCTGGCTTTGACACACTCAACGATAAAATCGGAAACCGAATTGAAAATATTCGGTGCGCACTTCAAACCAAAGCACAATCGGCAATCCTCATAAAACCTTCCACCAGTACCCGAATCCCAGAAAAACCCCTGGAACTTTGTGTGTCCCGGGAAAACATTTATCGACCTGTAGGCCGCTCTGATATCAACCACTGACAAATACTCATTGCCGATTAGATTATCGCATACGTCTGATATCGAATTATATTTGAAGGGTACGTATGTTTCGTTCATGAAATCATTTATACATTTACCCTCAGGCCTACTACAGTCAGTAATAGGGCGTAGGCAACCGTTTGACTTTGGTACTGCTCCTAGGGCATGAACACACTGAGGCACTTGGTAGACCTCCTTCACCTTACCCTCACGTATTTCAGTTTCTAACAAATTTGTCATTTCTTTCTGAAAATCACCCTCGGTGATCGAGGAATAATTATCACAATAATACTCTGACGAGCAGTTATTATCCACAATTCTGAAACCATCAGAAAAACCATTCTTCAAGAACAGCCTACTATCGATACTCATGTCGCCATAGATCAGGTCATTATCTAGGACGGGGATTAACCTACATATTTTCAGTTGTGACCTATTTTCTCCGATGTAATGAGTGCACTCACAAATACCTCTAACACAGTCATTTGAATTTTCAACATCAATAATTAAAGATTCATCCCCTAAAGTGTCAGTGTTTACATCATAAACTAACTTTGTAGCAGTGTTAGTGTTATCGGGCTGACCGCTGGTTCAAATCGAGCGCGAGCGTCACCATAGTTACCAGCGTCAACAATATGAACGCCTTCAAATCCATCGCTATCGCTCAAACCGCTCGAGGCCTGATTTCATTTACTTGCCATAGGCTTGGCCTTCGCATTACTGCAATCATAGGCGGCGTGACTATAGCTTGAACAAGTACTACACTGGTGTTTGTATTTGCACGCTTTAAAAGTGCAGCCCCCCGCGGTTTTATTAAAACTAAAACAAAACCCATCTAGGCCCTTGCTCTCAGTCTTAGGTTTGGATTTCTTCGTGACTGAGGCTGCCACAGTTCCCTCGTACGATAGGAATCTAATAATTTCTGATGGATTAACCTCCGAAAAAACCCTCAAACCCTCAATCTTAGCCTTTTCTTTGATAGCTTTGTCGTATCTTATCAATGCTTCTGCTGTGAACAGTTTTGAATCTGCCTTCTCCGCAACAAGAATAACATGCTTCACAAAACCTGTTACATCTTTTCCTAGGCTCAAAAGTTTCTCCAAAATTTTGGCATTCACAAGAATTAATCTTTCATATGACATCAATTTTTCACCTTCATTTAGATAAGTTTTGGCATCGAAAATTGTTTTTCTACCTTTTTTCTTTTTCCTTGAGTCCCTAGAAGTGCTTCTAGAAGAGGAGGTATCACTGCTGCTCGTAGCCGAAAAGTCATTGTCTCTGCTGGATACATTTTTTAAAAGATCACGAGAGTGACGAGCTGATTTTGATGACTTGAAATTATCGTCGACGATAGTCTCTGATACCGTTTTAGCTCCAATTTCCTCCACTTTCGAAGAAACATCCACGAGTTTCTGGAGAGTCGTTTCGAGTATCTTCTCCAATCGGTCCAGGCGCTGTCCATCCATCCTGGTAGTCTCTATCCCGGTCCCGAGTGCAGCCCCCGTCTGGTTGATGGTATCCGCTGTTATCACAGGATTTTGTGACTGCTGAACCCCCGGAACAGCATTAACAGCAGAAGACCCACCCGATATCCTCAAGTTGCCACCCTGGGCGGATTGGGCCACAGACCCTTTCCTTCTGCCCATTTTTCAAAATTAAAACTATTTCCCAACACAAGGAAACGTCTTATACCTACAGGTTGAAGGGCGCAACTGACCCAGTAAAAGAACCCGGTGACGTAGCCGCACGCGGCGGGTACATGGCAACCCGAGAGTCTATAGTAACGAACCTGGATACCGTTGTTAGGTAACATGGACCTGGCCGGAATTATGTAATTATAGTGTATAATAGTACATATATATATATATATATATATATATATACAGTAAAACCCCGCTAAAGGGGTCAACCTTGGTTTTGCCATGCTGGCGGTCTAACAGCTCTGTACGAAATTCTAACAGAATTTTGGAATGGAACCCAACCACGAGAGATGTACGGCGGTGGAAGCACATCCACAGGCAAGATTTTCTGACATAGAATAGGTAAGAAATTCTATGATATTTCACAAATCTTCCCGATATAGACAGAAACGTTCAGATTTCAGGTTGCGGCGGTGGGTGTCCCCTTAAGCGAGGTGTCCCATAAGCTGGGTTTTGGAGATATATAAAGTATATATAGGTTTAAATGGGAGACAGTCTCAGGGGAGAGGGGTGCACTGTCTTACCTTTACCACATCTTATTATCAATGCGTGTTTATCATAGCTAGGTGTTTATCCCTCGCAGTGAGTTCTTTATCGGTAACTGTATTACTTTTATTATCCTTGACCTAATTAAGGTATGTGACCCATGCTCAAGTTGATGAATCGACAGTATTGGGTTCTGTGCCGCCAGCGCAAGCCGGACTCACCTCTTCACAGAGTAGCAGTCCATGTCAACGTTCTTCAGGGGCGATACCTAAAACTCGTTTTTCTCCAGTCTACACTTCCGCGACGACTTCATGGTCTGGAGTTCAAGGAATTCCGGTGGAACATGTGCATACTTGCCAAGGGAAAACCGAGAAACGCCGTAAGTGTGT
Source organism: Alentia gelatinosa (assembly GCA_950022655.1). Taxonomy (NCBI): domain Eukaryota; kingdom Metazoa; phylum Annelida; class Polychaeta; order Phyllodocida; family Polynoidae; genus Alentia; species Alentia gelatinosa. The sequence continues at coordinate 49,065,156 of OX465585.1, forward strand.
GACTTTTAATTTAGAAGATCACCTACCCTGCGATACCACCAAAGCTACTTTAGATCAAGTCATCAGTGCCAGTATGTCATTGATGCGATCAATGATCGCACAGGAAATTGACGTTTCTAATTATGCCGACCATATTTCCTTTTTGAGTGACCGTAGACCTTTTGTAATCCCGAATTATTGGGTTCTGTTAGCTTTGTTTATGGCGACGCATATTTATCGTCTAAATATTTAAATATTGAGAAATGTGTGGCTTTTGCCAAGGTGAATGATACAAAGAATCGTCAGAAACAAAGAAAAAACAAGGAGAATCGCCCTTTTGGCATCTGTGTATCGACGGACTGTAAATTCAAGCACGAGTGTTCCGAGTGCTCAGGATCACACCCAGCCTGCAAGTGTACAAAAAAAGGACAGAAACCGGATTCTAAATGACAATTAGAGTATTCTAACTCGTTTTTTCCCTCCGGAACAGGACTATGTGCAGATATTGTTAGCGATATTAACCATGTTGTCCATGAAAATTCTAATGATTCCTTTGTTTGTAATACATCAAAGGCTATTGAAAGTCCTGACTTACCTATTATAACCGGTGTTGATTTCGCCAATGTTTTCACAGAAGATATTGCTGTGAATGTATGTCAACCTATTGTTAGCAATGGGAGTACAACTGGTAATAATATTATAGTTAGCTATACTCAGGTTTCAAGTGATTCGTACCCTTTGGGTCAAAGTAATCCTCATACTGTTGTACCTCGCCCTTGCCTTTTCAATTGCCCAGGAAATCATGAACTTAACAGCGTGCCTTACGATCTAGAACCCTGCATTTTCTGGGACCATTGTTATGGTTATGATATCAACAATCCAGACGCAGAATATGTATTTAACGGAGTCTTAAATGGTTTCAAAATCGTGGACGATGTTTTTTCTTGTATTTATGATTCCTTTAATTATGACAGCATAACCAATCCTGTATTTAAAGTTCAAATAGACGCTATTGTTCGTTCAGAATTGGAATCAGGTAAAGTGTCTATTGTTAAAGACAAACCTAAATGCATACACACCATTGGCGCTGTGGTAAAAGATTCAGGGAAAATCAGGCCTATAACCGACTGCAAACGTCCTATTGATGTTAGCATCAACAACTTCATGACTACTACATGTAGTAAATTTTCGTATTTGAAATTAGACGAAGTAATTGACCATATGAAACAATTTTGTTTCTTTTCTGTATTAGACATTAAGGACGCTTATCGCACTATACCTGTTTTCCCACCACACCGCACTTTTCAAGGTTTTCGGTGGGAATTGAACGGTTCCAGTTATTATTTTCGATCGAATTCTTTGGTTTTTGGACTAAAATGCGCGCCATTTATTTTTACTAAGACTACTGAATTCATTGTACGCTGTATGAATAGGTTAGGTTTTAATAGCATTTATGGCTATTTAGATGATTTTCTTATTGTTGATGACACTGAAGATCGATGTAATAGGGCCTTACATGCTCTAATCACATTGTTGAGATCATTGGGTTTCGGAATTTCATGGGACAAACTTGTTTCTCCTACTCAAAATGTGGTATATTTGGGAATTAACATCGACAGTATTACCATGACTTTATCATTACCTACTTTGAAATTAGAAAAATTGGTTAAAATCGTAAACCAATTTGTTAGTAAGACTAAGACTACATTTAAGGAATTGGAAGTTCTTTGTGGAGTATTGTCTCATTGCAGTACCGTGGTTAGAGGCGGTCGTACTTTTTCTTGCCGCTTAATAAATTTTTCTCGTCAGATTCGCAATATAAAAGGTAACCATATATTACCAGAATGATAAAAGATGATTTATCTTGGTGGTTGAGTCTCTGTCGTATTTTCAATGGTAAAACCACTATTATTGCTAAAGACGAACTTGTTTTATCTGCGGATTTGTCAATGACAGGTTTCGGAGCTGTTTTTTATTCTGACTGGCTCATTGGCGTGTGGAATCAATCTATACTATGTTCTTCTTTTTCTGACAATCATCATTTATGTGAAGGCCCATCAGAATATTATAGTTCTATGGACATAAACGTTAGAGAACTATGGCCTATTATCTGTGAAGCATATCGTTGGTTTTTTTTATCAGACAATACCCAGGTAGTTATAGCAATTAACACGGGCCGCAGTAGATCTAGTTCAACCATGTGTTGGATACGCGAGTTATTTTGGATTTCGTTCATATTCAATTTTCACATTGTTGCTTCACATATACGTACCTTTGACAATATAATACCTGATTATTTGTCATGTTATTTTTCAAACGACGACGGGGTCTCAATACTGACGTTGTAAATCACCTTTGTTGTTTTCAGTTGCTGAATTAACGGCCAAGATGACTAAATTTAACGAGGCGTGGTTATCAACTAATTCAGCTCAAACTAGAAGATGTCACTGGAACCATTTTTTAAAATTTTGTAATGAATTCCAATTATTATCGTTACCGTTGTCAGAAAATACCATCATGTTATATATAACGTTTATGGCCGATAGGTTCAAGTTTGTTTCAATCTCTAACTATTTAGCTGCGGTTAAGGTTTTACATGAAATACATGGTTATGAATTTCCGCAATCTCATGCCATCCGCAGATTACTTTTAGGTGTTAAACGCACCATAGGTAACGTTATCGTTCAGGCAACCCCTATCACTATTGATGACATGAAAAAAAAAATTTCTTGTCTTAATTTGTCCAATCTTGAGGATTTGGCCTTTTGGATTGGAATGTTATTGGGTTTTAGAGGCCTGTTATGGAAATCAAATTTAGTTGAGTTAGAATATTCTATCAAATTGTCTGATATTACATTTCATTCTGAATTTGTGTTATTTCATATTAAAAGGTCAAAGACCATTCAGTTTAATGACAGGGTATTTACCATTCCTTTTTCTAAAATACCTAGTTCACCTTTTTGTATCTACTATTCTGTTTCCAGACTTATTTCTCTCACAAATTACCCTAATATGTCATATCAACTTATTTCGTTCGAGAGAAACGGTATATTGGTAAGAGGTTCTTACAGTTGGTTTCTAGGGAAATTGAAATATCATACTAAAAAATTAAAAATTTCCCTTATTACTACACACTCTTTACGTAGTGGTGGAGCAACGGCTCTATTTGAATCCGGTTTTTCTCTAGCCGAAATTTAAAATATCGGCGACTGGAAAAGTTTATCAGTTTTAATATACCTTGACAGGTCTTTAGAATCCAAACTTAGGTTGGATAAATCCATTGTTAGTTTAGTCTATTCTATGCGTTTTTCTATTTTTGTCTTAGTTTTCTTGGTTTGGGCGTTTTGGCTGAGTGGTGTCCTAATAAATATTACTCATACGCCCAAACTCGCAGTCCTTCTTGTCATTTATATTATCATTATATATATATATAATTAACATTCATCTTGTTAGTAATAAGCAGCTCATAACAGTAGAGCGTATAATATATATATATATATATATATATATGACTTTCTTGTCAAATTTGATTATTGGCGCCAGTTGACGTGACGACGAAGCGTGGCTTGAGAGTGAGACGGCATGGGTGGGTTGTGCAACAGGGCAGAAAATTGCCGAGATCGTCGCGGTTCGCTGGCTTTTACGCCGAGAATGCTATCATTGGAGCTAAGACTATTTGCCAAGAACTCGATCAGGTGGTGATAAACCAGTTAACACCATTCCCTTATCAGTCGGCGTGTAATCTTCAGTCGCCTGTGGTTTGGATGAAACACATCAAGCAATCACAGAAGTGCGACTGAGTGTCCTCTCCCGGAGCGTGGACAATACGTGAGTTACCGTTCAGCGCGCCTGGCGGTGAAGGTCAGGGGCGGAGATATCTATCTACGACAGGCCAAGTGCAGAGCACGAGCCTGCTGATAGTTATCTGCTCCTCCTGCCGAGATTTGTTAGCATCAAACAGGCAATGCAAACGGCGATTCATAGTGAGTGAGTTGATTCCATGTAGTAAAAAAATTGTCATTTTGTTCAGGGAAATAGTGGTAGTTCCCTGTTGGGAATATCTTTTGAGTGAGTTGATTCCATCGTTGTTTTTTTTGTATGTGTTTTTTAAAGCAAAATGTTTTATGTTTTCTCTTATATAGTGTACGCTCTTATAATTCGGGCAATTTCTAACTCTTAGTTGTACATATCAATCCGTTAACTTCTTTGTGGTCTAGTTGCTACATCCGTTTAAATATCATCAATTGTTGATAATATTGGTAATGGACCAGCTACCTAAGGATCACCCTTGTTTCTCTCTTTCTCTTCCTGCACCCTTACATATTAAAGGATATCATGTTGTCTATGTCCTGGGACCTGTTTTGGTAGTTTCGTGACATTAGGCCTAGACAGACATCCACAGCGGCACCAACAGTGCAAGCAACAGCGGATTTTTTTGTCAGGTTTCAAAATGCGCCATCGCCAGTATTTACGCTCATTTCAGAAAAGCAATGCTACCATGCACCTGAATGGTCCATATAGAAGAAGTAAGACCAAACCGTCATTGGTAGCTGATAACATGTAGCAATCATTGCAGTAGGGTCACCGCAATTACTTGGCCATGCAACCGTCTGTGGTTAAGGGGTGTCAGGCATTGGGATGACCTTTAGACCCTCATGGATAGCCTACACAGTTAATGTCAAATATCAGCGGATCGGAGCGACCAATTGTCTTCATATTTGGAACGATTATAGGTTATATCCTTACTCTTGTCAAAGTTTCATTGTTTGATTCCTTCTGGGAGTGAAATTGTCTGATACTTGTGTTGATCTGTCCGTATGGTGTCATAGACGTCATATAGACATGTCACGAATCTACTGAAACAGGTCCCTGGAGCTGTTTTATAACTCCTGTTATTTCTTTTTTTTTCAAATGTTATCAGAATTCCCAAATTCGGGTGATAAAAGAGATAGTTACAATAAACACATGGATATTATGATATGATAATCAAGGACAATATCTACAAAATGAGTGGATATACCTAGGATCTATAATACAGAGGAAACTGACAAAAGTTGACCGGAGTGACTTGGATCCAATCAAGGTTGAACCGCACAGGAATACGAATGAGTGAGTAGGCCGTAGCTGTTCAACCGACATGGGGAAAGCTGCAGTGGCCCAGTGTCTCAATGACTTATAGGCTTGCCAGGCTGAGCTTGACAAGTCACCACAGACCGATATACCTTATTGACCCACAGGGGGTCGTTGCTCCACGTTTTGCGGATCGCAAAATAGCGATCCGAGGTCGAAAGTGTTGCTCCAGATATTTTGCGGATCGCATCATAACTATGTCGCTATCTATATCCAATTAAAACCCCAATGAACCTGTAATCTATGACACTGAGAATGCGGTGTTTTAAAATATAGCGATACAACGTGAAAATAGCGATACTACATGATACGATCCGATATTACTGGAGCAACGCTTTCCAGGAGCAACGACCCCCTGGTGCGTAATATATTTGGACCTAGAAAGGTAGTTGTAGAGATAGGTTCACTGGGTGCAAGCGGGTTACTGAAAATGACCCATGGATTGAATATAACCCAAACCTTTTAATTCTTTTTCATAAATCCACGCTCATTCATCAATGATGAACATGTCATTTGTTCCTAGTATAAGTGAATAATGCTATACCTTTGTAGATATTTAATATGTAATATTTACTGACGCGGTAAATGGTGGTTACCTGCTGACGCCCACCTGTTTAAATGCTCATTCTGCTATTGTTCTCTCACCTGAGCACACGGTTTTAATATTATTAGTGTTTTCTTTCAAGCTTCAAGCTTTAGCTTACCTGTAACTCTGGATGTTTAGGCTGGGGAAGACCCCATTGTTATTTATATCAATAAACCCTGTTTATAATATTTTTTCCGCCACTCACGCCTTCGTCTCAATTATTGTACATCGTAATCATCAATTACATCTCAGTTACTTATTGGTTCCATAGTATCATACATCATATAATATGTATCGATCCTATCCTATGGTGTAGGTCTTCCCAGGCACCTTCTACATCTAACATCTCTTTGTGCCTTGTCTGTGTCCTTCTCCTGACACGGGCATCAGGAATGTGACAGCGCCTCATTCTTCACGGTCTGAACCGCTGCAGCTGCCGTAAAAAGAGGAGAAGACCCCACCAGCCCGACCGTCCTCTGCCGCGCTCCACCGCGCTACTGAGGTGAATGCAGAGGGACAAGAGAGACATGAGTATAGACGGACGAGTGACAGGGACGGAAAACAGGATAAAAAGCTGTAACTGATATATCCAAATGAGAAGATTAGGGGAGTAGATAGAGAGAAAAAAGATAGAGAGAGAGACCGACAGAGCGACAAAGACACAGACAGGCAGAGACACAGACAGAAAAACAGAGAGAAAGACAGAGTCATAGGTAGACAGAAAGATAGATAGATAGATAGATAGATAGATAGATAGAGACAGACAGACGGACATAGAGAGACACAGACTTAAAGAGAGAGACAGCGAATAGAGATACACAGACAGACAGAGAGACAGACAGAGACAGACTTCATTCTTTAATGCCTCCAAACAGATTTTATTATCCTTAATATTTCTTATTGAAACACTTTCAGAACGTACATCGAAGTCAGCCGATCGGATTGAGTACCTGTCAGGTTAGATAAACGTTTCGATACATTTCCTCCTTCATTGACGATGGGCGTTATTCAGACCCTTGATAGACCTTGAAAGGCTTGAGAAAATTTAAGATGCAGTAGGATACATAGACTTAAATGCAAGCAATCGGTTTCAAACGGTAATCGCTTTCCATGTGTGTCTACATTTAATGATATATGTGGACAGATATTAAATACACAATCTAATTATATTACTTAGTCAATATTCTATTCTATTATTCGTATCTGTTGATATGATTTAGAAGTACCATCCTCTTTCATTATGAATGGAAAAATAACGGTCACTGAAGAAAACCCAGAAATTGAAAAGGATAGACTGATTGCTGAGGATAGGGAGATATTCTAAGGATTGCTTGCATCTGCCGTTTTGTGTAGCGGTGAGTGAGCCTTGTTGGGTTTCGGGAAAGAGGACCCCCATGAATGTAAACCCGCCAAGCGCGACACGTTCTACGATAACACTTATGACGCATTTAAAGCCATTATCCATTGGCCGATTGTATTGCACCGATCTACAGTCGGGAACCACCGATCGATTTCTTTTTGTTCACAGACATAGTTTTCTAGCAGTTTATTTTCATTACATTATTATGCCACATACCACTAAAACTGTACAAAACAAAATGACAGTGTTTGCACCCTGCTCATCGTTAAGGGGAAATACATAATTCAAAACTCCGACTCTGTCATCTTAATTATGCAAATTAACGAAAGAGGGTGCGCCCAGCTATTTGGATAAATAACTGTGTCAGCGTTGAGGAGTGGGAGTGGGACCAATACAGCCGGAGGTGTGACTCCCAAGTGTGAAATAATGTGTGTTTGAATAGGACGGAGAGGGTCTGAATAGATAGTGACACCATTTTTCTGTATTTCTACGCACCTCTCCCTGCAGTCCAACCATAACCGCCACGTTGCGCATACGAGCATGCGTTTAGAATGTTCCGGGAATGATTCAGGGGCCATACTGGATGCTGTATATTGATGAGGAAACTTCGTTCTGACTTACGTCTCGTCTGAGAGATAGTTTGATGTTTCCGCGATTATTGAATCATCAAATTTTACTGTTTACCTTCGTGTTCATGTTGAGCAATAGAAATATGAATATGAAAATATCTGCTATTTTTTATAACCCCAACTGACGTCCCCTATTATTTGACTGAAATACTTCTCTAGTTTTATAAGGAATAATGATATATAGTTACATTGTTGCCATTCAGATTCTCACTTTGAAAACAAGTTTATAGCGTATAGCATGTGGGTCGTACGCAAATTTAAATGAATACCATATATATATGTGGTAGAATAAATCCGTCGTAAGAATATGTAAATACAACTATGCGTCGCATGCTTTATAAAATCTCTAAAAAGACGTCCGCATAGCATACAAAGGAAAATTAAATGTCTATCTGTTATATAATTCTGGAGTACTAGCTGACTCATGATAAATAGTTTAACATAAATTTATCAGAAAAGTATAATGTTCAATTGAACTGCCTTGGGTAGAAAATGATTATCATTGAAGGCCAGTCCCCACTGGTACGATTATGTCCTCAATATAGCATTATTTCCCGAGAGTTGATGTTCATTAAGGTATAATTTTTGTCCTACCCCTAATAACAAATCCCATAGGCTTAACATTGAGTTTCCGTATGCAACGCTGACTGGCATGCCGAGTTTTATATGCCACTAGTGGCATACAGAATTGTTATCACGTAATATTCCAAAATCGAGGAGACGGGGTAGGATAAAATCAAAACCTGATTCGTTTTAATCATGGCCACTGCATACCACTCCTGGAGTTTTGGCTCCGGACTCGCCTCATGAAGTCACTATGCCAAACTCCAGTTGTGGCATACGGTGGCCAAGATTAAAACTCATCCAGTTTTACGATAATACTATACACACAGATACCTGGTTAGAGACATTATTATGTCTTTCACTGGCAGTACTAGAAGGCACCACGACATCCCTGTGTGACAGTGTCTGGAGGTACCGTAGCATCATGACAACGTTTTTTACCAGTGCATGGAGGCATTATTGCATTTTACCCTGAGAATGCCCGGAGGAATCCTAGTATCTTTAAGATTATCTGCATGCATCATGGCGTCTTTCCCAAGGAGTGCCTCCAGGCATCATATTTCTTATGGGGAAATATATACAGCATCTTGGCATAGTGAACCGATTAAAAAAGAACACTCACCAAGCAAATTCGACGATCACGTTGCAGTACATGTGAGCATCACAGTGACTAAAAAGAGGCCTGTTTTATTGCGGAACGTTTTACGACTGATGTGATGGCAGGTCCATTACATTCTCCAAACAGAGTCTAACCATAACTACCTTAGAGCCTACCATTTCTGCTATCATCCATTAACTGACCTAGTGATACAGACCTATCCCCACCTCCAGCCTACTGATTCTTACTTCCTTATCTAATATTTATTGCCGCCTTTGCAATACTATCGTAAAACTGGATGAGTCTTAATCTTGGCCACCGTATGCCACGACTGGAGTTAGGCATAGTGACTTCATGAGGCAAAGTCGAGTGAAGTCCGGAGCCAGAACTCCGTGAGTGGCATGCAGTGGCCAAGATTAAAACGAATCAGGTTTTGGAAAATTACGTGAAAATAATTCTGTATGCCACTAGTGACATATAAAACTCTGTATGCCAGTCGGTGTGGAATACGGAGACTCAATGTTATGCCTATGGGATTTTATATTAGGGGTAGGATTAAAACAAGGAACACATGTCACGCATTAATTGTATGGTTTTAGGACTGCCTTAGAGATTATCTACTATCATGGAGATCATGTAATGAAGATTGATATGTACCTAGCTACAGGCTTTGTATAGTTATAAGGTCTGACAAGCTGCGCAGAGGCCTTTCAAAATGCTATTTTGGGGAAATGATATTATTTTCATAAATCCAAAGGATACAGTGACATTCAAATGAATTTAAAATACATGAATTATTGCAAGTCACTCTATTTTTCATGAGAGAGGAGAGTAGGACGATTTTTTTACCTTCTGAAGAGGAACCAGAACACTTTATCTGGGAGCTTATACAGAGCATATGTACGGAGATCAGAGACATTAAATAAACTGCCTCCCTGACCAAATAAATAACAGGACAGGCAGAGGGTATTGAAATTTGTAAATCAAGCCTCATACGAGATCTCCACCAGTAACCTATTTACATTACTTTAAAGTGAAGGGCCATACAAAATATACTAATGTGAACCTTTGAAAATATAAGAAAATAACTTCATGTTTCATTGAAAGCTGACAAACACTAGTAGTAGCACCACTACTTTTCTTCAGGGATCATTTATATTTCTTTGAAAAATATCCAACACATGTGCTGTCCTTGACGTACAAACAATATGATATATATGCTCTGTTGTTTGGTACACCAACCAAGCGGATCGGACGAGAAAGAAATGACGTCCAGCTATTTAAATTTGGGAATTAAAAAAACAAAACACAGACTTATTTATTACACACCTATTATGGAGTCTCCATGGGAAACATATAAGCGCCCCGAATTCGCTACTAGGAGATTCTTGCATGTCAGAATCTTCGGAGATTCTGGAAAAATAGTCCGTACAAATATCGGGTCAACTGAAGCTAAACTCGAAGACAATGTGCTGGAAAGTTACATTGATGTGAATTAATTGATACTGATGATATTATCTAATTTCTTATCATAAGTTTAGAGTTATTGTACATGTGTTTAAGACACAAAGTAAGAGGGAACTATATAGACTGAGTAAGTCTAAACCAAATTACTGCAATGCTTGACAGTGATGTGGCCGTGGCCTGGTATCAAATCTAATCGAGTGTGTTGTCATCCTTTTATATTGATTCATTCTAATCGTGTGGGTGGGTAATAAATACAATAACGATTAGTTTTGTTTACGAGTGGCTGTAATCTCCGTGTAGTTGATGATGTAATCTCCGTGTAGTTGATGACGTAATATCCTCGCATGCGCTCGAATATTACTACGCATCAACTACTCGGAGATTACGGCCACTCGTACACAAAACCAGTCATTATTGTGTATGTGAACTAGCTAAGTGCAGTCCCACAACACACCAGAAAAATGACAGAACCAATCTGACCTAATATGTGAGTACATAGGCCAGGATTCCAGGCTAAGAGGCCTATTCGATCAAAAAGGCCCTCAGCAGGCGGGTTTTTGCCCTCCAGCCGGCATTTGCCGCCTGGGCCGGCTGGCCGGCCGCCCCTAAACTCCTAAATTCTCCCAGCTGTTCCACCAAAGCCCCACGAGGCGACCGACAGGCGTACACAAGGCGCGTTGAGCGCCGGCGAGAGCCGGCCGGACCCGGCGCGGCAATATACTCGCAGCGGGTTTGCTATTGCCGTCTGGTGAACATTGGCGGCACTAACGCGGTAGCCCGCGTTTCTCTATCGATCCGATAGGCGGCGCGGCGTGCAGCGATACACTATGACGCTCTGAACCCGTGAAAGTCGCGTATCGAGCGGAGCAGTGTGTCAGCGTGTCGGGAATTGTACGGGAAAGGTCAGAAAACGTCAAATAACCGCGGAATTACAGGTTAAATCGAACAATGAAGGTAAATAAAGATAAGGATTGATGTTATGAATGTGTATATTTGACTCTGATGCTTATATTTTGCCAAAACTGCCGCAACTGCCAAAATAGCGGTGTCCGCGTATCGGGATACCGCCCGTGGGCCTTTTTTGGCGGTGTATATCGTAGTATATGCGGGCGAGCGGTCAACACGTGCCCGGGGAACAGCTCTCCGCGTCACGCTCTTGGCATGCCGGCCGGCCTGCCAGGGGCTTAAAATCAAATGAATCAGTTTTCCCCTGGCAGGGCTTGCGGGGGATGTTGTGCTCATAATGCCCGCCCACCCGCCCGGCCTTCTCTGTGGTTATCACTATATTTTGATGGAACACCTCCAAAATTGCCTGTTGCACCGAGTATTGTCCCCGGCCGGCGGCCAGCGGCCACCAACAATTCAGCCGATATTGCCCGGCTATGGGGTTTTGGAGGCACGGTGGCCGGCAGGGTCCGGCCGTGAGGGGCCTGTGAGGTCTCATGAGCTGTTCCACCAAGAAAATTATCACCGCCGGCGGGAGGTTTCGGCCGGCTATTGCCGCCGATCGCCAATAGGCAACCACAAGGCGCCCGGCCTGGGCTTGTGCCTCCTTGGTGGAATAGGCGTGTAATGCAACAAATAGTCCTCACCTGCTCCACACACATTCTCTTTTTGTGTCACTACTCTGAGATTGCCATTGGATTGTAGATACAAGTACATATACATGTATGTATGTATGTATTTGCCAGTATCCTCGCCGAGTCAAAGAATTTGACATTCATAATATTTGATAGTGGTTAAGATACTTTGATGGGTGATATTTACTCAAGAGGTTATTTTTCGTTTAATCAGAGTTCTTCAATTTATCTTTTCCAGGTTATTTTCTCATAATATGACGGGAAGGTATCGCCTCTCCTTATGTAAACTCAGAAAGTAGTGAATTCCCCGTTGGGAGGAGTTTGACTAACATAGACAGCCTGGTTATCATCCATGTAACATGTTCCCTCACTTAATACCATTGTAAACACATGGTGTTATCTTAGAAGGTGTTGCTACGCCGTCACTATAGCTCTCGCTCTGTATCTTTATCGTTGTCCAACTTCATATCTTTCCTCTGATGCCTCTTGATATTGGCTCTATGAATGTACAGTAAAACCCTGCTATACGGGACGTCTTCCATTCCTTAGCCCAAGACGCCCGAGACGGGGTGCCCTGCATAAAGGGGTACAATAGAGGTTGTGTACGCCGCTGGCTACCTAACATATCTCCGCCGAGCCCCCTAGCGGATACCCCGGGAACCAGCGTACAATAGAGGCGCAGATAAGTAGAGGAGTATCTTCGTGGTGGCAGCTGATAAAATTCGCTAGGAACGCACCCCCCAAAACGACCTATTTTATCAGCCTCCCTTTCTCCCTGCTGCATTGAAATCAATGGTAGCGTACCGAGGTTCTGCCCATTAGTTACTAGGTAAAATGTTTATGCCCTCATCTCCATTGAGGGGTGAAGGGTTGTTCTACTGCACCGTTGTATGGTCTCAATTAGATGCTATTTGGACCTGGGGGTAGCTATTTCCTCTTACTTCTACTGTTAAACTACCTCTTCTTAAATTGTAGATCATTCTCAAAAGGTAAGGTTACTCGAAAGGTACGACCACAGCGACACGGTGACCTCACATCACTGTGGTCAGAGGTAATATAGACGAACAATGAAATCTTAATATGTAATTTTAATACCCTGAGAAGCAATTCATTGATATGTAATCTTCTTGGAGCACTACCATCGTGCTTAACTCACAATCACATTATTTGATTACATTGGTTCACAGCAAACTCTCACTCATAAGTAAAACAAATCATAATAATCATATTTATATATATTGAATGTCAATGTACAAACCTGAAAAGTCATTGAGGTTGGCTTCCCAAATATAAAGATTGTCCGATTGCTCATGTGACTATTGCTTCATTGTTCCTAATTTGTCCTTAATGACTGTCCAAGTACACTTGAACTGATTTACAACTCACACACAATTTAGCTACATTTCCTGTTATGTTAATCCATTTCAAATGTTCCAATACTACAAGTCTGATGTATCCTCTCTGTGTTCTCTTCCATTGAGAGTTAGTTCCTCACAAGTCTCTATGTAAGTTACTCACAGAATAGGTGAATCCACGTAAACAACTTTACTCCTGTAGGTGACTCCACTCCATCTGAAGTGAAGCCTCTAGCGCCTAGAATAAGCTCGCTCTCCAGCGAGGAGCGGCTTTTCTCTCTACATTCTCTTCTAGATCTAAACTCGTACTCACTGCTGCTCTCAGCAGGAACTGCAGAGGTATACCCCTCTGCTCCTACATCAGCAACACACATGATCATTGACTTCCTTATACAGATGATCTGTTCTATGTGTTACTTCCGACTATCGCCATTTCACTTTATGTCAGCGGCTCTGTTCATGCACCATACCTTATTACAATGGCCAGTTGAAACACTTATTACCAAAATAACAACATAACTTCGGACAAGCGTGTAGTGCACTATCACTCTGGTATAACGTTCTCGTAGTGTCTAAGCACAAAACTTTATTGACAAGAGTCTTGGTGTAAGGCTGGTATTGTCCCAATAGTGGTGGGGGGACCATTTTATACGGCAGAGGAAGTAGAAAGAAGTCCAAGGAACCTTTCTGGATTTGTTTAGAATTATTCAGGCAATTCTCTGGAAAAGGAAATTTGAGCTAGATCAACAAGATAACCGTATGGAGTTATATATTAATGATACTAACAGTAAGGCGTACAATGTTCTTAACACGTCAAATAAACATGTTTATAAAATCATAGTTTCTAGAAACAGACATACTTCGTCAACCCATGCCACTCGGGAAAGAAAAAGTTAGTGGGATTGCTAAGGTTGTGAACTAGAAAAAAACATATTCTTCCCCCCACAAGACCACTAGGGACACCAAGCTCCAATCCTTGCAATTTATTAGTCTCCACAGAATTGTCCCTACAAATAAGTATCTTGCGAGGAGAAGAATTTTCAACTCAGATAAATTCCTCTTCTGCGATGATCTTGATGACATCCCACACTTTTTTATACATAGTGACGTAATCCAGAAATTTTGGCTGGCCAGTTTCAAATGGGCTCAATTATCAATCAAAAGCTACTCAAACCCTATCATCCGCATTGAACCATGCACTACCTATGATATTGTTGAATGTCTGGCCAGTTGATTTGGGAAAAGTTAAGTGGAAATCGTAAGAGACAGCTCAGTCTAAACCAGTTTCTAAGAGAACTTCTTTCCGCAGTACTAACCACAAATCTTAGGCTTTTTGCTCAATCTTGGATAAGAAGTTACACTCCCAGTACCTGACCGTCCTGTCCATCTGTCAATGTTTTTGTTAAATTTCCACATTTCTGTCAATTGTAAATGAATAACTTGTACGAAAGGTTTTTGAATAATTTGAAAGGAAAATTAAAAAGAAAACAAATAAACAAAGAACATTTGGATTATTGGGGTAGTAGGACATGATTTGTTAAATAGCTCGTTATATGAAACGGGTAGGGTAATGGAACACAACAAGGGGGGGGGGGAAGAAAATGTCTTCATAAATAACTCCCTGGTTTAAGACCAGATACATTCAGTTATATTATTAACAACCAACAATTTTATCTACAGCCAATAAGATTTCACACAGCATTGGACCGTACGTGTGTATATTGATATAACTTTTTAATTGTTCGCCGTTGGATTGTACACTTGCAGCTATGAGAGATATCCAATTGTTTTTTACTGGAGTGATCACATATACATTTCAAAAACGTCCGGGTATTTGAACTCAGCTTTGACTGATGAAAGTAAAGTTGAGACAGATCGCCAGACATCAGGAACATCCTGGTCTGTATCCAAGGATGCCAGAGGGTTTGTATTCATCAAAGCACGCCGTTGCTAGGGGGCGAATGGGAAAATCTTGTAACTATAGAATTGCACCAGGACAGCAATTTTCAAAAATCAGCTAGAATATCTTCTGATGAAAGGAATGGTGACTTATTAACTTAAGATAAGCTTTTCGCGAAAGTGCTGACGACTGAAGTAACCTTTATTGCGCATTACGTGGTATAAATGGCTTTCGTCAAGATGGTATCTCCCGAATGCCACTTGCTATCCCCAAGGATGAGTGAGTTAACATAGAAAGAAAAGATGAGAAAGAATGAAAACAAAGGATTAGAAAAAGTTACTAACTAGTAATTACCAGAGGAGAATAGATTTAAAAGACTCTGTTAGATTTATGTAAAACCAAGCCTCAAATGCATATTCTGATATCCGATTTCATTGATAGCGCGAGGTGGCTTCTCAATTAAAAAGATTCTAGTTGTTTAAGGACACGTATTTGAGAATTCCTTTATAACCAATTTGGTGGATTTCAGGGTAAGGGAGGAAGCGAGAGAAGTTGGGGAGAATTGAACATTTTATTTCTAACTTGAGTGGTTCGTGACTGATTTAGTAATGCCTGCTGCATGGGGCATAGCATGTCCTTGGAATGTTTATTTGAGATTTTTATGACCAGGGGTGTGGGTGGGTGGGTTCAAACTTCGAGGAGACTTCGAGAAAGTGGCGATGCCCAGATGCGGCAATGCCTAGATTGTGTCTTCTTGTTCTAGTGTTCATCAATACATGGCATCTGCTCCAGTGAATTATTGTCAACTCCTCCAATTAACTTCCAATTGACTTGGAAGCAGAGGTTGGAGAGAATTAAACAGTTTATCTTTAATTTGAGCTATTTGTGAGTAATGCCTGTGGCATGGGGCATAATGTTGCTAATGTATAGTAGAACCCTGGCTAATGAACACCCCGTATAAACGTACACCCCGCGTTATCGGACAACTTTGCTCGGAACGGATCCCTCTATCGGTTTTATTTTAACCCCGTGTAAGTGGTCACATTCGCCGGGAATGGAGCGTGCCCGCTTACACGAGGTTCTACTGCATTTTCAAGGGTAGGGCATCCCTCTCGGTCGGGGGAGACAGGGCCCCTTGCCGGAGGAGAGCAAGATACAGGTGCCTGCCTGTCGTGGGGCCCCCAAGTCCAGCACATTATCCCGGCGGTGTCGGGATATGTTGGACGAGGATTGAGGAAGTGATAGTGTTAAAGGGTCCTACACATACTCTGGTTCAATACGAGGATATTCCGGTATGTTGGACTCGTATTTACAGGATGCTAAGGTCTTTCCCGCTTTAAGGAACAATAGGGCGACGAGGAATGAGGAAGTTCTTGTAAAACTCCACCTACGCCTCCACCAACGCACGACCGTATCAAGGATAACTCTTTCTTCAATTTCTTTTTTTACTCGCTTTGGTGGGGGTGGGGATATACCTTTCAAATGTGTGTCCCATGTGGTCCCTGAAGGTGTCTTTACATCATTATGTATCTGAACCGAATGAACTCAGTGAACCATTTTATCGTATCTTTGAGCTATTGGTCTTATTTCACCTTAATGTGCAGAAAGGTAATGGTGGCCAATAAGACTCGGTCTTAATGCATGGTCCTTAAAGCTTGCGATAAGGCAGTGGATGTCGACCATAATCATTATCAGCTATCAGCAACCATTACCTATCATGCTGTATATCTGTCAGGTGGAATGCATGTCACCCCGAGTAGGTGGTTCCGGTCCAGTGATTACCGGGTTTCTACTAGTTACAGGATGTAAGCCTATAGAATTATACTCCTTTATATGCCCATGGATAATTCTAGCATTAAATATCTCACGTGGGAAATACCACGAATACGTACTCCTCACGTCAATGGCAATGTTTATAAAAACATATGTCCAGCATAAATTCTGTTTATTTCTTATAACTAGTTTCTAATTGATACCATATATATAGAGAGAAAGATTACACCATTCATCCTTCTTATCGCTGACCCTCTTTTTATGTCATGTTTAAAAATGTAAAAGTCTACTGTTATAGGGTACATAGCTATTATGTTATGGAAGCAGCCATTTTGACCCCGATACCAAACAAAACACCAGGTGGCAGGTGCAGTTATCAATGGAGTTTTGTTTTTAATTTCGCTTGCCATAGAAGGGTTTTAGCTGCATCTCATGATTTCCTGGTAGATGATGGCAGAACTAGCAATCAGTCTGTACCCTATAGAATATGGTATATGCACGGATATTGGAATTCGCGACCAAACTGCGTATAGTGTCTATCGTTGAGTATTTTACTCGTTGATTCAAATCTCCATGCGCTTTCCTTTTAAACATCTTGATTTGGATATCATCATTATGGGATCTTGGAGAGAACCAAAATTGAAGGTATATATTATCTGGTATTCACATATCATATATGTATACCATAATAATTGGCAGAAAACGCTATCTGTTTTTGATATTACACGCAGGAATATGAATGAAGCAATGGCCGTGTGAATATTCCGAAGTGCTCCAAACGAGATGGCGGACGGGGGGTCACACCCAACATAGATATGTTTCTGATTTCATCTTAGCCCGGACATATTAACCCTGGTCATAAGTATGCTGAGTACGAGCTCCTAATGTTAGGCCTATGCACGTTTATACAAGGCTAGGTGTTGAACCTGATTAGAACTTTTACCACAGGCCAGTAGTATCTGGCTAGGTAACGAACGCTTTCGGCCACACAATGATTCTTTATCATTGGTTAACTGAGTGTATGAGCATTTATACATTTATAAAAACCCGTTTAGAGGAACGTTGATTCCATCCTATACTATGGTTTACCAGCTATAATTAACAAGTGTTACACGCGCATATCGCCTCAGTGGTACCTACTTTATATATGGTTTAGATAATACTGGAACACCAAACGTGGCACTACAATAACACATAGACAGGCCTAGCCATCATATACCTGTCTTTTGATCAGGAAAAACTACACTTAAAGAGTTCCTGGTACGGGTTGTCACTGGCAGCCTGCTGTTCCGTGAACCCCATCAAGGAGGGGACACTCCGTACAGATGACACCAGCAGTGACCATCACAGCTCGGAGGCAATTTCCTCAATTATATCAATTACATATTATCTTGTATGTCACCGCAACAGAAATTGGGAAATTCATCAGATATTTGTCGCACCTGCGCCACCAGCGGGAGTTGCCTAAAAGTTGAGGGATTCAGTTTTCGTCCTGCTGACGTAGACTCTGGGCAAGAATTCGGTTAATGCACAGGGTAGGAGGCGGCAGGGATACTAAACACAGTAGGTGGTGGTGGTGGTGGTGTCTGGAAGGCCATTTGTATGCATTCCACCTGAGCAGTTTGTCCACTGAGGTCAGTCTATTCAGATAATGTGAATTTAGGACCTCTAGGGTCTGTATTTCTACTCACGCCACCGATGCATTGAACATCATTTACTAATAGATCAACCAGAGCATGGGCATTCAAGCCTTCTTTTGTAAACACCAATCCATATAGAGGAAACCCCCCAAAAAAGTGCACACCATTAGGACTGAGATGAATTGTTTGACGAGTGATCACGGGTATCCACTCTAATACGGTTACACTGTAATGTAATTTAAACTCATCCAATATGAGAGGCTTTATCACAAGCTGTTACCGTGTAACTACAAGTTGTCCATTGTGACCATGTACCTTGATCCCTGTCAAAAAGAAGTACGTAAGTAATGCTAAATACCAACTGCCATTTTCCAGTATCCATGAGTAACACTGTTATTGTCATGTCTTGTTTATCTGTCTATGCCCTGTAGTTCTGTACTTGTACTATCATCTATATGTATATCATAAACCTCACAAGAAAGAACGCCCAAGACTCGAGTGATTGCAATATCTTTAGTTGTGAAATAAAAATAAAATGAACATTTCGGCAACGTAACTTTCATGGTTCATTTATTTGTTATTATCATGGGTATTCACATAAAATAACCTGACCATGCTGTACATGGAATTAACGTCTTTTTACCAAAGGCCAAAGGCCTCGTTCCGCAAATTCGAGTTTTATAGCATGTCCAAGCATGGTGGGTTGTTCTATATTTATCACACACTAATCTAATTTAATACAATCTAACCATGAATTGGGCTAGAAAACATGCAACAGTGAAAGTCTACACACTGTAGATATTTCAACGTGTTCAGTATAACAAGGTAATACACAGGGTGCAATACAGAATGTACACTGAATGTGGAGCAGCGTAATAAACGTACTGCACGGGTATATGATACATTATGGGTATCATTATGTCGATTTATCCGGTACATTAAACAATACTCTACTCTTCTTTTGATAATATTTCATTATCGGAGTAAAGTGATTCAACGTCGTGATTTATCGAATACATGTATTCACAAATATATATTCTCACAAATATAAGTACCCATACATATATGTATAAATGTACTCATAAAGGGATGGGGAGTGTATTTAACATGAACCCAACATCTGGCAATCACTCCTCTAGAGATTAAAGGTTGAGGAACATGCACTAAGATCTCGTTTACACTACAACAAGGTCAGACCCAAGTAATGATGTTGGGTGTTGGCTAAAAGCCTTTTCGGCGAAATCAAGCTTCGTGATACAGCTGTTCAATTGAACCTCTAATCCCGGAGATCCTGTTCCGCAGTCGCCTGTAAATGTTATTATAAATATGATATCACATCATTTATATGCATGATAAGATAAACATGATAATTGTGTATGTTTACAGAAATCTTGTATTTCTCATATAATGTGTCCAAATATTTCTTAACCGCAGCAAGTATAATTACTTCAGAAAACATATAAAACATTGTTTAACTCTTTCTGTCCGAGCCTGAATGGGGAGCATGCACACTATAGGACGAGGCATAATACTGCTATAAACCCCAAGGGGACGAGACTATCACCGCAATGGCGTATGTTCGTCGTATGTTTGTCACTCAGTAACCTGTAGATACAAGTTACTAATCGAATGCCCACAGAGTATAATGATGAAAATTGTATTTTTTATTTGTTGTGAAAAAATGGTGTAAATCTATTTATTATTACTCATAAAACATAACGTTTGAGTTGATGACACATGAACAATGCCTGGAGGCATTCCTCGTCCCCTGGGTGGGAATGCCTCCAGCCATTGCTAGGACCGAAAGAGTTAATATCAAACCACAAGTAAACATGAATTCTTTGGAGTCAACCAAGGATCCCTTTCACTCGGGCGTAGGGTACAGACCCAGTATGCGAGGCTAAGCAGGTCACAACGTTAAGGAGCGGGTGCAAACAGTCGAAGTTGTGTACGTCGTCGGTGCGTGGTTTTTTTGGGGTTTTTTTTTTATTCAATAAAGGAAATTACAGTCACCCTCATTGGGCGTTTTTCACATAATTCCATAACAGAACAGAAACAAAGACAAATACAGGACATTACAGAGAAGCAACAGTATTACTGGTTCACCACGTACCTGGGTGGGGTTACCTGGGCGTTGTGTACTCTCAATGACACCAGGAACTCTTATTTAGCCGCTGTGGTCTGTTGTGTCAGCACCGGTCACTCCCCATGAACCCATGGATACACAAAACAAGTTGTACAACCCAGACAGTGGCCTCACCCCGGTTCCCAAAAAGGAATTCCCACTTGTACTATTATAGTATCTTCACCGTTGGCAAAGATTATAAAAAAGAGGAAGCACATTGTGGAATTTATTGTCTAAAGATTCAAAGCAAAAGTCCACAAAGTTGTGGCATGTATGATCTGAGGATATAAAGCAAACTCCCCACCCAACCCCCAACCCCCCAAAAAGAAGACTTTTTGAAAACATTATGTAATCCGTATGATTCGTACTTAATCCTACACCATCACGCCACTACAGTCACCTTTGACACATTCATCAATTGATTAAAGTATTAAGAGAAAAGGTAGTTAGTGAACCTGTAGCGATTGCTGTTCGAGGTCTTCTGTCATATACCTACATCCCTCCGCCTCTAGCATCATGCCGCAGGTATGGATAAAAGGCTGAATACGGAATTATTAGGGTTCACTCACAATGTTTTTTTATATCATAATATATCTCAAATTGATGAGAAAATTGCATTTGAGATGGATTTGCTAATTCTATTCTAATTATTGTGAAATTTTGATGATATTCAATGTCATAAAAAGGGGTGAGATGAATTCAGAACTGCCCTTGAATCGTAAAATAGACAATACTCCACTCATTTGAATGGGCCGTAATCATGGAGTATTGTCTATCTATACGATTCTCGATGCAGTTCTACATAAATATCTATTTCTACCCTTCTCCATTGCAAATGTTATATCTCTAATAATACAATATACACTCGCTCCCACTTTGATTTTTTCTTATCGTTTAACATCGCTTCCTTGTTATTTGATACATTCCCAATTCATATGATGTATGTCTAAATAAATGCAGTTTCACATTTCAAGAGTGCATTACACAATAACTACGGAATGTCAAACCTAAATGATATTCAATAGCGAGGTCTAACGCGTTCCTCTTCCCTGTCCTATTCCGTTATTCTTTCTAGGTGTGCAGTAGAATGTGACGTTTGTTTAAGGGGTGGCTTACCTTATAACGAATGGCGAGATCTCTATGGAAAAGGACCTTGCTGTTTAAACAAGGAGATTGGTTGGGTAACTTTAAGCAGAGATTATTTTTTTACACTCGGTATATCAAGCAAATACACAGCGATCCCCTTTCTGTAATGGTCTAGGTAGCGCTTCTATGATAGATGTAAGCGGAAGTTTCCGTGTTGTGGGCTGTCAGCATGTAATAATAAGAATGACATGTGGCGCTGCATATAATTATTTTCTCATTTGTTGTCATGCGTTGTAAACATGATGAGTGGAGATTATGATTGCATTGCCGACTTTGAAGATTCTGACATGTAATATAAGACCACCTCACATGACGTGAATCATGTTTGACTTTAAAAGATATTTACTGATGAAACCATCACAAACTAAGTTACCTCAATTAGCCACCATAGTCACAGCTATATTCAATAGGAAGTCATAAATCTGTCTGCACTTATAACGATATATTGGCCTCTAGGTGTTTAATAGACAGCCATATCTTTATTATTGATCATAGAAAAAGAGTGACTAATTGGGATCGTCATTGGTGATCGTCATTGAAACGCACTCCATAGATCACTGTTTACAGGGTTGTGATGATCACTGTTGATTTGATCACCCATAGTGATCATTTCAAATCGCTCAATGTAAATGTATGTAAGTTTGTCAGTTACCAGCATTGAGGAATGCACAACACCATGTGCGGAGAGTTGCCTGCATTACAAGCTAGTTCAACAGAAACAAGACCCAGTAAGAAAAACGTGGCTTACATGTATATTACTCAAGATGAAATTATGAAATTTGGGATACCAGTATAACATATATGGAATCCTCATTGTAACTGTCTTATGATTTTGATATAGCTATCAGACCTGTATGGCAAGTCTGACCCTCTTGAGCACCATTTTGGATATCATTTGAAGAAAATACACTAATGCTGATCATGACTATTGAACGCAAAACAGTGACCAAGTGCTCATAGCACCATATATACCGATTGCTATGTTATTGCAATGGACCAGACCCATACAAAACTAATGAAATATATAAGCAAAGTATAAGTAAGACGAGTGAGCTGGTGTATAGCATAAGTATAAGCATATTTCATATGAGACGCCCTAGTAGTAAGACTGTAGAAGTCAGTGGGACAGGTCATTTGCGTTAGTAGGACAAAGTGTTGAGAGCGAGCATGTGGGACAACGACCTTGACACTGTAATACAGTAGAACCCCGCCTAACGGACACCCCGCGTAAGCGGACAGTTATTTCGGTACGAAAAGTCCTAAAACCCCGTGTAAGCGGTCACCTCCAACGGACACCCTACCCAAAATAGATTAATCTGTCTTTTTTTCAGTGTTTATTAGTATATTCATAGAAAATAGATTTTGTAATTCAAGGTTTAATAACTTCGACCCAATTAGGATATCAGAAAATGGATTTCAGATCTATTATCGCCTCTGTCTGCTCTACATATCGGTATATAACACATATATATTGGACTGGAGGAAACTTGAAAACCCCGCGTAAGCGGTCACCCCACGTAAGCGGACACTTTGGCCCGGAACGGAGGGTGCCGCTTACGCGGGGTTTTACTGTACATGCAACCTCAATACCGACTATATAAGACAAAGAACGATCAATTTAAGACTATCGACAGTATAGCTGCATGCTTTCTTCATAATATGGCGCCATTACCATGAATAGCTGTCGTTATAGTTTCACTAATGAAACTGTATACATAAGTAACTATATACATAAGTGAAAAACCTAGTAACACGATATTACAACCGGAAAATGTTCTGTAAATGAATCATTAACTGGACAAACACATTTAAGAGTCTGATGCTGGAGACACACCAAGCGATTTACGCCGCAATTTGTGGAATCGCCAACAGAAAATGGCGTATATATATACGTGAGCTATCATTTCATATTTCACCTTTATAAGTTGGTGCCATGATCTTCTCAGGAGTCAGTCACCCCAGCAGGAGGTGGGTAGAATATCTCTAGACATATCTGTACACACCTTGATTTTCTGGCTTGGGATTCCTCCTCATTGTAGTGAGAAAGAAATCCCAACGATGGATCACCTGCACCCGGCCAAGTTTGATCCCGGGCCCGGTTTGATCCCGGGCCCGGTTTGATCCCGGGCCCGGTTTGATCCCGGGCCCGGTTTGATCCCGGGCCCGGTTTGATCCCGGGCCCGGTTTGATCCCGGGCCCGGTTTGATCCCGGGCCCGGTTTGATCCCGGGCCCGGTTTGATTCCCGGATTGATCCCGGCCCGGCCCGGCCGCACCCGGCCCCGGTTCGATCCCGGGCCCGGTTCGATCCCGGGCCCGGTTCGATCCCGGGCCCGGTTCGATCCACGGCCCGGTTCGATCCACGGCCCGGTTCGATCCACGGCCCGGTTCGATCCACGGCCCGGTTCGATCCACGGCCCGGTTCGATCCACGGCCCGGCCGAACCCGGGTTTATATATTTTCTACTATATACATACCGACAACAAATGTTGCTATGCTGGTTGCTATGCGCGTTGCTTTGCGATAACGTCACAGCCGCATTCCACGGACGAAGTGAAAGCTAGGGTTCATGTCGACCATTCTGTGCCCAAATTGAATTTAAAATGTTGCCCGGTCCAGCACGGTTTGATCCCCGGCCCGGTTTGATCCCTGGCCCTGTTTGATCCCCTGCCCCGTTCGATCCCCGGCCCCGTTCGATCTCCGGCCCCGTTCGATCCCCGGCCCCATTCGATACTCCGAAATACAAAAAGAATCATCATAAAAAATATTAGGTATAACTGATCTTATGGAGACTAAGAGTGCCTTTACTACCCTACGCCAGAGTCACACTGGCAGTGGGAGCAAGCCTGCAAAATGTAAACAAAGTGTAAAAATGTAAACAAACAGCAAAGGACACATTGTTTATGCATAAAACTAAAATAATTACAACATATTTTAGATTTGTTTTATATATTCTATACTGAATGTCTCTTCTCTGGCGTTTTTCCTTTTTTATCTAAAAAGAAAAACATGAAAATGCTAGGCATTGATTGGGATTGAACCCCAGACCTCATTCCTCCAAAGCTACTACACCATTGGCGGTATTTCCAGGGAATTCCCGGGGTCAACAACGATGTGTTTTGTGCAACACGAGGGAAAAAGTGGGCATTTCGTTGTACCTTCGTTCTTTACCAAAATTTACTTCTATTTTCGTTCCCGGTTTATGCAACGACCCCCTGGTGGAGAACAAAAACATACTAAAAGCGAATGTTAGTTTTAAGAACTATACCTTGGTATTTAGAATATGAAAGTTGAAGTACAACGCATGTATATAATATTATGTTGGTATTAGGTATTGTTAAGCATGAAGTAGAAATGTACAATAATGTGTGAGAAACATTATAGGACAGGACTACAATAGAGTATGACCAAGGGGTAATCATTATGTGGTGACATGCTTTCTACTGTTTCCTATATACTTGATTTCCTCAAATTCAACTAATCTGACTAGACTTCCCTCCATAATTCTTGAACTACTTGACCGATTTTTAAAATCCCAATATCTTTGTGATCCTCTCTTTCTCAGCTATCTTTTGCATATATGATTCTAATTCCAGATATGAAATTTATTCTCGTAGCTCCAGAAAACTGACTTTGGCTTTTGGCTGGGCTTGTTAAGTTAGGATCAACACAGATGAACAGAATTATTAGAATAACTCTCTAGATATTGATGCGGTGTATGGGTGTATTAGCCTGAGTCATTTCCACAAATCCATATACTACTCACGAACTGTAAACCTGGCTTGTTAAGAGAGATATTTTGGCAATTTCTTCTGATACTCTCAAAGTACACTTGCAAAAACTACAGGGTCAAACCAACTTCAATATTCAATAGTTTCCTACATGATCCAGGTTATAAACTGGTTTATAATGCTCCGAATCTGACTTAAAATGTGGCTAGACTGAAATTCACTCTCACGGCAACCGCATATTGGGTTACAATTTTGAACATGAAGTGCCGGGGTCGCTTGACGCAGTGTTGGTGGAAGTGGAAATCGTTCAAGCAGATCTTCTGAATGCGTAGGGACTGTCCATAAGCCCGAAATACCTCATTGACCTAATGGTGTTTGATATATGTGGATCCTAGACTCATGTATTTGAAGAAACCGCAAGTTATTTGGGTGCAAGTGGGTTCCAGAAAGCCATCCATATATATACTGAATGTTGCACAAACCTTTTATTCATTTACAATTGCACGCTAAACTGCAAGTTGTCCCCCTGTATTAACTAAGGCAGTGAAAATATAGGTTTTTATAGGTTATATAGGTTACTTGGGGAACAAAAAAGAAACATTTTTATTTACAAGGTATTTCTACGGTCTACAATTTCCACCCATGTCTACGATCTGAATTATCGGAGACCTCCCGATAGGCCACGACCTGGGCATTTCAAATCGTAGCTATCGGGAAGTATGTCGTAGACCATCATGGTAGGTGGGGGCCCGGCTTAATGCGGAGTATGGGTGTATTAGCCTGACTCTCATACAAGTCTACAATTACAGGTCTCTACTGCGGCGGAGTTAGTATAAAAAAGGTTACCAGGTTCTATCCACTTTAAAACAGGCAGCTCAGAGGAATACAACTGGGCGTGTTCCACCGGGCCTGCCAAGAAGTGAGAATGTAATCATGCATGATCTTTTCTACAGAGAACTTGTCTAATAGGCACTAAATATAGCAGAATAACAAATGAACAAAGCAAGGAAATACAGTTACTTCAGCAAATGTTTATTGATGTATACAAATGAGTGTTTTTACAAGCCACAGTGGCATCACCCAGCGGCGTGGCCAAGAAGCAGAGTACAACAGTAGTCAGGGGCAACAACAGGTCTTCCTAGAATATTGCAAACTAACCATATTGTAACTAACCATTTAGGCCAGCTCGCTTTCGAGGTTAATATAGAATATATCTATTGCAGTGCCTGTATTGGCTACATGTATATATATTGCTTGCCGTTTCCCCAAGAGGATGGCTTGCAGTGTTTGTTTTAAGCTGATACACTGGATTCGTCCGGCAGCATCATGCCGCTAATGTTTACAATCTATAATACAGTGGTGAACCTCCAACAAATGTCTACGGTTTCATTTTAAACTTTCGTCACGGGTGATGTAAAACTTCCGGTTCGGGGCATCAGAAGAGCTTCAAATCTTGCTTAGAAGGAACTAATCTGAATGGTAAAGGGCTCTTTTGTATCTAATCGGACTGAGTCGAATCCTCGATACTAACGTCGTATACCTCTCCAACCCTATGATGACGTCACCCTTTAACCACTCTGTGACGTCACAATCAACAAGTATCCCGTCATCGTTCACTTTTTCTCTAGATACAAAAATGATTACTGTTAGCAATAGAATAGAGCCTCTAGGCTGCTTGGAAATAAACTTGAGATTAAATCTGTTAATTACAATAACCAACTGTCTTCAATAGTAACAAGTAGAGTGTGGGATACTTCCCTTCTACCCGTGTCTACATTGCAGTACTGAGACTATTGGTACCGGCTAGGGTTTAGAGTATGGGTCGAAAGGGACCCACCAAACAGGTTATGTACAGATATTTGTAGCAAAAGAAAAAACCTGGGGATATATTGTAACAAATATATTTCGATTATTATGCTACCATAAGATGACCTAGGAGATGAGGGAAATATGGTGCGTGGCGAGAGTTTCATCGGAGGGGAAGTTGGGGGGGGGGGGGGGGGGGGGTAGTGTTGAATATTTCCATCCTCCACAGGTTAGATGAAACTGCCTTTTTGTCATCCTCACAATACCTGGGGCAGGCACCTTAGATTAAACAAGAAGTCCTGTGTACGATATCACTCGCTTCAACAAACGAGTGAAAACTACCTTATTTACATACATATTCTTCTATGGTGAAACTTCAACACCAATGAACTAAGCATTCAACAGAAATATTGAAAATAAAACAACTGCTAGCTTCCCCTACGTATCCAACTGGGAAAATGGAGTAGGCATACATCAATATAAAATATCTGAGCCGGATTTGTCTTTGTACCCTTTAATGGGAACACTGCATTGATTATACAGAAAGTTAACATTCCCTCTACTTGAAGAAACTCGGCATTTTGGGAAGTAAAGGTTGATCACCATTTATTATTCTATGAAAGAGTTGGACCAGACTCAGTAGGTCGTTCTGACACAAGGTCCAAGTTGAATTCCAAAATGATGATCAGTGCATTCCACGTGGGATTTTAACACCAATTCGTCCATCTTAAATAATCAACGAATGGAAAGTTTCAAAGCAACCTCAAACAATGCACAACTTCATGAGGAAATGTCCATACTGTTGACAAAACGGTCATCGTTCGTGGCTTGTTGTCAAGTCTATACAGACCAACGTCGGGACAGAGGTCTGTAGAGACTTGATGGCAGACCAAGAACGAAGACCATTTCTTCAACAGTCTTTATTATTTACCAGAAAAAAAACCATGAAAAATTGCCATCTCAATGACTTGCATGATATCTAGTGGTCATTCACTACAGACCTAGGGCATAAACATTATTAATACTGCACCCCTCGCAGTGGGTAGTATTTTATCGATGTTCGAGCACAGGCATACAATAATGGTGGCTACTCCGTGTTAATGGTAGTCGTCATCCTACAAGGTGTCAAGGTCTGTCGTGTGATCACATGTGAGTGTTCTGCACTTGCTATTCATGATGCACTATATATGTGGTATAGCTGGGGGTATAACAGTTATAATCAATACTTTCACTATTTGTAAATTCCTGTTCAATGTGATTTTCCCCTGGAATAGCATCACACTAGGTGGCACCACCTGGTAGATTATGCTGGGCGTGACGTCACAGCAGGCCAACGGAAGTACATTTGACATTATGCTGAAGTATTTTTCTTATTACACGTTTTGTTTCCTGTCGCGTTCACCAATCATGCACACACCCTCTCGTCTATCAGAAACCTAATATGTTGTTAATATTACTATCCACAACATATATCAAATCAAAAGGATCACTCTTATGACCCACACCTTCCCCATGTCTCGCATTTTCAAGATATTGCATATTATCTGCCATACATAAACAGTGCCCTCTCTCTCTCGCTCTGCAGTATACATATTTATCGCTCGAACTAAAACTTGCTAAGACCTAACTAACTTAAATAAACGACAACACAAACCGCATCTAAAACCATTGCGCTTTGTTGGTTTCGGCATCACCAGAAAACCCTTAAGATATCAACCAGCTTGCTTTGCAAACCGACCTAAAACATGATTCTTGCCTCTCGCAGGTTAGCTGAAAATTGAAGATATCTCAATAACACAAAATGCAGATTGCTAATTTGATAAAACAATTCTCACATGTCCATTCGTTGATGAAAGAAGTATACAACATGTTCAGTATTGTGCATCGCTTCTTTCGTTTGAAACAAAAAATTGACAATCTTTATATGTGCGTCTAGGTATCTTATCGAAATAAAGACTATGCTCCCGTAGGTACATTCTTTTCTGCAATCGGAAAATAAGGTATTGATAATCAAAGATTATGCAAACTATAATGTTTTCACATAGGGATTCCATCGCGCTTTCCATGTGAATATATGTGTATCCTTAACATACGCGCCCCATTCAAAGAGTTGTATACTCGTTGATCGAGAATGGCGCTGGGTGTTTTCTTTTTCACTCCTGGACCCACCTCGGGGAACATACACTGGTTATGCTTGATATGGGGGTATCTTGGATGTTCAGTACATGTACATGTATATATATATAAACAATTTACACCCTTTTCAATGATACCTTCCATACTTACGGCGACAACTGACGCGGTTTCTTTCTGGGGTATGGCTACACCTCACCTAACATAAATAACAGGTAATATACTGATTATTATGATCATGATTATGACTACTAGCCATTGCTTGCCACACCTGTTCCTTACCGCGGCGTATCGTCTAGTATATTAACGTTAGATACAAAAAAATAATAAAAACACTAATCAAATACGCCGTACAGTGAGTGCCAGGGTCACCATAGTATCGGGTAAAATCAAACTAAACAAAAAGTGAAAAAAAAACATAATTTGCTTTTCAATCCTGACTGTCTTCCTCGCTTTGAGGGTGGTGGGGGCAGTCGCCTTGAGTCTATGACCTAATACTAGCACATAGGGAGGAGGCCCTCCCGGTTTCTCCACGATTTGTGGATACCGTTATGTACATGTTTACATATATATATCTCGTAGTTGTAATAGGTCCACAGAAACATGTTCAGTACAGTTACACAAGGGGCTCATGATGTGCATAAACTAGCCATGGTATATAGTCGCCCCCAGGATACTCTCATACAATAATGCATGCTGTTGTTGTCGTCTTTTTTTACATTTATCATACGCCAGTATTAGTTTCGTTTACACAGAATATATATATATATATATGTATATCATATAAATATATACAAGTCGTTGCCAGGGTACACATGGTTAAAATAGTCCAAGCTGGTGAGAACGTCCGTCCCCAGAAATAACTGGATCTTTCTATTCATTATACGCGATCCCTTAATTCCGATTAAACATGGTGTATTATAACAATGTGTAGAGGTGGTGGGGGGAGGGGGTGTTTATAAAGGGGCGGGGTGTCAGAGGGGGGCTTCCCCTGCCCCTCGCAGTCCGTGGTAACTAGAGGTGACACCTGGCGGCAAGCATGCACGTGCTAATATACATTTGCGGGATAAAAACCATTGGACCGTGACACACCCCCAACGACGGGTGACCTACTTTGCTGAGCACCTCTAGTGACCTAATCTTCACACGGTACCAGGGTAAGTACAGGTACCCTATGATTGTGATTGCTAGTGATGTCCTCTGGTGTATGGTATCAAACCACCTCTCCCCACCCCCCCCACTCTTCCTTCTAGTGTCGAGTTTTGTAGCTCCTCGGGGAGAAACGAGTCTGTGTAGATAGGTCGGCACGTACTGACGCGATCTCCTCTCACTGGAGGGTTTGTGGCGAAGGCTGAGGGCAGACAACAACTCCTCCAATCTCTTTCCCACAACCGACGACACACTACTTCCGGTCGACGCCGGAAGCGGCTCAGCGCTGGGAAAGGCGCGGCGCCGACCGGTCGTTGGACGTAGCGCGTCGGAGGGAGACGCCGCGTTTGATCTGAGTCATCAGACTGTCGCCAGGCGGCGCCTCGGCCGTGGGCGTGACGTCATCGGAGCTGGTGGAGAGCGTCCTCTCGTGACCGGAAGTGGCGGCGGAAGTGGTGCAGGGGTTGGTGAGCGGCAGCGAGTCCGGGTGCCAAATCTGAGCGCCGCTCGGCGGCTGCGGGAGGGAGGAGACGCGGAACATGGAGTTGAGACTTTGCATGACGTCGGAGTGCGACTCGGAGACGCTGCCGCGCTGCCCGCGCCGCTCCCCGCTCAGCGCCGCCTGCTGCTGCTGTTGTTGCTGCTGCAGCTGCAGCAGCTGCTGCTGCTGCTGAGCCTGCTGTTGTTGCTGCTGTATCTCCGCGGGCGACATGAAGTCCACCGGCGGCGGTGGCGGCCACGACCCGTCGTCCGAGTCGTCGTCATCGTCGTCGTCCGAGTCGCCGCGCATGCGCGTGGGGGGCGCGGCGAAGCTATGACGCGCGCTGGCGTCCGGCGGGCGGTCGGCTGGTACCCCGGCCATGTCGCTCGTCGCACGCCGGTGCCGCGTCGTCGGCGTCCCCTGCGGCGTCGGCGTCTTGCTGCCGCTGCGTTCTCGGCGCTCCCCGCTGCCGGAAGTTGGTCCCGGAAGTACTCCGGCCATGCCGCCGCTGATGGAGGAGGTACGGCGGACGGGCGCCGGCGGTTTGGCCGGCAGCGAACCCCTGCGGAGTGTAGCCGCATTACCAGGGCCTGGGCCCATGGGATAGCCTGCAGTGAACGGGTGTGAAAAGACGTGCATTTGAGTCAACGTGCATTTGATTTCTACCAATATATATCACAATGCTAATGTTTTATTTCACATATTTCAACCAATTAAGTTTTATGAATGATTGTCGCATCAAAGAGGTAGGCCTATATGTGTATCAATGTGATGGCTATATGAATTTCCGTTCCAATATAATTATACTCCATAATTTCTGGTCTGATTGCACACAGGATAGGCTCATGGAATCACTTTGTAGCATTTAAGCATTTCCAGGAGTAAGTCGTCTAAAATATTGGGAAATCATTTTATCTATTGAATTTGATTAAGTAATCGTTGGTGCTTTACGCCCTCAACATCCGGTTAAACACATGAAAAAAAGAAGGAATTTCGACACGAGGATGACAGGTAAGCAGGAAAGACTAAGGCTGAGCCTCAAACACTGCAATCTACAGGTAAGAGCGCAGCCGGCTTACCAAACTATCCTGCATCAAAATCCATATGCTCTGATCTGAACATTGCACCAAGAGATTCAGTAGTTAATTTGTATTTTACATTGAGAATTCTTGATAAATTTACCACCTCAAAAGCGGCATGTCACGCCTGTCCTCTTCATTGTGTCTCACTCAAAAGTAGGACTTTCCGACTTCCCTCACAAGCATTTTCTCGTTACATCTCGTATATTTTGATAATAGTTTTTGCCAAAAGTTGAGCATTTTCGTAAGCATAAAATCATTAAATTTGTCTTAGGCATAAAATCATTGAATTCAAAATGGACCAATATATATATTTAGAAAATATTTTGATGTAGACCTGCAGGAACATTTTCAAAGATGCATATAGGAGATGATTAATAAGTCAGGGTTTCCATACAACTATGGCTAAATTAGTATTTACGAAATGCTTTGAAATATCGAATAGGTTGTAGATTCAATAACTCAGAGCATCCAATGTTAAAGCAATTTAAAGAGCACATTACACCCATGCAATATTCAAACTAGCGCCATGCGCATGCCTTTATGTACAGAGTAAAAATATAACATGCACATAAAGCACAGAAATAACCTTACCCTCACTGTAACGCATATAGAATAGCCAGCAGGGCTTCAATGCATAAACTCACTTCACTGTATGTTCTTATGCATAGCGAACATTCTTCCAAGTGATTTTTTGTCTTCTCAAAATTGATTCTATATCTTATGTTTTTTTATGTTAGTGATATGAATTTATAGTTGTTGTAGTTGTTATTCAACACCGATGAAAAAACAATACAGTATGATTTTTAGTCAATTTGATTTGAGTTGGTGATTGTTGGTCACTTTTTGGTTGCCGAGTGTGAGGTAATCAGAGATGTCAATTGGGGTCATGGGAAAAAAGGAAATATTTTCATATGGAATTTACTGCCTCAGGGAAACCAGAGAAAACATGGAAAATATATCGTTACTGGTCATGGAATGGGGCCGGTGTATGTGTGGAGGATAAACCACTGTGTATTGGTGTGAATTAAGCCCAATTTATTCTTTTTGTTTTACACAAGAAAAAAAGGAATTCATGAACTGAAAATGAGAACAAGGATTTCCTTGGAAAATAGGACCATCTCTGGGAAATTCATATAAATGAATGTTATGTGTGAGTTTGGAAGGGAAGGGCGTTTAAGAAAACTACTCATGCTGCGAACATTCAATAACTTAACCTCGGAGAGCAGACTGTACCCCAATGGGTATTCAAAACGAAATATATATCTCGCAATTTAGCTATTTTGTGTATATCTTTATATTTCCTTTTTTTAAGAGATCTTTTTTTCAAAATAACATCACCAAATTAACTGGCAAATTATGATATTTCAAAAAGGTGTCTGTTTAAAACTTTAGTGATTATAAAAAAAGGTTCTTTAAACTTTTGCTCTCGAAGTCAGCTTTCAGCTAGGTCCTTCTCTTGTATAGGTAATTCTCAAATACATATCAGATACTCTAACTTGAAGATGAAAAATGAATTATCAACAGTAGAACCCCAGTTCCAGGGCACCTTCTTAAAGAAGGCACCCCGCAGCACGTGGGACTTAGGACTGGGAAGGAAGGCATCCCGCCCAGCAGGGTTGTACTGTATTTATATTTCTTCATCGACTTTACATCCTCTAACAAGAGATTTGATCTAATTCGTGTGGTAGACCACACCTCCTGTGCTAATTTTATGTGACCTCTGGCATACCACATGTGACAGGTTTGTTTTGTCTTGTAGTGTATCTAGGTTAATTAACCCTAATGAGTTCATTCATCACCATGGCTTCAGAAGCCTGAAACTGGCGTCACAGGTGGGTAACCAACAGAATGCCGACAGCTTAAAGATCCAAACGTTCATCGAATGTGTAGTCAACACAAACGATGTTTACATAAAACAAACCTTATCTGATTTTTCCCTAAGTATAATTTTTTTTTGGATTGCATACTTCCTATTCTGACTTCCCGTTAGCATCCCTTTGAATAGGTGATAATATGCGAAGTACCGATTCCCGCTTGAGTGCTTGATATTTTTTTCTTTTGCTGATCAAAGCATTTTGGAATGTAAACAGAAGTTAAATGTAGATATTTAACTATGCTCCTTAATCAGGGTGTCAGTATTCTTTGACGGCTAACGTAGATAACAAGTTATACCTATTGGGTATATAGACATGAGAAATAATGCCTATAAGCTGTATTTTTGTTCCATACACACAGAGGCAATTGTGTAATATTCTTGATAAGGAATCTCTGGTGATTTTAGAGGAAAATGGTTGATTGTTTTCCAAGCCTCTGCAGAAGGTGGGGTTTCCCTATTATCATTGCAGGTAGGAGTTATGGGATGCAAGGTTGGGGGTCTGTATTATTGTCAATACTGCATGTTGAGAGGTAGTGTTAAAGGCATGGAGAGAGGATTGTGAAATAAGCTCATGTTTTGTTAGCATGTTATTTAAATGTTTACCAATAGGTATGTGTCTTAGAGGCCCAGTCCTATAGGCCAAACCTAATTGTTTTAAGTCCATTAGAGGTGCCATTGTCACACACTAAAGGCCACCGTGGAAGATCTACCGAGTGTAGAACCGTTTTGTGATTAAAAAAAACATCATAAGTGAAACTGGGGGCTATTTCTTGACATCAACACATAAAATGTTGAATTTGGATGAGATAATTGTTAGATTAGTGGTAAACAGTCTGGCCAGAGTGGTTAAATGTCCGACTGTAACACCTATTTTTGTTTAATTTTCTTTACTACAATAAAGACATACCGAGAGGTTCAAAAATCCAAATATCCCCATGGAACAATTAGGTTGGACCAACATGACTCTACCCTAAAATAGTACTTTTCTGTTCTTATGTCATATTTGAAAAGCACTTTTGTTACCGGTACTTCACTGCAAACGTCAACACTGTTTGTAAAACTGATTTTTTGTTTCTGAAACCTAATTAGTGTCATGTGGTGTTTTCCACCATATATATGAACTCGGAGCAACCGGGGTTTTATTGTATAAACCTATATATTTATTTGTGTACAGATATTCACGTATATACGCACAGTAGTTTTTTTCATCATTATTCTTGTGTTTTATACAGAGATGGTGAATGTGGCGGTGTGTTGTATGTGACTGTGACTTACACACCTGTGTAGGGGTGATGTGAAGGCGGCAGGCGGAAAGACTGGCTGCGCCCCAGCACCGCTATCCGGGGCGGCTGGTGGCCATAGCTGGAAGCTGCCGGGTAGGGTGGCAGACTAAGTTCTGAAAACAACACGACACCAAAAATACGACCACTGTCAATAACCGTGCATGACTCTCACACACCTACACACACCTGGCCCTGTCCCTCTTGTCACTGACAGGTGAGAGAGTGACAAGAGATATAAAAGCAACACAAAAGGTAGACTGTGTATACAAATATATCCCCCTCCTGTAACTGTCTTACAACGCAACCCCACCCTGACTTATCCTAAAGCATTTACGTCAAGTGATATTGGCGTTAAGGCAATCACTGGAAAAATATTTGAAAGGGAGGAGTCAAAGAACAAATGTAACATCTACCAACATATAAGGTCGAATATATCTCTTATTCAGGTGTAGCTTGCAAGAAGACTAGAGAAGCTAATTCATAATACACATCGTGAAATTGCCTTTTTTACTCAACTAAAGGGGTAGATTCACCTAGCACGACACGTTCAACCAACTCTTACGACACGTTCAGGATAAAGGCAGTGCAGCGTTTTCAGACAATATTCTCCCGGTTTAAAGGCATATCGGACAATTTTCTTGGAAATAAAATCCATGTCACTTTCCTTAAAATCTAATTTGATGATCTAAATGTATTGTGGGGCGTATTTTCCAATTCAAAAATCAGAGGTCACTGTGCCAATTTTTTCATTACTCAACGAATAATATTATGATAATATAATAACAGAATATATCGAAATTCTATAATCCTTCTTCAAACTTTCACCGAATGTAGTAAATGTATAATACTACACATTTAAGTTTTAAAAGCTATAGGTCACCATCCTTGTTTTGAAAGAATTGGAAAAAACCATATTTTCAGTACATTTCCTATATAAATCCTATATATTTCACTGATTGGGTTTGGTCCAACCAGACAAAACCTGAATTTTGCTCATTTGGTTTTGGAATATGCCACGCAGAACCAATTATAATGCCTATATGTGAATTCTTGAAAATCACTAGGTTTTGTATCACTGCGCATTCTAGGATATGCCTTTTAAAAAAAAGGTGGCATGGCCTATGCCTGTCAGTGTGTCGGAGGTTGTGATACACACCGTGTAATATATATATATATAGCGTATCGTCGTAAACATTCTGTGTCGTGGTTGCGTTGTAGCGCTAGTTAAATATGTCGAGTAAGGTGAGTTCCCAACCTCAAGCTATGCTCTCTCTTGTGCCCTTATCCCTTTTACCATTGATTGTACTTTGACATACATGTACACGTATATCCTCCTACTATTGTCTAGTATACAGTATTTTCCTGTAACTCTACAGTATTTTCCCATAATCTTAATTCTCTTTCTATGATCTCATCCATGGATAGTATGTCTTATCTAAATATATCTTTAATATAAAAAGACCGATGTATACACGGCCAAACCGCAGACTTATGAAGAATAATAAATCCACCATAGATCGTGCGGCCCACTACTTTGTAAGTAGGGCGTCGACCTTTTCTGCCGACACACAGGCGTTTTTGCATCATCGATCTGTGTGTTTTTATGTCGTTAGATTAAGATCACCAGACTTCCCGATAGATAGATCCGGGGCTTTATTAATGTCAGCAAAATGACGTAACTTCCGGATAATCTATAAATATCTTCACGAAATCAGATAAAATAACTAAATGTCCCGATGTGGTTTAGACGTGTGTACAGAATTCAGGATATCTTGTTCTGTCTCTTACAAAGCTCATAAACTAGCCTTTGGATGCAACACTTAAAGCCTGTACAAGATATAGCGGTGGACAGAGGTAGAATATTGACCTAAACTCACGTCTTTAACAACCTACGTATTTATACGATTGTGTATTATGCTCTGCTTGTTTTTTCACTTGTTTCTTTTCTATTTAGATTGATATGTGACCTAAATAAATGGTTTCATACTCACTTTATCGTGATTAGGCAGATGGTAGATATGTGTTCTAGTATTAAAACCGGTTTCAAAGCTCCACGGAGATGGAGATTTATGTGGAGTAAACACATGTTTGTATTTATCACTGACACCTTTGGTAAGTCTCCTAATGTAGGCCTAGTCTACCCTCTAATATTAGTACTGACTATCTCATAATGTAGACATAACTATCCCATAATGTAGATAAAAATCATCCCCTAATGTAAGGACAGTGTATCCCTAATCTAAGTTCTGACTATCACTTAATACAAGCAGATAGCAATCCCTAATTTAAGAAAAGTGTATCCACCAATGTTGGGTATTGACTATCTCTTGATATGAACACATAGTGTCTCCTAATGTAAAGATAGTGTGTCCCCTAATATAAGGTATTGACTATCTCTTAATATGAACATCTACTATCCTCTAATAAGCACATAGTATACCCTAATGTAAGCATAGACAACTGGGCTCAGAACAAGATGCAACACGCTCAGAGTGATGAAGAGAACTAATGAGCTCCGCTACAAGGCCCATGCATAGCTCTAATATCTATAAAAACAGCCCAAAAAAGCAATGAAAATACAGGGAATGAACAAGATTACCAAAATATCAATATATATTTTGACAAAGCTATGTTAAATGTCTACAAAATTTACTTGAAATAGTACATGCATGCATAGACTACAGATGAGATACCATGTGTAACCTTGTCACCTCTAGCAATATCTTTCACACTCTTGTTGACGTGATAAATATAGAACTGAAGAGTGAAAAGAAGTTGCCCTGGCCCTGGTCGTGCTAGTTTTACCTTTATGCTTCTCCGAACACAAGAACATTACATTAACCTGACGTTTAAAGTTTTAAACTGAAGTGTCTTGAATACTGGTAGTGGGGATATCAACGCTTCAAGGTCATCTTCACAGTACACCGATTTGGCAGTTAAGAAAGGAGTAAAGAGAAAATTGCACAGAAAATTAATGCACTATTTGGCTTGTCAAGCTGGCCTACTGTAATTGTGTATGGATTAGTGTGTGGCAAAGTTAGCCTCATCAAGTACCAACTAGGTCGTAGCAGGTACTGAAAAGGAACTGCATCGACATCTACAGCCACTAAAAAAACCCATGGGTTTTGGTTGCCGTGTAATCTCACGAGGCAATAGCGGGTGAGATTACGTAGCAAACTAAAATGAAATGCATGTTTTCAGTAGCTATGGATCGAGTATGATTCAGATTTTATCTCACCCACATCACTGAGTATTTTCTACAATACTCCACTTTAACATCACGAAATTTTAGTACACCCCCGCCCCCCAGAGAAAACTTGTAATAACTGTAAAAATGCTACCTTTGATACCAACACCCCCAAAACAGCGACAACAAGAGGTGAGAACTTAACCCGAGGTGACATGGCGGTATACAGCAACAAATAGTACGCAGAATGAGGATATAAAGAGCCCCTTCTACCACCAGGTGGCGTGGCTCACGTACCGTCACCATCGTCGTCGTCGGGCGGGGAGGGGCCGTAGCAGGGCACGGCCACGGAGTGCCGCGCGCCGGGGTGGTGGTGGCCCGGCGGTCCGCCCGCACCCACTGACCCCTGCAGTGACCCCTGCAGCGACCCCTGGTGGGGTGCTGCCGGCCCCGTCCCTCCGTCGTAGACGAGCTGCAGCGCCGCAGTGCTGGCCTCCAGCTCCTTGATGGCGTCGGCTAACTCACGGCCCTCCTGATTCTGTCAAAGTGTCAATAGAAAAACACGCGAAATTCAGTTAATTTTGGGATATTAGTTAATAATACCGCTGATACATTTTGACAATGATACTTATACATGATTCTATAAGCATCGTATGTGAAGTAAGAAGATATATAACGCTTTGCTAAAAATAAAGAAAAAAAAGTTGGTGATCTGAATTTATAGTTGTTGCACTTGTTTTTCAAACGCGGATGAGAAACAATACAGTATGATATTGGGTCATTTTGATGCGAGTTGGTGATTGTGGGTCAATATCTTTGGTAGCTGAGTGTGAGGTAAATTCAGGGACATCAGTTCGGGTCATGAAAAACCAGGCCACATATTTTTCATGTGGAATTTACTGCCTCAAAGAGACTGAGAAAGCATGAACAACTAAATTAGGAAAACAAAATTAGATGTATGACAGGAGTTTTATCTATATTCAACACACATACAATACTTCCTGGGTTGAAGACAATGACCAAAAATGCTTCATATCCTTTGCGCTTTGTATCCATTAGTCATTAGTTAAACTTATAGTTTAGGTATGTCAAGGGAATCTTTCACAATGTTAGCTCACTCCAGGAGTATATTTTCTGGAAATCTTATAATACATTATGGAAATGAAACTGATACACTATTCTTTTACTCAGTTCGCATGAAGTAAATGTTGGATGAAAATCGAACCTTTATACAACACATAATGCATGACAGACATTTAAGTAGGTTACATATATTCTAGTATTCTAGTTAAGATTTTTACATTGAAAGGCTAAACTCTATGTCCAATATACTACCCTCAACTGCTACCTACTAAGTATATAAGCATACTACCATGGTTAAGGAAGCATCATGTTAAGCATTTATTATTGATGCTAATTACTGGTACTATCAGAAAATACATAAATAAAGTGGTGAGCCCATCTAGCATAGCAAGCTCTATGGTAGCATTTACGACATATCCCGGCACAAAGAGTTGTCCTATGTGTCAAGAATCTGTGGTGTGTCCGGGCAGTGCATTCGTTCCACTGACACACCCACAATGTACTCAGTGTATATAAAGGTGGTGCGTTGTGGGTGTGTCATATAATCATATACTAAACACCTATGAAATACTACGCCCTGCTAGAGGTGCAGTATAGATAATGTGCCCGTGGTGAATTGATGACATAGTGAATATTAAAATGGCCTTTTCTCATCAATTTGAGATATATGATAATAAGGAATCGTAGTGAGTGAACCCTCAGAGATTCCGTTCTCAGCCATTTGTCCAAGGACTATCGCCCTCCACCATCGGGTAATATGACCAGGACTCGAACGGAAATCGTTACGGGCTCACTAACTACATTTTCTCTTAATATTGAACTGCATACAAAATTCGCATGACAACAATCACACCTGCGGTCGTTCGACAGAGACATAACAATGAAACGGAGTACGGCTAGGACACAGACTGCATTTGAGCGTATTGAAGATACTCTGTGTCGAAGTCACGGCATAGTGTGTTTGTAAGCATGTCATGCTAGGCAGGTTCACCCCTGCAATACCATGGTGTTGTTTAAATGGAAATGTCAGTATTTCTTACAAGCAGGCAGCATGTACGCTATGAGATATTAAGAAGCAATTGCATAAGAAAATATCATCTTTACTTCGTTCATAATTTCAGAAAAATAAAGGGTGAACTAACGGATTTCATTTTAGAATTTAAGTTTCATTCTTCCTGTAAATGATATTTAGACTTAAGTGTTCGCCAGTAAAACAATCAGACGTATGTCCCGATTAAATCACAGGATCAGTCCAGAAAATATAAGCGCAACCTGCTAGTATTGTAGATACATTTGGAAGCCTGTTAGTGCTAAACGTTGAGCAGATTTTAACCTATCTATACTGGACACAATATTGGACTTCTGAGTGCATATATTAAGTGTCAGATCATATATGAATAAGAATGTGTACATCATGAGTCTAAAGACGATACACTGGTACCTTAACACCAAGAGACAATAAAAACGCTAAACATCACACAAACTCACAAATATGGCAAATAAAATAACCAGATTCTCTTCCAAGTTACTAGACACGAACAAAAACCATTATCTAGTGTTTAAAGCAAGTACCCCGCGATCTGAATTTTGATAAGAAATCTGATGCCAAACGAATAACAATTCTTCTGAATGATATCCGTATATACAACCAAAGATAACGGCACTGAAAAAATCAGAGTTCAATCCATCGATATTGTTCCTTGGATCTTGGTTCTTTCATACTGGTATCTAACAAAAAAAATCATGGAGAGAAGGGCCCTGGGAAAGAACCCCCAAAGTCAGGGTCCTCTTCATGTAAAGCCGATAAGACTTGACATCGATCCCTGATAGTCACAGACCCGATGACCGAAATGAAGAGTTGAACTTGACATTTTTTTCTTTCATTATACACCTTTTTACATTGTGCTCACACTTACTAACCTTTGTTACCTATATCGCAGAAATCATGTACTGCCTACTGTGCCGTACGCTATTATACGGACCAGCTCTGTGTGCCCAAATTAGACTTTGAATGGCGATTTAAGATAAATTCTTTTGAATTTAAAATATTTTTCGAGGTGTATAATAAAGAGAAAACAGACCAGGCGTTAGATTTGTGAATTGTTACTCACCCGTGGACTCAAAAATACACCCTTCCTACCTAACGGTGTCACGGCGAGTATTTGCCGGTCTGTAAGTTCATAATAATTCAGAGATTTAACGCCTGGTCAGTTTCCCCACTATGCTCATGCATACATGACCCAATAGAGATCAGAGAGCGTTGCTGCAGGCCAGGCTGGGCCACGGGCTGTGGGAAGAGTCGGGCAGAGTCTGGGATATCTCTTTATGTGAGTAATGACCGAGAGCCATCAGTGGGGTAATACAACCAGCTCGCTGATGTGCGTATAAATCGACAGAAACGTCAATATTTGTCATAGATTTGATTGAAGAATGCGTCTGATAGGTTTAATATAACAGATCCAAAGTCCAAGGAGAGGCACCTGCTGGTACAACCTAGCTATATGGCTATAACTGCGTGAACTAATTAGAGAAGTAGGTAAAGCTGACAAGAGTGGTTGATAAACGGACAGAAATGCTTAGTAGGGTTGGGACAGACACAGCCGTGCGCCGTGCAGACAGACAGTGGCGACACCAGGCGGGATCTAAGCGCAGCTTGCCTTGGGCTCAGTGGTGGCGGTGGTGGTGGTGGTAGTGGTGGCGGTGGTGCCACCTGGTGGTCCGGCGGAGAGTTGGCGGCGCGGGGACGCTGCCCGGTGGGGAGACTGATTCCGAATGGCCGCCGTTCGCTGGTTCAACTCCTCTATGGCCTTACTTAAAGGGTGCATGTCCTGCCACGCCGGGGAACAGCGTGCAGGGAGAGAACGAGAGACGGAGGAAGGAAGAGGAGGAGAGGATCAGCATGAAGTCTGTGTACCGCGTTGTGATGGAGTTTGCGGAGTGTTTGGATCTTAGTTTAAGACGATATGTACAGAAAAACTCCCGCCCTCCCTAAAATAACCCTCATTCTATTTTCTTTACGGCAGAGAAGTGGATATTGAGAGGGAACTGCATCGAGATCCGTAGCCGCTGAAAATATGGCACGAGTTTTGGTTGCATAGTAATCACGTGGCAGACCAAAACGAATGGTGTATCTTCAGTGGCTATGTATCGAGTGCGGTTCAGATTTTAGCTCACCACT
Organism: Alentia gelatinosa; assembly: GCA_950022655.1. Taxonomy (NCBI): domain Eukaryota; kingdom Metazoa; phylum Annelida; class Polychaeta; order Phyllodocida; family Polynoidae; genus Alentia; species Alentia gelatinosa. The sequence goes on from OX465585.1 coordinate 49,107,975, forward strand.
ATCACTGAATACATTGTAATTGGCAAACATTTGTAACATATCGCCCATTGAAACTTTTTTACTCCCTCGGCGTAGAGTACTATAGGGAGAGAAATACCAGGGGTGAGGTAAAATGGAGAAAGAACCATACACCATCCTGCGGTGTAATTTATGAGCTAATATCAAAAAGAAATGCTGTCCGGTCCTTTCAAATGAATCTCTATCTTCCTACATTAACGCAGAAATCTCCCTGAAAAACTAACAATACTGCTTTCACTTCTGAGTAGGCTGGCAGTAATACACTCCCTTTACTGGGAAATCATGTCATTCCTTCCACCGCAAATAGGGCAGCGAAGACGGCAGCCTGTAGAAAGTGCCGTCAATGGATTTGAATAGACATGATAAAGGCTCGGACCCGGAGACTTCAGACTGAGGTAACAAATCACGTTCTGCTGACTATGTGTGGTTACAGGATACTAAAATTGGAAACCACTGTCAACACCACAATCATCAATGACACGACTGCACAGCACATGCTATTTGACTTATTTTTAATTGATAAAATTTGTTTACAAAATTGTATCAATTTTTGTGGCTAATTTTTCAACTACAACAAAAAATCATTATCGCAATTCAATTATAAGCTTTCAAGGGTGGATTCGCATCACGCCAAAGATTATTGTTATTCACAGTGGAGACTGAAGACCTTCGGGTTAACTCTCTATAGCAGGTTACTGGGATCCAGTCATGCGCGCTCACTTCCAAATGCACCAAAACAGGAGAAAGAATTCTGTGCAAGGAGGTCATTGGGATGGGACAATCAATCTCAGGGTGGCCATGCTCTTCGGAACCCAGTATTATTCTCAGGTAAACTATCGGAACTGAAAAAATCATTTATTATACCCCTATGCACTTTGTTCTTATACTTACTGAACACTGGTCCCCATGTACATCCTACTGGATCGTACGCTGTTATATGACCAATGTTTTTGTGCCCAAATCGTACCTCAAATCGCAATTCCAGACCATTTCTTAATAATTTAAAACACTTGAAAGTGTATTATAAAGGGAAAACCTACCAGGGATTCAAAATACAGGAAAGTACGCCCTTCCCGCCTAACAGCGTCGGAGCAAGTATTTACCGGTCTGTGATTAATAACAATAATCAGATTGAGTCAGTTTCCCTACATTAATGCATCTTAAAGGAACCTACCTGTGATGGCATTGACACACTTCGCTGACACCGGGCGTAGGCGGGGCGCGCGTACGGGGAGAGTTCAGGCGGCTTGGCCTGCTGACCGCTGTCCATCTCCTCCTCTGGCCCTCCTCCGGGCCCCCCATTATCGCCCTCTGCTTGTTTCTGTAGCTGGCGCCGGTGTTCTTCCACCTCCTTCTGTTTGGCTACGGCCATGGTGGCCAGCTCGTTCATGTTGACGTAGACAGGCTGCGGAATGGCTGCCGGCAGGTAGACTGTAACGTCAAAACTAACATGTAGTCGTGGAGTCATAACATAGACATGTGAGTGGATAAACGTATGGATTATGTGTAGAAAATAGGTAATGATCCCAAAAGAAAATTCTAGTTAGGGTGTGCTCGGAAACACTTTATTCGTCGAGTCAGCCTGGCAGTACATACCCCCTTCTAGCCATGGGGGCAGCCATCTTCGTGAAGCACCCACATAATGCTAAGCCTATGGTGGATTTGGACGTTCAATTCTGATGCTATTTAATGTGTGGGGATGTATTGAGTGATTCTCAAGCCTCTCCCTTGACTAAATCAGGCTCCTCTGGAAGTTTCAGATCAAATGATTATGTGATGGCCTCAGTTTAGACCGCTTTCCTTGAATGGGCACGTTCAAATCATGTCTGGATAATATGAATAATCCTATTTCAACTATCACATATACAGATTGTACATACGAAAGTTGATGACAACAATTTTCACCATTTTCCACTTTTCAGGTCGTATCCCGGTGAGTCTCTACTTGAAAGGAACGTAGCAAGATTCGAATCATTGAGTCTTCCCCCATCCCTAACCCCTTCTCCTGTCACAAATAGTCGCGGTTTGTTTTGGAAAACATCAAGCTTTGCTTGGTATAATAGTAGCCGAATCAACTACAAATAAGAATGGAGGGCCTCGAGGCAACTAGTTTGCTCTTGTTCAATCTACACCTAACAAACTGCTTGCTCTCACAGATATGTGACCTTCAAGTAAGTGCCACATCGCGAGGGACAAGATCAGACTTGGAATGGATGCGTCTTACATATGTTTGTGTCTTAAGGGCACGTTCCACCAGGCCAGAGGTATGGCATGAAAAGAGTGCAGCGAGGCGCTCGTGTTGGCTGGAGTATAGAGACTGGTGCGGTGGAGCAGGTCCACGCCCATCACACAGCGTACACACTGCGATGAACCGGCAAAACCCAATAAATGAGGCTTCACCAGTTACCAGTTGGTTACTAGTCGGTACCTTGCAGCGGTGATGGGGGCGGTGGATTTGTACACCATGAACAACAGTCATGCAGTGCTCTTTTGATGCCATACCACCAGCCCGGTGGAGCACGCATTTTACTCAACAATACTAAATATTGCAAAACTGCTTTATTTGCTTAATGAAAATTGTACTTCTATTCCATACCTTTTTATCAACTGCTATCTGAAGTACCTTTGACGAATTTCTGTCAATTATTACCAAACTTTACCAAGCTGATTTATCGAGTACCTGTCTGTTAATGCATATCACCCAAATTTACCAAGATTTTTTTCAAACTAAATTATCATTTTGACTGTCAACTAGATTTAATCAAAAGACTTAGCAGTAGCTGTGGTTTTAGTAAATAATGCAGCAGACGGTACAGCTGATACAAACTGTAGGCTACTGACGGAATGTGTTAATCGCGTACTTACAGCCTCTCTTATTGTATACATGCAATATGAGAAAACACTAGTCACTGAGCCCGTAGGGATGGCCGTCTGAGGTCTTTTGTATCATAAATACTTCTCGACGCCGGAGGTGGAGACATATTCATGGTACAAAAGGCTTAGAATGGCATCTGTATGGACTCAGTCACAGCATTTTCTTATTACTATATATCTAAAAAATTATGAGAAAACGCCATTTTATTCGCTTTTTAACTAAGTCGTCGATTCATAGCCATTGACTTCAGGCACAATGCGCCTGAACATTATTCATAGTGCACCCATAGCAGTGGGTAGGATTTCATTATATAGGTATATAATAATATATGAATGTTAACAATACTCCGAAACAAAGGTTCAATATTCATTTTATCTATCGATCCATTTAAAACATGTACACAATAGTAAAGCTATTTTACGATTTTTTAATCAGTCGATTGTAAAAAATACAGTGTATTTGATATTTGCCGAAATACGATAATATTACAAGGAGAAAGGACTATCTATCTAAGGTTTCCTACTGAAGACCCCTATAGATTTACGTTCATGCAAGCACTACGGGAAAACTGAGCTACTACGCGCACATAGGACCCGGGGCATTCCCAGAAAATGAGAAACTCATTTCAAAGGTGACCATGAGAAGATGAAGACTATACTGAAATTGACACACATAGATAAAATGAAAGGCCCAATTGATAGTAGAAAAGGTGAACAAACTACGTAAATGCACATTAATACCAAAGAGTAATCACCAATATTTGTTGATTTAAACTACGATAATCTACAGTGACAATAATGCGTGAAGTGCTCTGAGCAAAAAAAAAAACCATATAAAATGGAAAAAGAAAAAAAGAAACCGAAAAAAATAAAACACGTTGTGAATTTTGTTATCCACAACGAAAAATCAAAAGAAAGTTGGCAACCTACGGACGCGAGGCAGGCAGTAGTAGAAGTCGGCACAGGACAAGAGACATCGAAGCAGCGTGACCAGGCTGTGTGCTGATGGTGGCCTACACAGACAAATCATGAAAATTGTGAACTTTACCGTTTTTCTTCTTACTTTGGTCGGGCTGCGAGTTGTTGAAGTCCGGCACGACGGGAGGCGCCACGGGTCGCACCCTGGGCTTGGGGCCGACGGCGGGCGGCGGGGCGGGCGGGCGGTGGGAGGACCCGTCCAGAGACTTGCTGTCACGACGATTCTGGGGGACGATGCAGGGTACGGCGTAGGGGGAAGCCATGCTGACTGATTCCCGCTTCTGCTGCTGCTGCTGCTGCTGCTGCTGCTGCTGCTGCTGCTGCTGCTGCTGCTGCTGCTGCTGCTGCTGCTGCTGCTGCTGCTGCAGCTGCATCATATGCGCGCCCGGCAGAGAGGGCACAGCGTACATCGAGGGTGTCGAGGGCGCGGTCTGGGAGGTCTGGGCAGCGGGGCGGTCCAGACTGCCAGCATCAGGCGGCTCGAAGGTCTGGGCTGTGAGAGCAGGGCGCGCGTGGCGCTCGTACGCCGTCGAGATGGTGTGCGGCCGGTCGATGGGCAGGCCGATGGGGTCCGGGCGCGACTGGACGTTCGGTGGGTCGGGCCAGTTGGACCAAGTGGAGGCAGATGTGGATGGTGGGCCCGAGTAGTGAGACGGGGAGGGCGTCGACGTGTTGCTGTCTGAGCCGGTGCTGTTACCACCGCCCACCTCCTGCAGCGAGTTCTGTAATGAATCATCATGAAAACGAACATTCCACTTGGGATGAAAGCTTTAAGATTTTCTCCCTTATTCTCATTCTACTCTTTTAAAAGTACCCAATTTTGAATTTGAATTTTTTATCATTAACAAGGTTGCCCATCGAACAATCTTAGGTAATTAATCATTTTAACTTTTTTTCTCACTTTCAAGGTTTCTTCGGTTGGGCATAGAAGTGTCTTCGCCTTGTTTTCTAAATCATTTTAACAGTGAATAGGATTTCTTTCGTGCTTAATAACCCAATTCTGTCTAATTTTCCATTTCTGTTTTAGTTCATAGATTCAACCAAAACCCCAAAAATTCTGACCGAATAAATTTAAATCAACAATATCAACCACAATGACAAAGCATTTTTCCTTTCACCTATAAATCATAGAATAATTTAGACATGCCCATTTCATACTTTCATTGGTATAAGAATTTGCTTTCACTAAGGAATTCAAGAATCTATATCAACCCAAATCTACTGCATTTTCTCTGTAATACAAATGAATATATCCTTTTAAGTCTAACGTAATACAAATGAATGTAGGAAGTCTAACGTTCCTCTCCATAAATGCATCATGCATATCCAATCGGAGTCATCTAAATTTTCTAGAGCTTCACTATTTTGAGGTCGTCATTTTGCAGCCGTTGGCGGTTTTCATAGTCTAAGACAAGAATAGTTGACACTTAAATGGGTAATATTCATGCATGGATGGCAAAGTCATGTCAAAATAAAATATACTTGCAATACATGTAAATAAAGACAGATATCTATCTATACCATGCATGTAAATCGGGGAGACCCCAGAACTTGGCATTTTAAATAACTGAAAGGTTGTAGTTTCATATTACTTGTCCATTCCAAATAATTCCCATGTGCACACTCCAGTTCCAATACGAATAAAATCCCTGCTCAATTTAGAGGAAATAGTTACCTTTTCCTTTATGAAGCAGTATTTATCGAAATATCATTTCATCATTGAAGGTGAAATCTACTTTGTCCTTTCAAATTTTTGTTGTTCCATTTATGTAGAGTTGATGACACATTTCTATTTGATAACAAGGGATATATTAAGGTTTAAAAATAAAACTATTTTCCCTCATATACCGCCCAGAGCACTTGGCCTATCGCTTAGATACCAGGTAAGTCAAAAAGCAATATTTATCGTTAATTTCTCATTTGTTTTTGGGTAAGGGCGCGGCTGTTAGAGCGCAGCTTCATACCTTGGCGTCTATATCCATAGGCGGAGGTGTAGGGTTTTTAAGGAAGAGCGTGTCTTGAGATGTAAAACCCGAATCCTGCGAAGACACACTCGAGAGGCGGATAGTGCCCGGTAGAGGGGGCTGCAGAAACGACATCACCGGAAACAAGTGTCACATCAGCGTCTCAAAATGGCCGCCAGGCAAAGTCATCATCTATACATGTACATTCACCCTTCCTATTTATCATACACCTGTGCAAATTGCTATTTTACTTACTGACCTCCGCTCCCTATATCGTAAACATCATGTTCGCTGTTATACGACCCAGGTCGGCGTGCCAAATTGTACTTCGAATGGCAATTACAGGTAATTTTTTTTATCAATTTAAAATATCTGAAGGTGTATAAAAAATGAAAACAGACCAGACTTTTTAACTGATAATTATTACTCACTAACGACCATAATAATACGCCCCTCCAACCTAACGGCATCGGGGTAAGTATTTGCCAGTCCGTGAGTTTGTAACAATTTTCAGATTAAATGCCAAGTCAGTTTGCAGGTCCTACTTCTGTTTTAATTGATAATTTATATGATAATAGCCTCATATAAGCTGTATATTTATATCTTCTCTTCTAAAGAATCATCTAGTTTGTTTCCATGGACAACGAAACGTTTAAGTCTCTTCCAATTGTAACTTAAATACATAGATATTACAAAATACAAAAAGAAAGCTTAAAAGTAAGACAGGAAACATTTAATTGAAGCAGAGATCAACTGATATGAACATCAACAAAGAAGGTCTCTAGAAATGTTTTAAATCAGATGGACACTAATAAAAGTGACAGGATTCTAAGCGTGAACTAAAGTAACATTCTAGACATGTAGTAATACCACAGGTAAGGAGGTTTAGGTATATCAGACCGCTGGTAAACCCATACACTACCTGCCTCGTTCATGCAGTAGGCATTTCTTAAGACATTTTCTAATTATTTCTATTCTATAATCGTCAAATACATATATACTACATTTATATTTTGCCCAGAAGAATAATTCATACAATTTCTAATTGGAAATTTTTTGATAGTATCCGGATGAAAGAACAACACATTTGATTAAACATTCTTTGTACTGGTAGCAGATTGGATATTAGTCAATTTTGACACGCTACTGATATTGAACCACTGAATAGCCAATATAATTGATATTCTCTAATTTCGCACAATAGAATTTTTTTCTCCAGCATGTAGGGCTTTATGTTAATGGGTACGAAGGACATCGAAGTTTTCATTTGCGCAACGGGAAATTCCTTTAACGTGAATTAAATTAAAAGCTTAGAGATTTTAGGTACAGGGAATTTGGGAGATGCAGTTTCAGCCTACCTTCGTGTTTAACTGAACTTCAAGTATCTGCGAATAGAGAGACAAAACAAACTGATAGTGACAGGTCTGAGAGACAGAGACAGACAGGAGGACAGACTATAGGTCCCTTAACTTTGTGCCAGTCCACAGTTTTAAAAGTATATCCTACAATACACAAAGGCGCCACCTGGTGATTTTGAAATAGTGACAATTAGCAATACAAACAAGTTCCTTTGACTTTTCGTAATACCAAATAAGTGAAGTATAACATATCATAGAACTGGACCTAAACCAATAGGTAAATTAGGCTAGTTTACATTTGACCGAATTATGTAGGAAATATACTAAAACTACAGTTGTCTTCAATTCTTTCAAAAGCAAGGACGTTGACCTATGATTTTTAAAACTTAATTGTGATATGCTATAAATTTCCTATAATCTGTGAAATTTTTGAGAAAAGGATATGTGTTTTACTATGTGAAAAACAACGTTTTTAAATCTCTATATATTGTTTTACATAAGTATTATAATATTAATATCTAAATCAAAAACTAGCAAGGTGACCCCCAATTTTTATATAAGCTATAACACTTGGAGATCATCATATCCGATTTCCAGGTTATTGACATGGGTTCTAATTTTTAAGCTGAACTTCCGATATGCCTTGAATATGTTACCGAGAAGTAAACCGATTACGACATTCAATCTGAGAATCTGGGACATGGTGAGGCAGCGAGCGCCCGTCCTGCCCCCTGGTTTGCAAACAATAAACCAGATCGACTGATGCGCCATCCAGTACTTTCTCTACGAACTTAATTTCTTGCTACAGCTGTGGAGCTTCACCTGCCGGTAGTTATGTGAACTGATCCCCTTTAATTCAAATCTGAGTCACCGTTACAATTCCATGTAGTTCTCACAATAGAAAATCTATTTGAACACCTTATTTTCCAAAATTTCAAAATGAACAAGATTTGGAAAATAGGGGTGTTAAACAGTACTTTGATAATTCGCATTCAGATTATCACTACATTTAACAGTACAAATACGTCGAATATAAGTTTACAAAAGTACACGGGACCACTATGTATTCAATTCAAGAAGATGACAACTATTTTTACCAAAAGGAAAACAAGTATGATAGTTGCCTTGTAGTTGCAGGTCATTACCCAGTCGTTTAATTCAGTACTGAGTCACTTGCAGGTCAATAATCAGTCATCTGATTCTGTACCGAGTCATTGTATCTCATTAACCAGTCCTTCAATTCTGTACCGAGCCACTTGTAACGAATAATCTGCAGGTCATTATCCAGTCATTAATTCTGAACTGAGTGACTTGCAGGTCAATAACCAGTCGTTTAATTCTGTACCATGCATCTTATTAACCAGTCGTTAATTCTGCATCGAGCGACTTGCATCTTATTAACCAGTCGTTAATTCTGCACTGAGTCGCTTGCAGGTCAAAAACACTCTTTAAATTTTGTAACAGTGATTTGCAGGTCATTAACCAGTCATTACTTCTGTACCGAGAGACTTGCAGGTCATTAACCAGTTGTATAATTCTGTACCGAGTGATTTTCCCGTTATCAACCCTTTTTACACTGGTGTAAGTGCTCACCTGTGAAGAAGCACGATGGCGGAGGTGGTGACTGGGGGAGTGAGACTTGGTCGAGCCCGATGAGGAGCTGTTGATGGAGCTGATGCTGCACATGCTGGACTTACGTTGGAGATGATCCGCTACTGACCAGTCTTTTCTGAGCCTCGTGTCCACGTCCCCGGCCAGATAAAGGAGGACAGAAAGGGACCTCCAGTCCCCATACACTTTTATGTCGGTTAAGGGTAATCCTATGCGGTTGAGGTATGTCGCTCCTCCGCGTCGAATACTGTGGGAGGTGAACACCCCCACCAGCCGGGCGCGGTCCGTCAGGCGTCTGAGAAATTTTGAGAACTGGCTATAGGATATGGCCCGAGATTTTGGACCTGGTTCGGCGAAAAGTGGCGCTGATGGAGGTGTTTTGAAGCGCTTGAAGAGGCGTCGAAGCCAGTAGACCGGGCACAGCAGGGAACCTGGGGAACTAACCACGGGGACCAGGATAACGCGTTGTCCGAATTGGATCGTCTTTGAGGATACTATTTCTAACTGAAGACCATACGATGTGAAGCATGCGGCCTTGCGTTGAATGGTGTGTGCTGATGATGTGATATGTCCGATCCTCAACAGGCAGCGAAAGGCTAGGACTAGGGCGGACCAGCAGATGAAATCCAAGTCGTTTGATAGATCCACGTGGCGAAACATACGTACTAAGTCTTCTGGGTGAATTGGTGAAGATTGATTACATCTATCCCCGAGTAATCGACGTGCACCAAGCATAGTGCATTTTACTAAAAAAGAACCTTTAGCTGATGACTGGTAACCAAAGTAATCGTGGAGGGACCAGATAGCACTTATATAGTTCGTTATTGTCGAGAAGGACAGTGATCGGGATAAGTAGGTGATGTAGAAGGATATTACTTCTGAAGATGCTGGTAATGGAGTGTACTGGAAGATGTGACAGAAGTTAAGATATCTCCTCCAGCGTGATTTCTTCGAGTTCCATGTGGATTCCGCCCAGCAGAAGCTCTGAAGGGTGGCCGTTTCCTTTTGTAATTCCGCCTGGTCTCTCGAATTTGCCTTCTGGGGTTTTGGGTTGATCCTTCCGCGTGTATGATGATGACCTGCAAAAACAGCAGGACACGAATTCAATCGGTACTGTGAAAATCCCTTTGTATTTTCGGTCAGATATACGGGATAAAGAATCAGCGATTATGTTACTTTCTGAGGAAATATAGTGCGGTTTAAGAGTGATATTCATCAAGCACGATAACCAGTATATCTCTCTAATCCATTGCATTCCGGTTCGATTTCGGCTACGCCCCGTGGAAACCATTGATAACACTTGTGTGTTGTCACAGTAAAGGTCAACTGTGGAGTCGCGAAACATATATAACCATCTCTTGATAGCTGTGAGCAACCCCCACAGTTCCAGTTCATTTATGTTTCCCTTATCATACAAGTCGATTTGGGGAGGCATCTCCTGATGCTTACACTTTGTGTCACTGTCATGCCAAAAACCGAAATAATAGTCATGGTCAGCGATACCGCCGAATCCCGATAACGAAGCATCTGAGTAAATGATATGATGTGGTTTATCAGGTTCAACTATGTTGACTGTGCCATTAAACATAGGAAGGAAAGAAAGCCACCAGTTAATATCTTGGAGAAGAACCGTGGTGACACGAACAAAGCCTTTATTTTTCCTTCGGGCTTTTAGTGAATCATAGATTCGACGTGAGAAGGTACGTCCCCCTTTCACTAGTAGGGAACAATGGGCTAGATATCCTGCTGCCTTCTCCAGTGTCTTGTATCGTACTCTGCGTTTCTTGACGATGTAGGTGAGCGTATCCATGATCTTGTTGACTTTTCCTTCTGGAAGGCTTAAGCGCATTGAGGATGAGTTAATGATAACTCCTAGATACTGGGTGATCATGCTAGGTTCCGAGACCTTTTTGTAGTTCACGGCGAAACCTAAATAACGAAGAAAATTAATCACCGTGGTTCGATATGACAGGCACGTATCCCTTGACTTGCCTGAAATAAAGAAGTCGTCGAGATAGTTTATCACAGTGATCCCTTTTGTTTGAAGTAAATACTTGACAATGAAGTCGCTTATCGAGTTGAATATGAAGGGGGCGGATCTTAATCCGAAACATAGCATGTTATCAGTTAAGAAGTGATCCACTCCGTTTAGTCGCCAACTCAGCCCCATATATTCTCGATGATGTGGAAAAATGTGTACATTGCGATAAGCGCTGGCTATATCGACAACACACGTGAAGCAGTCTTTTTCCACCAAGTCCTTGGCATTGTCTATAGATTTGAAATTAAATTTCATTGCTGTTTCGGACATGTGGTCGTTGACGGAGTCGGATGGTCTTGAGCAGTCCGTAATAGGCCTTAATCTCGAGTCTGTCCTCCAGACCGCTCCTATCGCGTGTACGCACCGTGGCTTGTCTTCCGCGATCGAGAGTTTACCCTCTTCGATTTCAGATTTAATCAACTTATCCATTTGTTCTTTCGCGATCGGTTCCAAAATAGATCCGTAGTTCCTGCACTCGTATGATAGTTCAACATGGTCATCTAGGATTTTAAATCCACGGCAGATGCCCGTTAGGATAAAGAAATCCTCGTATACCCGGTCATTGTTTTCACAAACAAGTGAAGCAAACCTACAGGGTTTGAGACAGGTGCGTATCGAGTCTAGTTCTAGGTAACAATCACATGTACCCTGAGCACACTCTCTAAAAATAGGAAAATGACAGTCTGTATACACACGCACAGAACAAATATATTCAGAGTTATTAGAACAACTGGACCTGCAATGGCATTGTGGTTCACACAAGACAAAACTCACCAAATTGGCTGCATCTCGAAGGTTAGCAGGTGTTGTTACTGTTATTTTTCTCGCTGGATCACCATCATTGCTGGAATTAGTGTCATCTGACAACGACATACCTATGATTCCAGATTCTTCCTTTGACAAGGGAGTAGAAGAGTTACACGATTTTGACAAACCATTGTAACACGCGTGCAATTTATGTAAGGCAGGTGATTTATCATCGCGATTATCATTAGATATATGTACGACATTGTGAGTGTTGGTATCCGAATTGTGGCTTTGACCTCGGCTAGGGTCATGACCTATACCTACGTAACTAGCGGCCTGTGTGACAACAGGCTCGCAGTGCAAAACATTGTCCGTGGACATGATTACATCCAATTCCGATTCCCGAGGTTGTGTATTCCGGCGGCTAGGCATGTTATGACTGACACACCGTAGGATACTCTCCGCTTCTTTTCAGGTCGTTGTTGTAGGTGAAATAGATTGTTGATTCACGACCCTGCAAGTGTGTTGAGAATGATTTCCCGCGTAGCATTTTGCGCAGATATGTGGGTATCTGCACGGATTGAAGTGGCATCCTTCCCCGTTAAAGGCCAAACAGAGCGGACGACTGCCAGGTAATTTTGATTCCCGTTGGTTGTTCCTCTTTGTGAAGTTTTGTTTAGCAAAAGGCTTCTTCGTGTCCCTGGCGAACTCTGTACTCAGAAACCTCATTGCTAAAGCCATATCTCCTGCTGAATAAGCCGAGACACCCTGTTTTTTAGCAACCTCCCGTACAGCCTCGTCGTATCTGAGAAGTCCGGAGGTCTGATAAGCCCTGGATGCGGCCTTCTCCGCGACGAAACAGTTGTGCTCTAATAGCCCTTTGATATTTTCCCCTTTCTCATACAACTCCAGCATAAGCTTGGCATGACAAAACCACAGTCTCTCAGATGACATGGGTTTTGATTTTTCCTCGCTGGGAAGAAACCTTTTTAGTTTAAATATTTTCTTCCTACCCTTGAGAGATTTCTTGCTGCGATGATGGTGCTGTCTGCGGTGTTGATGTGGTGAGGAGTCGCTGGAGTTTGAAGACGAACTAGAGGATCCCGAAGTACTCGCTGTGGAGTCGGAGGAGCTTGTCCTAATCCTTGATGACTTTCCGTGCTCCCATGAAGATTTGTCTTTTATTTTGTCTCGGTGCCCCGGTGATGAGTGGCGAGCACGAATATCTCCTGTTGGAAAACGATGGGAAGATCGCTTTCGATGTTTTGATGAGTCGCCAATCGATTCGAGAAGTAAATTCTCTATGTTAGCTAGTTTATCCCGCGTTTCGGTCACCTCCTTCGATAATCCTCGGAATGAGTCGCGCATGGTCGCCATGTTGGATTTCATTTTACTGAGCTCGGTTGTGTGGGTAGATGATCCCGAACGATGAGACCTGGCATTTCCACGCTGTTTTCCACGAACATACCATTCGTCGTGATCGACTTCGTCGTACAACTCGTCATCGTGTACAGCTTCATCGGTCACTTCGCCCGCCTGATCTTCTTCTTCACTGTGAGTCTGGTTTCCCGCCCTTTTTGATTTTGAAAGGTTGGGTGATCCAGAACCATCGTTATCCGTTCCTTTCGCGTTCTCCTTCTTTTTCACCGCTGAGTCACGACTACATTTCTTCCCCGTCGGGGGACTGTGTTTGATACCACATTTTTTACAATGTCTGTGATTAGCCATGAAAAAGAATTCCGGTGTAAAGGTAACGTCTTAGTCAGTAGAGAGTTCAGGAAGCGAGTGAGAGTATCTCAGCTCTGCCGCGGTGACAAGCGGCACTGCGAGCGGTGACGCTGTGGTGCAGGTGGCGCCCTCTCGAGTCAGAGTATAACAGCATCCAATTGTTAGATGCCAGTAAATTCGCATTCAGATTATCACTACATTTAACAGTACAAATACGTCGAATATAAGTTTACAAAAGTACACGGGACCACTATGTATTCAATTCAAGAAGATGACAACTATTTTTACCAAAAGGAAAACAAGTATGATAGTTGCCTTGTAGTTGCAGGTCATTACCCAGTCGTTTAATTCAGTACTGAGTCACTTGCAGGTCAATAATCAGTCATCTGATTCTGTACCGAGTCATTGTATCTCATTAACCAGTCCTTCAATTCTGTACCGAGCCACTTGTAACGAATAATCTGCAGGTCATTATCCAGTCATTAATTCTGAACTGAGTGACTTGCAGGTCAATAACCAGTCGTTTAATTCTGTACCATGCATCTTATTAACCAGTCGTTAATTCTGCATCGAGCGACTTGCATCTTATTAACCAGTCGTTAATTCTGCACTGAGTCGCTTGCAGGTCAAAAACACTCTTTAAATTTTGTAACAGTGATTTGCAGGTCATTAACCAGTCATTACTTCTGTACCGAGAGACTTGCAGGTCATTAACCAGTTGTATAATTCTGTACCGAGTGATTTTCCCGTTATCAACCCTTTTTACACTGGTGTAAGTGCTCACCTGTGAAGAAGCACGATGGCGGAGGTGGTGACTGGGGGAGTGAGACTTGGTCGAGCCCGATGAGGAGCTGTTGATGGAGCTGATGCTGCACATGCTGGACTTACGGGACCCGATGGAGCTGGGCGAGCTGGGCGGCGTCTGCAACACACCGACACAAACTTAGAACCCATATACATCTAAACTTCTTATAAGTCTGTAAACAGATCCTGCTCATGCAGCGAGTATTTGTTTCAATTCCTCTTTATTTCCTCTTACTTGGATTTTCACATTTCACAAACATTTCAGGCTGATTTTCCTTTAATCAACCTATATTTTTACTTGATTAAGATAAACCCCCAATCTTTGAATGAAGACTGGAAAACGGTTTGTTACGACCAAGAACCTTTTTCCTGGTAAAGATGATTTGCATAAATACATCTACATTTAGTGTTTTTGAAATATCCAATAAATCTATATCTCTCCGCTAAACTGCCTGCTTTGGTAAAAAAAGATAATATAAGAAATTATATCAGAGATTAAATAGTTAGAATCTAGTGTTCGACAATTACCGTAAATACATCCATAATCCCTGAAACATTGAGGTGCCCTTCTCTATTAACAAGACGTAATTCATGCAAAGTGGTACCCTTCATAGTTGTGTAGCAATCGTTACTACCACCCTATGAGGTTTTCGCGTGCAGGAAAGACGGTGAGGTATGGCACTAACACGTGTAAAACAACGGTGAAGGTAGTCAGTAAGGTGTCTAGAAAAATGATTACTAATTCTCAGAAATCTTCTAGAATAGAAAAAGTTTACGGAAACCAAAAATGTTCAGAATCAATATGGAGGAACATGAGGCATTCTGACACTCATCAAATACAGGACGGAGCATTTTGAGTTGACAGGTACAGGATGGGAACATTGCAATGAAAAAAAATAGCTGTACACGTTAAGAGTGATTTCTGAATTTATTATCCATATAATAAGAAGTATCTAAAATAACCGTATATAGCCTACAGATTGCTACTGAGTAGGATACAGATAGCCGTCAGCCTTTCAGTAGGATAGGGCTTTTTTTTCGCAAGAAAATAGTACAAAAACGTTGTCTAGATAGCGTTTTCGGAAATGCAATGGACGTGCTCACGTCGAGTAAATATGCTTTTTATCTAACAGTTAATCAAAAGGTGGGTAATAAATACACCATTACCATGATTTTAAACTGCGTGGTCGCAGTCTCCTCGTAGTTGACACTACGCAATACTCCTCGCTACAGCTTGAAGTACAATTACTACACGTCAACTACGCCAACTATTGGGCCACTTAGATCAGAATCATGGTAATAGTGTGTAATAATAATACACAAGGGGGTAGGGGGTGAGTCAGTCTGGTAGCAGGTGTGTGGTGGTCCTGGGAGGGGGCGCTGCCATGCCAACAACGGAGTGTGGCCGTTACCTTAGTTACCTGGAATGACCAGGAAGTACCGTCAGCCAGCTTGAGGTCACGGATGACTTGTTCGGAGGCGGGGGGCAGGCTGTAGGGGTCTCCGGCCTGCATGCACAGCGAGTCGATCACCTCCTGTAGGTGTGTGATCTCAGTCAGCATCGCGATCTCCTCATCCTGGTCAGAAAACATACGTACAACACAGAGCCTCTTTAGTAACGGGTTTTATAGGGTGCACTGAGAGAGAGAGCATAATAAACTTAGTCGTTATTATGTGCATAAACAGAAATCACCTCCTGTAGGTGTGTTGTCTCTGTGAGCATCGCCATCTCCTCATCCTGGTAAAAAACACAAGTACAACACAGAGCCTCTTTAGTAACGGCTTTATCCGATTTTTTCATGGGTGAACTGAGACAGAGCATGATAAACTCAGTCATTATTTTGTGCATAAAGAGAAATCAACTCCTGTAGGTGTGTTGTCTCTGTGATCATCGCCATCTGCTCATCCTGTACTAAGTTGAGTAGGATCAGTTGGTAAATCATTGTATATCCACCTATGTACATAAGGAAGTTCAGTAACTCTCATCAGAATTTAAGAAATGTCTCAAAAATACAAATTTTTCTATAAAAAAAAAACCAAAAAAAACTTAACATCAGAACTTTTTCTAAAAAAAAAACCAACAAAAAAACAGATAAAAACAAGACGATGTTTTACTACCTATATTGAGAGCAGGTAGTGGGCCAACTAGACATCATGCACATAAACAACGAACACCATTATGAAAGAGAACGATCTCTTTCACAATCTCCTCTTCTAGCACAAAGACACCTTTGTTCATATCAATCTTTAATGTTGTCATACTAGAGCTCCTAATTACATACTGCGACTCTTCAAACTGACACCACATGACACCAGTCTCTGGCGGCATCAGCCTCTGCCCAATCTCCCCGCCAGGAGGTGGTGAACAGGATGTAGTTCACGCAAGACTCACTAGGGGGCGTACTGACGCGGTAAAGTACACCAGGTGGCGCATGGTGACACCAGCATGTAGTGGACAGAGTGGTAGCTCTGTGTAATGACCTGTCATTGGGTCTCCATCACAGCATGGACTGCTGGAAAATATGCATCGTCAGCCTTAGGTTTCAATGCCATTCTTTTGGGGCAATTTATTCATTTAATTGTTGTTTCGGGGACACTAATTGGATACAAGAATAATAAAGCTACTAGTCTTTCCCTCCGATGTATTTCTTGGGTTACAATGCTTCCTTTTTTTGTAATTTCTATTGATAAAGTAACTTCCTAAATTTTCTGAAATATAAGCCAACATGTTCTCATTTCTCTCCTCTATCACACGCACGCACACGCACCAAATATATATTCAAATATCAACCACGTTATATGTATAAAAATTATTATCCAATTGTATTATCGTCATTATTCAATCCGTGACTGTTCTTGTTATTAATCGTCACTTGTTTATCTCTCACATAGTTACTTGGTTACCGCCGCGGCTACGGGTAACCTGGTTACCAGGCTCGATAACGGTTAATTGCTACCTGCTGCTACAGGTATCGGACGTGTTTTAGTCTTGAACATGTTTTCTCGTTGTTTTTCCTTTATCGCATCGACATGGGTCGTGCTAGGAAAAATACATATGCCTCGTTTAATTACTGAGGCATTAACCCCCCCCCCCCCCCCACCCCCCACCCCCACGCCTCCGTTACATTCCTCCTTCATGGCACAATGTTTTCCGTGTTTAACCTAATGTTTGAGGCTCACTCACCACGACAGGCTTGAGACAGCTGATGAAGAGACAGAATCGGTTTCGTTCCTCGATGAGCGCCGTCCTCACGGCGTTCTTCTCCGTCTCCTCGAGCATCATGAACTTGTCGTTGACCTCCTGCAGCGCCGAGTCCAGCTTGTTCTGCATGTCGTTCTTGCCTAGAACGGAGGGCACTGATCCTGTTAATGGGCCACGCCAGACAGCCAGGTCTGCGGTGGCGATCTCTGTCTCTCATCGCCCCTCCTCCGCTCGGGAGGTGGACGGGGCACGGGGGTGTGAACAAAACGCCCCGTGCGAACTCACATCTAGGCACTAAGGCTAGAGTAGAGACTACGCCGGGAGACATCCGCAGGCAAAACTCAACGACAACCCAGGAGAACAGACCAGGCAAAGGGGTGCATTGAACAAGGCTTAAGGAGCAAAGGTCATATAGCAATTGGGGGCTGTTGCATAATATGGACATTAAAAGACGAGCGACTTAAGATAACAGTACAAATATCAGCAAAAAAAACTTCTCTAATTTGCCTGTAAGTTAATATTGGTTAGTATGATGCTAATCTGAGTTATAGCATTTTCTAATGCTTTTATTTATACTTTAATTACAGTAAGATGTGTTTAAAGATCGTTCCCACAGACTTATGATCCATGTAGTAAGACTAGCTGGGGTCACATTAAGGTCTAGGTAATTTTACACAATAGCTTTGTTATTTTAGATGTATGTAATTGTAAATGACGTAACTACCATGCATTAACTTTGACATATGTATCCGATGAATGGTAGGATATTTGAGCAGATCCTGGCCAAATAGTAGTAGAAAATTTTATAGAGGTGTATTTTGACACGGAAAAGGCACTAACTTCCACATATCTTTACACTCAGCGGCAGTTCCCACAAATAATTTGGTTAGAGTCGTCATTTAATACCCGTAATGCAACAGTCCACCTGCTAACCACAATTGATAAATGTAATTAATCAGACAAGGGTTGATATTGTAAACCAACTTAATATAGGAATATATCACTTAAAGTTGTTAATGTTATCTAGAGTTCTCAAATATAACGCATTCGTATAATTTCTAATAAAGTCTGGGAATGTAAACTTGAATATAATACTATGGTCTCATGCTGCATTGTCAAGATATTAATGAATGTAGGAATAATTTTCATTCACAGGCCATAATAGATAGAATTCACAATGCTCTGTTGGATGAACTAATATAACTGCATAATAATAAATAGTTGATTTCACCGCAGTAACATACTTCCTCTTAGACTAATTCAACTATAAAAACTAAAAGATGAAAGAGTATGTGAATAAATTTCATGCCGAAGTAGAATTCTAGAGAAATGATTGGATCCTGTGCTGCTACCCTCACCCCTGCCCTGATCTGATTTTGCCTTCAATGCGGGGTGTTATGAGGTTAACTAAACAGTGAGATTTCTCACTATCTATGGCTTAGAGCCGCCGAGATTGTTGTACCCTATTGTATTGCTCACTTTACCCACTAGTTGTCATCGTGTTCTCGTCGTTTAAAATCATTTGAAAATCTTATGAAAACAGACTATATCCCGTTAGAAGTTTTTGAGGCCAGGAATTACAATGCGGCACTTTTTATCCTATACATTTCCACACCCACCCATTGCTTGACATTTTGTCAGTATGTCACTATCAATCAGAGGCATAAATGCCATATACTAGAGGGATCTTAAGGTTATATATCACTGTCATTTTCTGACTTATCCTTTTCCACCAAATTGAAATTTTAATGCTGAAACGGTACCTATTCCTATGTTGCATACAGCATACCGTATACCCCGGCTACTTTACATTGACAACCTTCATAGTTCTATGTATTGTATGGAAGAGAGGTGCAGCAAGGGAAAGGGCTGGCAGTAGCATACCCCGCACCTCCTATGCGTTACTCATGCGTTACTTACCTTTACGAACTTTTTTCTGCAGTCTCATTGTATCAGAGGATGCTTTCTTTATCTCCGTTCTAGCCTTTTTATATTCTATGTAAAGGAACAATGAAAGAAATATAGAAAGATAACATTAGTGATTGTTTAAGTGAGAAGTTTATCTAATTTCCATTAAAATATTGGCTATGTGACTTTAATTCTAAACTGATTATTTCAATGCCAATTTTCATACTTGGGAGGTCACATCTAGGGTACTGTATCTAAATGAATTAGACATCATGATTTTTTTTTAAATCCATAGAAAAACCATAGTACATGTTCTTTGGAACGTCGCCATTCGAGTACGGTATCGAGATACTAACGAAAATGTTCATGGTTTCTCATATTTCCAAGGATGTCAGTTGGGGACATACAAAATAGAAGAAATGTCTTTATGTGGAATTTACTGCCCCAGAATGACTGAGAAAACATGAGAAACACATTGTTATTGGCCATGGAATTGGGCTGGGGTGTATGGAGGTTTGAACCACTGTTTATTCATGTGAATGAGGCCCAATTTATACCCTCTTTGCTTTACAAAAGAGAAAATAATTTCATAAACTGAAATTGAAAACAAGGATTTCCTTGGAAAATAAGAAAACTAGCTTCTCTACAGAACGGTGATCGACCCACAGCACTATATTTATCAGCATATTTCGGTCTGAATACTTTCGTTGGTGGTTTTCATGCTTTGACATTTGTAGCGGCGTATTTAGTCCTGAATGGTTCCCGCCTCAGTGTCGTCTGCTCAGACTTCCAAGTCTGGTCAAATGTCGTCTGCTGACAGAGATGAAAGCTCTCACCTTTAGCATGGTCTTTGTCCAGTTGTACCACAGTCTTCTTCCATTCTTCCATTCGTTCCTGTAGCGGATTCACGCACATGTCCAATATCGAGCTGAAACAACATTTACATTCATTAACTTTTAGCGGTCCCTTTATGCTGAACATGGACATGGATTCTATTTCTGTCTCGACCTAAGCGACAGAAGCAACACCTGAGGACGATTGACACTTTCTGGTTATGAATGAACACTACATAACATAATGTTCACCAATACTTCTCCGCCTCTATTTCCGCTTGGTTTAGATTCAGGGATGTCAGTTGGGGTAAGAAAAAGTGTACATCTTCATGTGAACTTTCTCGCTTGAGATAGACCGAGAAAGCATAGAAAACATATCAGTATTAGCTATGGCATGGGTCTGAGAGGAGGTTCAAACCACTGTTTTACTGGCATGAATGAGGCTCAATTAACAATCTTGGTTTTACCAAAAGAAAAATAATTCAACATGATGAAAATGCATAAGTGGAAAACTGTCATCTCTGTAGAATGGATGTGATTTTACGCCATAGCAACCACCTGCGTAATCCACTTTATAATTATAAGTATTGTACAAGCTAGTGAAAGTTGAGGTTTAAATAATAACAAAGAGACGGGGGTGGGGGTAACAACAATAAAACAAAAACGGGTTCCAATAAGAGATTAAGAAATAACACAGAATGCTCTTTGGTTTCGCAAAGTCGGTTCAAGTCCTGAGGTCCAGTGGTAAATACCACTTCTCCAACGAATAAGGAATCTATTTAATTAGAGCACTTATTGTAGGTTTTTCATCACCTTTCCTGTTGATTAATGCCCACCCGTTGTTTCCTGAATGTTTTCTAATGCGTCGGTTTCAAGAGCAACTAAAAGTGTTGTCGAAATCTTGAGTTCTCATTTGGACAGTTTTCAGAATCGGCATCTTTAAAATTCAATTTGGGAGTTCGCCATTTCTTATCGTCACTGGCCTCTTTCTCCCCTTTCCCTTCAAAGGGCCCCTCGATCCCACTCTTTGTCAGCAGTTCTGTTTTTAATAGTGAACTTTGCGATCCGCGCCGCCTGTTGACGAGTTTCAGAGCAGACGCTTCATCTCTGTTCAAACAGGGGATCTGACTGCTGGCGCCACCTCGGAAGAATGGGGGAAACTCGTAGAGCTCTGCCACTCATTTTGTACTCACTGCATTTTATGTTTTTCAGACCAATCTAACTTCACATTGGGAATGCATAGGCTGATGAGACTGAGTGCCCATTGGTTTTGTTTTGTTTTGATTTTTAAGAAGAATTTATTAGGGTAAATCATATATGATACTCAAGCTCGGCCTTGGCCATTCTGCCGCTTGGTCCCTCCTATGTCTATGATACATTACTGTAAAAAAGACATTTCAATCATTTCAATCATTTTTGCTACCTCGGGACTTTCTGTTATTGAGTCAAGATTCGCCCTTCAAGATACGATCCCTCAAATGATATATTTATAATAAATAGACATGTTTCAACGTGTTTCTTTAACATGTTGATTTTGACTGCCAAACCTATAAAACCACCGAACGTTAGGTAGACTTTCAACACTAAAAATGATAGCAGTATTAATAAAGGCTTGTGTCATTCTGATGTGAGGGACGACCTTTGTCCACAGCGTATTTCTTTTAACAACTCCACCATTCCTGGTTCATTGATTCTGGCACTGATTGATGGATACATAATCAGCAGGGTTGTTTACATTTCTCAGTAAGCAGACGACATTTTAAGCTCAGCGCTCAGTTGCATTTCTGTTTTACTCTGGTCTTTCTGTCTAAATTCGGCAGTCGGCTTTATGGTCAAAATACCATCTGTTCTGTGAGCATGAAAATACCAACTGGTTTTAAATGAAAACCTTGTCCTTAAAGTCCTGTGCGGAATGGATCTCAGCTGTTAAAAGTTCACATCTGAACTGCTCATAACGGATAGCTGAAATCGGCAGTCAATAATTGCCACCCGTGTTCTCATCCGCGCGGGCGTCTATCTTCGTAATGTGAGTAGAAAAAGACTTTAACAAAAAAACAATCTGCCATGCAGCAAAAGAAACATTACTGAATATGTTTATACTTTATCTCGAACCGAACTAAAACTAAAAAAATACTGCTTTTATGATACAGTCCCAGCGTTCGAAGTTACCGAAGAAACGTTGTAAAACAGGAGGCGTTTCTAAACGTTCAGAACTCAAGGCCACACAGAGCTCAGAGTCTCCCACTTACACTAAAAGTGTGAGAGTATTGATGTCGCTATCATCTAATTACCAGCCCGCGTGCTATTTCTTGTGGCGGGTGGTATCGCGAGCCGTACTTTGAGCGGGATGTAAAAAAGAATGTCGTCTGCTCTTGTGGTACACAAAGGTCAAAGCGGACGGCGAGTGCCAAGAGGCGGGAAACCTGCATGTCGGAGAGATAAGAGGCCAGGGGTGGGTGGTACATGCAGGGACGTTGTGCTAGGACGGGGGTGGAGGTAGAAGAGAGAGGGAGAGGCATAAAAACGCGGCCCGATGCGACCCGTGCATGCAGCCTTCTCATAAACAGTGTACCAGGCGATCCCCGGTTACTTGGATACCGCAGTTGGATCCTCCGTTTTATTGTCAATGTTATGATCACACATGCTTTGTATGTGTGTCTGCGTGTATACCCTGGAAGCGACCTAGTAAACACCCTGTATTCTCCTATAGACCACTGGCAAAGCAAACTGGTAAACATAACGTGTTTTGCTGTGGACCACTAGTTAGGCAGACTGGTAAACACCCTGTGTTTTCCTATAGGTAATGTAGGATGGTATTCAGGGTGGGTGCTGTAGGTGGCGCTACCGCATTACTAGGTATAAAAAGACATGTTATCACATTGTAGTGATACTGTATACGGCCAGAGGGTAATCACATATTACAAATTACATATTACAAATAGTTCTACATCCACGCCAACTCACCAGGAATAGACTATACTTGTTACCTATATATACATATAGGATATGGGTTACCACAGAAACCCCTCCTCTTCCCTTGACAATCTTTACTCTCACAACAAGAGGGTCTATAAACCACTGGCCCTCTGGTCATTCCCGCTGCTCGGGTAGTATAAAGTGAGTAGTATAGGGCGCAAAGAGTCTGGCCCAGGCATCATAACATCCTCGCATATAAAATATACAGCAGGGGGTCCCCAAGTGAGCAGAGATTGTACCCAATATAAGGAGATAGTCTTACATTAGTCATACAAAACGCATCCTCGGGGAGAAACGTTAAAACCATGCCTGCTGCTTTCCTCTTAGATTCAGAACTGATCTACTACAGATAAAAGGAATCCTGCTTTGACCCTGGTATTCATGTTCTGCCCTCAATATCTATAGCCCGAAAAATGAAAACACGATGTTGTCATAATCGATCTACCCTTTTTCTTCTTGGTTATGGAGGTTTTCATTATTAAACTTCTATGGATACGTGGGCTTACCCCGACACTCAGCACTCAATACTTTCTGAAGGCCATTGTTTGGACTATGAGGTCTAGAGAAAAGAAGGTGCAACGCTCTCTTTTACCAGCAGGAAATTATTGCGCTTCTATTAAGCCGCATTAACAAAACTTTATTTTTGTTTTATGGCCTATTTGGGCAGCAGCTTCTTGATAGAGAGTTTGCTTATTGTTTAACGTCTCAGTGTTCATAGAAACCAATTCTCTACAGAAGGGCACCTCGAGAAACCCTTAGGGAAGGTATCTAACTATGGTTGTATAGTTTTTAACCAAACATCTACCCGATCACGTGGTGGGGCATGTTGGGTGAAGGGCCCATTGGTTTCTGTGTAAGGTCCATAAAAAACAGTTTTCAAATTCCACAACATACAGCTTACAGTGCCGCTAGTAAACAAAGAGGTCATAAACTCGCCGATGTTATAGTGTATAATATATATTTACTTCTAAACTGACCATGAATAACATACGTAAAATATAAGGCGTATTTTCAGTAGCTATGGATCGAATATAGTTCAGATTCGATCTCACCTCTAAGACTGACTAATTGGTGGCAATTTGTGACATCATCTCCCATTGAGTATTTTTTCTATGATACTCTATGCACGTTGAGTACGGGTTTCCAATGTTAAGTCTATGGGAACAAAATATCAGAGGTGAAATAAAATGCCACACTGGCTATCATTCCCATACGAATACAGCTCACGTACTACAGACACCTCAGGGGCATGCTCCTCCACTCACATGACGATGAATCCATCGGCACTCTAACCCAACACAATGCGCTGCTGCTACTTCTGGTTGCTATGATACACGCGCCTCCAGGGGCTATGGCGGGAACAAAGGCTCCAGGGGCTGCACTGGAGGAGACAAAGACGCGAGGCTCCAGAGTATGGCAGAGTACACACTGCCTGCTGCTTGTACGTACAGGAGTGGTAGCAAGGGTAAAATGTGTGACTTGGGTGCAGGAGAATTAGGTTCGAATACAATTCACTGAACAGTGCATATTGTTTTTGTGTTCATTGGCACAGATTTGATCTCCCCGCGATATGACATTGCAGCGTGGCCGACGTTCCGCTGGGAGCCTACTGGACGTAGCTTTCTAGAAAAATAGGTTCTACTCGCACAAACAATTGCTGCTTTGTGGACGGATAGTATAGTATTTAATGCAGTCATATAACGCTAAATGTTATCGTATCCTTGTTATTGCCGTAAATATCTAACCATAATTTCAATTCAAGACGCACTCCCCAAGAGATTTCCCCCAAATACTAAAGCAATGGCAATGAGACGTTTTACTTTCCCATTGGACCAATTAAAAAGATAGTTTATTGACCTCGCACAAAAGATTTTAGTTACAACTGTGAGTGCTAATAAGATAATCGTATATCATAGAGAGAAATCAATTTCTAGGCAAAATGGTGAAGATAAAATACTTGTGGTGCACTGCCTTGGCAGTCAGATCCCTTCAGCTTCTCTCCCATCCCTCTTCGTAACCTCTCTCCTCTAGTGAGCGCAGGGGGTGGGGTGAGGCCCCTGGGATGGATTGCTGCAGGGCAAGGACAGTCGAGCATCTTTATCTTTTTATCCATGATCCATTTGGGTTGTGCAGTGGGTGCATCGCGGCTGGTGATACAATAGGGTACAATGTGCGGGTAGGACGAGATTCTCACCCCTTTCCCATTCAACCCCCATGGTTGCAATCCTACAGAGGGTTGCGGTGCGTGTGGGATCCCTTACTGCTATTCTACCCCTCCCCTCTGCTCTCAATCCCCCACACAAAGGAATTGCTCACACACCAGGCTGAGGTCTCACGGGGGTGGGTTTTAGCGTTAATTCCTGGTCGCAGGTGTCCTCCGTGCGAGCTGCTCATATGAGTGTATTTCACAGTGAGCCACTCGTTACCCTTAATGAGCCAGGTGACAGATAATGACTGAGTAGATGATGTAACTTCACCATAAAACGATTAAGGCTCGACACAAGCCGAACCATCACCATCACCTCCAACCACTGCTATACGGGACAGAGCCATTGCTAGTTCATGAAGCAGTCACAAGGTGTTTGAAAGGACAACATGGCGTCCTTGAGATATTTGGGGTGGCGGGGGCATAATGGAGGCGTCCAGGGAACAATACCTATTTGCCATATACGGGGTTAGATGCGTGGTCACTACAGTCGACAGGCTGTGATGAATCAACATTTGGGTCACGTTATACTGTAAGACTTCGTGATTAGCATTTTGATCTATGAATCTTTGTCCTCCTGATCCCTTTGAACATGATCTAATGATAAGATACACTCAGTAGGAGGAGGCTCATCGGGGTGAGCCAGGGCTGGAAGGGTTAAATCTGCCGAGGCGACTCTCGAGTAAGTGGTAGGTGAGGTTTAGAAACAAAGTGAGTTCCGCTACCGGTCATCATAAGCATTAGCCTGATTAGGTATAGATCTACGGTTGTGGAGTGAACTCCTATTCCTACAATAACATCCGCAGGTGGGTGTAGAAGGGATATGCTAGCCCCCGTTCGAGGCCTGAGGGCACATGGCCTAATGTCAGAAATCTGGGGCAGTAAATAGGATTGCCCGCTGCCCCAACGGGGTACCTGCGCAAGGCGAGGTGGGTGTCCTCCAATGGGCGGTGGAGAATGGTGCTGGGTGGTGGCATGGCGGGTATTCACCGATGGGCGGTAGAGAATAGTGTTGGGTGGTGGCATGGCGGGTGTCCACCAATGGGCGGTAGAGAATGGTGCTGAGTGGTGACATGGTGGGTGTCCATCAATGGGCGGTAGAGAATGGTGCAGGATGGTGGCGTGGGGGTCGTGAGGTGAGGTCATTGACGCGGACTGGTCAGATTTACGACCGCTCCCCACTCGCCCCGCTCAAAGCCTTCTGTCTGGAAAATGGAGGGTGGTGTGAGGAATGGCTTCATTATTTACCATTTACCCCACACTCCCCGGTTCTCCCCTTCTCCCAATGGGGTACGTCTTGCACGCGCTGCGCTTGTGCGAAGGATCCACGTGTGTATGCGTTGGAGGCAGAGTCGGGGTGTGAGTCACCCTTAGACACTCGGCGACACGACCACCACACACTGCTCACATCCACACCCCTCCACTCCCACCCCTGCCGATGTACCTTTCCGAGGTGTCGTCCTTCGAGAATTTACCAAGTACCAGTGAGGATAAATATAGGGAAGGACAAGGCTGGGGCATATCATGGTGATCCTTCGGGAGTGCTCCTTAAGGAGATTCTCTAATGCAGCCCTCAGATTCATGTTTTAAATCGATATCCAATTAACTAAATTCCCCATGACTTGAAAATTACCATGTCCTGATAAATTATCGTAATAACATATTTGTCTAGCCTTTGTGATGGCATAAACCATTCACATTATAAACGTTACAAGAGACAAACCATTCACATTATAAACGTTACAAGAGACACCTCCTGGCGACCATCCATTTGTTTATTTTCTTTTGTAATTGTTTCTTTGATTGTGGTTTAACATCCCATCTCACACCACCACCCACCACCATTCTCTAACCCCCAAACAGGTTCACACTGAAAGCCAATTGGATTCAAGATGGCGGACACCCAGGTCTAACATCAGAGTGGTCTATAGGACAGGCTCTAATCTATGACGCCGTAATCGTCTCCTCCATGAAGCCTCTTCTCTGCGGGGATCTGCGGTAACGTAATACGACCCGTCAAGGTGTGCCCGATGAATCTCGCATCCACATTGCGCGCGAACCGAAAGTAAATGTCGTCTGCTGGCAATGTAAGAGAGACGCAGGCGAGAACACACCATCTACTAACCAGACGTGGAAACTATGTTGTTGGCAAGGACAATGAATTCCATTGAGTGAAATCAAGAATAAAAATAAAGCTAGTCAATTTTACTAAGCATAATTTTCTCACTTTGGCAAAATACGTGAAAATACGTACACGTATGGGCAGCAAACGAGCATATTAATTTGTTTATTTTCTTTTGTAATTGTTTCTTTGATTGTTTATGGTTTAACGTCCAAGGGAACCCTGAGGGTGTTTATAGGGAACATCAATTTTCTTTTGTGAATCAGACTATTCCAACCCTGTGATGAAAATTGTTACAGTTTCGGCCAAGTCCTAAAAATTTCGCTGTAACCGAACCTGAGCAACCCTAGAAGGTGCAGATAGACAGACACATGCTGGTAATCAGCTAGCGTAGCGGTATGCAGAGCGCGTGCCTCCGCATCGCACATCACCCCCCCCCCCCCCCCAACACACACACTATCATCCCCCGAAAAACAGAATGAAAATTCCCCACACTGATTCAGCAAACAAAAACGTCTATCGTCACAATTTCATTACATTCGCCCCACACGACCCAGTCTTGTGACAGATGGGGAGAATGGGGTGGGGGGGGGGGGGGGGTGTTCCTTCCTTCACCCCTTCCTCCCCTGTGGGGGTATTTAACCCCGGGTGTGAGGGAGGAGGGGCGTTAATCACCGTCACATTTGATTTAGTGTGTCTTTTTTCCCTCCATATTCTACCGTTTAAAGGCACACCGGACAACTTAGCGTGTTTTTACTCACATATAAAAAAAACCATGTCATTTTCTTCAAACAGAGTATAATGAATGTATGAAATTACACATAAATTAAAATTTTGAAAACCCATAGGCCACCGTCTTTGATCTTAAAATAATTGAAGAAAACTATATTTTTCAGTATGATTCAGTCAAATGTAAATTGGACTAAAGTCGATGATATACCATATTTCTCTCATTTGGTATTAGAATAAATCAAAGGAGTTGTTTGAATTGATAATTGTCAGTATTTCAGAAATCACCGGGTGGCGCCACTGTATCATGTAGGATATGCCTTTAACCTAATGTGATGATGGAGTAACTACAGCAGTGATCCATCATCCCACACACTACGGCCTCGATTCAACAGTCCAGGGCGGGATGTTTTCAGGTCATGTTTTTCATACAAGTCTCCCTTCCACGCTCCCACCGTGACTAGTTGGGGTCGATGAAGGGGTAAATCTGCAGAAAACGAGCAGTAATTGACGTAATATGCGCGCCTCTTCAGAGTCCATGCTCCTTTTTAACGAATTTTACAGGAAAAAACCAAAATGCTCAAGTATTAGATTAATTCGACAAAGATCGATGTTCCACCTACATTTATCGGGTTTCAAGCATTTTCGACAGTGTCTGTGATTAATTAGGCCTTAAAATGCGAGTCCGCGTAAAAGAAAATGTAATTTGAATATTTGTTCAACCTTCTTCAACGAACATAAATTCATACGCTGTCCAAAACAGGGAATATTTTGAAGATACTGAGTGGGGAACGTTCAAGCCAGAATTGATGTTAATTGACAGATCAGTAGTTCTTAAAATCTCACCCAATTTCCGGATATAATCCAATTTGTCACCCCTTCTTTTTAGACATTAAACTTTGCCTAAGTTTTAAATCAACGTTTCTGAACTTGCCTTTCCAATAACGTCTGTGAAGTTCTTCTTTTTCTGCCTTTTCAAAATGAGTTTTCAAATTTCGTTATTACCTGAGTTGAACATTGCCCATTAACTGTTGAGATTAAATTGAATCATTTCTAATTCGTAAATCTATACCCGGACGTCAAAGTGAAGGAAAAGCTAAATAAAGGACAATGATTGGAGTTGATTTCAATGGGGTTTACACAGTTGCAATCACAGTCAAACCACACTCATGAGCAGTTCAAATATCACTTATCACTAGACGCATATCCCATCTATTGTAAATAGTTGGAATCCTATTACAATGAAATCATCTTTATTTGCAAGAAACCAATGCCTCTCAATAAATTCAGGGATGTCAGTTGCGGTAATGAAAAATAGTGGAAATGTGTTTTAAGTGGAATTTACTGCCTGAGATAGACTGAGAAAACATGGAAAACATGTTGGGGGTGGGGTGTGTAGGAAGGTTTGAACCACTACGTGAATGAGGCCCAACTTATTCTTTCACAATTTTAACTATCCTATGAATTTCATAAACGGAAAATAAAAACAAGGACTTCTATGGGAAATAGGAAAACTGTCATATCTAACTGAAATAATCTTTATTTGGGAGCAATGAATGCTTCTCATTAATGAAACTCTGTGTTCTGTTCTCACCTGGTAAAGATCTTCAACTTCTGCTCGATACTGCGGTGTCGCATGCACAGCCTGGTGAGTGCCGAGCCGATCTCTCGTGTCGCACCTACGGGGGGAGGAGAAGAGAAGAGCCGTTAGATTCAGTGAGCTACTCCACACGTAGACTTGCTGAAGTCTTTAATCATAAACATTCCATACATGATTAAAGAATATAAGGATAAATTATATTACAGTATGTGACCTTCCCCTGACTGGCCCAGGAATCATGGTAGAATGTTGCTTCTCTTAACCTCGAATATTATTTGCAAAATTGTGCGATAGATCAAAAGATACTTAACACTGTGACGTGACATAAATGATTGAATTTTTGACACGATGAATGTGTCTCTATATGTAAAGTCCTGTAACGTGCTGTATTGTTTATTTTGGGAAAGAATTGAATAACACTGGTTAAGCCGGCGAACTGTGTGTCGACATGTTTATTGATCAAATAATATTTTGAAAAAAAAAACTCCGGCGAGGACGCTGGGGTAGAAGGAGGTACACAGGACTGAAGCCAGTCTACTCAACACGCGGCAAAGGGGTGAGGGCCTAACTAGGTCACCGCGCGCCAGGAAATAGGCCCACGTGCCGAGAAATGGCAGGAAATACCAGGAAAACCAGCGAGATGTGGACCACAAACACAAGGGGTGGAAGTTTGTGGACGCTGGTAATGGCAAATGAATAGGAATATGAGAATAAGGCGAGTGACAGGGAGGAGACCAGGGAAACACGTATTAGATCACAGTGGTTAAAAGTCAGTGCGATTTAAAAAAACATGTATATATTTTACATCCATGGACTCTATTCTCTTTAATCTATAAACCCATTATATAGACGGTTTTATCTTTCTTATCGTTTTTTAATGGAAAGACATTTTAGAAATTCAACTTGCTAAATTCAAAGCTCATCTTTCTAGAATTAATCAGACAGTTCTAATGTGGCATAGCTGGATGTAAGATGCGACGAGAATTTTCTCAATGGTTATGATAAAAAATAGAACAGTATTGAAAACAGAAAATCCATTTTTTATGTGGAATTTACTGCCTCAGAAAAACTGAGAAAATATGAAAATACATCAATGTTGACCCTGGAATATTGCTGAGAGTGTATGGGGAGGTTAAAACTATTGTTTTATGGGAGTGAATGAGGCTCTATTTATATTGTCTTTGTTTTATACAAAAAGATAATTCTATAAACTGGAAATAAAAACAAGGATTTCCATATAAAGATCGACAAGTGCCATCCCTGCATAAGCAACACACTGTTGAACAAATTGTGATTTCTGTCCTAGGACATAATTCTACCTGCGAATACCAATGGACTGGTTACCGCGGCAGACTCGGTGTGAACGCCACAGGGCGGCCGGGCCTGGGACCTGTCCAGTTAGGTACAGAATTCTGTAGCTCGCTCGTGTGACTCCACTAGGCCTACATTCATGTACACCGTCTGGCGAGTGTCGGCTGCTCTACAGATTGTCATGCCGGGTGATAATCAAGAACCAGGGGCCTGTTTAATAATTTAGGGTCCTACATGAACACCCTTCTCGGTATGCCAGCGAGACCCAGGGACGATGTGGGTCAAATTTGTGAAACATTAATGAATGATCTTTGGTCAGGTAGGACTGTTTTGGCGAACGAGTTTGAATATTATTAAACGATAACCCTCGTACGAGGTCTGCTTGTACTCTGTACATTCGTAGGCATATTCAACAGACTCCAGGATTCATGGGGGGAGATGAGCGTGAGGGGCACGAGACAGAGAGATGACAATAACGGCCATAACGACCTCGAACAGTGGCCCTGAGTGAACGTCCATCAGTGACCGCAATCCACCTAACGACCACAAGGGCACAGGACCTAGCACTGCCACGTTATCGTCGGTCCATGGCCAGTTGGGTACTAGCAATACCCTGTCTGTAAAGGTCTGTAAGTTAGATTCCCAAAAATGATATAGGAAAACTTAAATTTAGTTAGTGTGGCTAAATGGAGTCGGTAATAAGAACGAGGTGAATATTCCCGATCCTTTATGCTTTTTCTCAGAGCACAAACACGACAAGGCAAGAAATAAATGCTATACCTCCCCCAAAAAACATCATGACGCGCTCGTGAACCGCTCAGGCCTGCAGACTTGATGGTCGAGCGGCTCACGCCCCCTCATATCTCTACACTGCACCACTCTGTGCCACCAC
Organism: Alentia gelatinosa; assembly: GCA_950022655.1. Lineage (NCBI taxonomy): Eukaryota > Metazoa > Annelida > Polychaeta > Phyllodocida > Polynoidae > Alentia > Alentia gelatinosa. The sequence continues at coordinate 49,139,877 of OX465585.1, forward strand.
TATCCCATCAAGTCCAATCATAAGCAATCATCCATCATTGCCACTGATTGGCTGGTGCAACCCGGGAGAGGCTAAGATCCTGCGGTGTTAGGGGCGCGTAGGTGAGGGAGGTGGTGTTAGGGTGTTGTAGGGTACAGGGGACGGGATGCAAAAGCTGCCCTTGCAGAGAGGGTTTTTTAATCGTGACTGTAACCCCGAGGTTAGCGGTATGATAAATTAGCTATCCGTGATTCATACCTTTAATAGAAAGTTCATGCTAGTAAAAGTGGTTTAAGCAATGGTAGGAAATTGTTATAACTTGTTTAGTGATAAGATTTAGTCCCTCACTCTCTTATATCTATGAGGCATTGATAGAGTTACCTATATTTAGACTGGTGTGGGGAAATGCCTCTATATGAAGCCTAAATCATTTAACTTTGATAAAACGAGTGGGTTTCAAATTAAGTGTCCTTCAGTTATACTGAGTGAGCAACTTACTGTACGGGTCGACCCCTTTTCCCAATCCTGGTATTTTGTCCCCATAGACTTAACAAAGGGAACTTGTACTCAACACCCATAGAGTATTGTAGAAAAATGGGCGATGATGTCACAAACGTTAGCCAATTAGTGATAGGGATGAGATAAAATCTGAACTACACTTGATCCATAACCACTGAAAAAATTCTATTCGTTTTGGTTTGCTGTGTAATCTCTCTCGACTTTGCCTCTACAACCCAAACTCATGGCATATTTTCAGCGGCTATTTATCTCGGTGCAGTTCCTTCTTAATACCTCCAGTGAGGGTAAATATCACCACCCACCTCATACTCAGTGAGCAGCTCACGCACCAACCTATCTGCAACTGTTTCCCCCTCCCCTTAAGTCCTGGTATACAGCCATCAAGTACCCCTAGCCCTCCTTGCCATCTCGTAAATTCTCTTTCACTCTTTTTTATCAGTGTAGAGCTAATAAATTCTCTTTGTATATCTCTTTTTTTGTTTGCCCGTGCCTGGCTGGTACTGGAGAGGGTGGTAAGGATGGGGTGGGGGTGCCGGCAAAGTGAGCAGGAGGAGAGGTCTATATCCGGCGTGTTATGATTTATTCATTGAGCAGCTCCTGTGGTGAAGACTTTGAGTGGGTTTAGTACCAGGAGCAGCTAGGAAAATGGTTTATAGGTTTATAGTATAATCTTTTTAGTACAGTAGAACCCAGTGCGTGGAATGGGACACAATCAAATGTGTGCCGTAGCACTGGCTTACTAAGGTTAATGGCACACATATCTCCCCAATAAGATACAAATCTGCCGTTTGAATGATACCATCGATATTACATCCTGATTGACAACTATTGCACAGACTTGGTTGATTATGATTACGTGTAAAACTAGCATCAGATTTACAGGTGTAACATCGATCTTATCGCCTTAGAGCAGCATATGCGGTATTTTGACATTTTTCAAAATAAATCTAGAATAAATGTTCTCTAGAGATTCCGCGTTGTGCAAAACAATATAAAAGTGCAACTGCACGCCATATGACAGGCTTTAAATATGCAAGATATGCAAATTATAGAGATGTCAGTGAGTTCTGAAGAAAAAGCCAGATAATATCCCCATCCTGATTATCCCCACAATTTATCTTTAATATCAGGGATGTCAGTCAGGGGTCAGGAAAAAAACAAATAGTTTGCATGTCCAATTTACTGCCTCAGAGAGTCTGTGAAAATATAATGCAAAAAACAAATCATGATTGGCCATGGAATGGGGCTGGGGTGTGTAGGGAGGTCTGAACCACTGTATATTGGTGTGAATGAGACCCAATTTATTTTCTCTTTGTCTTACGCAAGAACATCATATTATGAATCTAAAATGAAAATAATTCCTTGGAAAATAACAAAGCTGCCACCTCTGTATATGATGATGCCCTGATACACTAAAAGTAACAAAAAATGGAAAACCGGAAATAACTGGACAACTGACATTTCTAAGATTATCTCGCAATTACTGATTCGTGTCTGGTATCCTAGGCCTGTAGTGATTGTGGTTAGCAGTTTTGTAGATCCATATTTTAGCAGCAGCACGGTTACATTATAGCGGACGGAATAAGTCTAAGGGTTATCCCAAAAGGTTTTATCCACCAATACGGAATATAAAATCTATTCTGAGCCCGTTTCTATCCTTCCACCAATACGCCAGATAAAATCTATTCAGAGCCAATTATATCCTTATGTGTGTAGACTAGACCACATACAAACCATCGGAAATCCATGACTTCTTTATCCGAGCATAAAGTTGTGCTGCTACACGTTGTGTTGGGTCGTGATGAGACAGCATCCAAGGATCATAATCCCTCATTCATTCTATCCACATCTCTGTGATTATTATCGCATATTTCCTTACAGGGGTATACTACATTGTCTATGGGGGGATCTCTGTGGCTTGGGCCAGCACCTGATCCCGCAGGCATCTCTCTACCTGACAAATAGAGGCCTGGGCCAACGCCATGTCTGAGTATACTACTACCCTCCCGTCAGGTGACCATCAAATACCGGGAATAAATGACATGTTCATCAGTGATGAACGAGAGTGGAATCATTAATGAAAAAAATGTGGGTAAATGTGGTATATATTTCTATGTCTGTGGTGACTGGTCATGGTCAGCTAGGCAAGCCTCTACGACACTTAGACACTCAATGTCACAGAGAAGGCACGCAGATAGTGAAGGGATAGTTTTTGCAGCACACTGAAAGTCTATTTAACTTCTCCCAAATCTAGGCAGCGTATATGAGCGTGTCACCTATGCTCTGTAAGACACGATAAATCTCACCATTTCCACAGACCCAAAAGCCACCCTGCATCACAACAATTCAATGTATGATTTAGGAACACCCCCCCCCCCCCCCCCCCCGCGTATTATGAAAGCCTGGATAGTATTATCCCAATTATCAACACTAGTTTTGTTAGATTCAGAGTGATATTCATGTAGGACGACCGGACCATGCTGGACAAACTAGAAAAGCGAAATGGGAATTGAGGTCCATATGGGACGACGCGTTTAGTTATAATAATATCAGTAGACCTACTGTTTTTGTGATTACCTTGGTAAATTATTGATAACATTTAAAGTATTTTACCAAACCCAACGGAAAGAAAAACCACGCTGTGGAGTGACCAGTTAGAGACTCGTGGCGGAGTTATTTTGTATAAGATACAGGTTTTACTCAGTTTTGAGTTGTATTCAGTCTATGGATCATTTTCAGTAATTCACTTGCACCCAGTCACTACACACCCTCCAGCAGCCATAATCAGACTAGACGTTTCAGAATTTACTGAGGAGACTCCTGTTATAATTACCATGAAAACCCATCTGGACTTGAGTATTTCCTAGTGAAAGCCCCTGGTCTTGATGGTACTGCATAAATACATGTACATAAACGTTCATGTTTCACTGGGTAGCAATCAATAATATCGAATGATAAAGATGTGCCAGGGGAGGGAACTCCACAGACAGATCAATACTCTCACTGGCCCTTGGATGGGGAGTGGGACCTGCTGTTTTAAGAATCGGTCACCGTGGCATTGACCAACCGCCCCCTTCTTGTTCCCCACTTGAATGGCGGCCGGTTTGACCGGTCGACCCATAAAGAGCGACACCCAGTGGCCATAAACACTGATCTGAGAGAGAGCCCAGAAAACCGTGCTCACTCCCAGCTCACACAGCCGTGAGGTGGGCAGTGCCACAGCTGTCATTCGCCCTGGCTTCAATTGTGGCTTCGGCCAAAGCCAAGGGGGTCAGTGAGTGCGAGCAGTATGATATATGTTAGCCTGGTGTAAAGGCCATCGACTTAACATTAGGAATTCATACCCAACAGGCTTGTGAGTATGGTAACTCATATTCAATGGGAGGTAACCAGATAAACTTGTCCAGGCTAAGAAAGAATCAGAAAGATAGATTCGTGTATTATCTGTGTCCCTGTTCGCAATTCTGTTTGAGGTACTTCGGAATTTTCACTCAGCTAACACCGCGTTCATATTCTTGCGAGCGCCAAACTCGATGGTGAAAGGAAACACAGAATAAACACTTTCTTTCTTTGCATTTCTTTGCATAGGTCCCGGGCTGCTGGCAAAATCTCTGGGTTGGTGACCATTGTGTAGGTTATATGATAACAGGTAATTTAGAGGCAATATATAGACCACAATCGATGGTATTGTGGACAAGCAACATTAAAGCACAGGTGGCTTACGTGTAGTAGTATGCCAGCGTTAGCGAGTGTATTACGACGTCAACCTTGAGTGGTTACAGCGTCGCCTGTCCACAAAAACATCGTTTGTAGTATCTAGTATCCATCTTCTGAGTAAATATTTAACTTCAATGTGAGATGCTTATGTATTCAAAGGTGTCTCTATTCTTGTACATTGTATCAAATATCTGAAAACTCATACACTTATGACAGATGCTATGACTATGAACATAAAAAAGAGGAAAGGAAAGGGAGGGGGTGGAGGAAAGTGGAGGGAGGAGATACAGGGAAGCAGGGAAGAAGGCGGGCGGGCAGGGAAGGAAGGAGGGAGGGAGCGAATTAAACCAGGGCTAGAGAGGCAGACGTTTTAAAGGAGAAATGGAGACTGAGTGGTAAAGAAGGATAGGGTGGGTAGTGGCGGTGGTAAGGAGGGGCGGTTAGTGAGAATGGAGAAACCCTGTGTCGGGCGGGTGGGAGTGAGGTAGGGTAGTGGTGAGGGGGAGGAGATGGGTGTCGCCTGCAGACACTAAGTCAGAACACTACACAGGTAAATCACCGCCCAGAGGCGTGGTCCTAGCCGGCAATCAATCCCGGGCAAATGGCCGCGGGGACCGACTCCTAAACGCCCGCTAAGCACTGCCTTCTCCATGTTAAAGGGGTAGTTAGGCACACGCACCCCCGGGTCACGTTTGTGGGTCATGGTCAGGGTATCGATCTGTTGGACTGGGTTGAAGGTCTGTTTCACCCCGTGTGATGGGCACCGTGGGGTATGGCAGGGGCTGGACCTCTACAGGAACTGGACTTTCGTCTCTGCCTTAAATCATTAGAATGGAAGAAGACGGAGGTAGCTTAGAATGTGCTTGGAGAGTGTTTTGTGGTTGATACATAGAAAAATTTAAGAAGATGTTGGACCAAGCGAGATACTTTTAATCCAGTAGCCTTCATTTGACTTTTGAGAACAATTCAACATGGTCTATTCTAGTCTCTTTTAATTTCAATCGAATGAATTCACTGTGTTTGGTTTGTTTGGGTAGAATTCACTGAGTATGGTGCCCAGATAGGTTACACTTTAAAGAAACGCATATGGCTTGATTGCGCCCCTTCCATGGAGCAGTATTATTTGTGGATGTACATGGACCAATAGGTTTGGTTAGGCACCAATGGATTTCAACCATTTCTACAAATTCCCATTTGATAAATTTAAGTACAGTCCAACAGGGACCTTACACCAAAGAGGCTACTACAAGCCAGAGTCTACGGTGACGTTTCAATCAAAGAAATCCTGATATCAGATATGTATGTACAAAACATTGCCTTAAATATTATTGCAACATCTAGGCATCAAAGTCCGTGATATAACGCAGTGTATTTCTGCATGATTCATTTCCCATTCACCTGCTTGACAAGCACCTGCACACAACTATCAGCCTAGCTGCCAATGGCCACAAGACTTGATCTACTTTGCTGTGCGCTGGGAGTTTGGCTGAGAGGCTTTTCTATGACATTGTAATTAGCTACCTAGCGCAATCATCGAGATGATTTATGATGGACCAGAATGAATTAGGCAATCATTACCCAATATTTCTAACAGTTCAGACCAGATTCAATATTCTTGTCGTTGAAAGTTCAGACTGAAACCATCTCCATGTGGTCTCCCCCTGGTGAGAAGAGGACGAACCAGGTGCACGGGACGAGCCTATAGCTATGGATCCTATTAAGACTTCTGCCCTTCCTGACCCCACTAACCACCATCTGCGCGTGTCCACTTGAGTTCCTCTTGCTCACACGCTGGACATTGACTACAGACGTTCCCATCGATCCTAAAAACTGCGCCGTTACCTCCCGCGATGGTCGAGACGAGTGGCCGACCGGGTGCAGGTGCGTGGCATAACTCCCATCGCACTTCATAAAGCTGACGTACAAACATCCTATATCAATGCGCGAGCTACCATAAACGGAATATACATAGGAATATTGGATAAGTAAATCAAAAGGGCTTTGTATTAGCAACGAGTATAGAGAACTATATGCGTTGGTATTAATGAAGAAAGATTTCCTAAATTTATTCAGTTCCATAGTGGTAGGCCCTGATTTAATATATAGGATTTTTTTCTGCACTGATATAATATGTATTATTCTACCACCAGAGGGAAATCAATCATAAATTTCATAAATACAACTGAAACTCTTTATCCCGGTTCAAAGGAAATTCACTTAGCATGGGTGGAAAATGGCAGGGCAAAATGACTTGACTTTATAGCTAAGTGATGGAGCACTACTGATGTAAAAATACCATATTGGATACGGTCACTGTACTACACTGAACAACAAGTAACACCACGCAGTTTACAGTGTTGTTAAATATTTTGATGTTATATGATGATCATATCCATCAACTCATCTCATCATCCATTGTCATCATAAGGATCAAGAGAGCTTGTCCTGTACTACCGCTAGTTATTATCTATTTATCTCACTCCTGCTATTTTTCCCCATACACTTGACATTTTGAACTCATACTCAATGCCCATGGAGTATGGTAAAAAGACACTAAATGGGCCATGACGTCACAAATGTTAGCTAAAGAGTCAGTGACAGGGGTGAAATAATATTTGAACCGCACTCGATCCGTAGCAGCTGAAAATATGCCATGAGTTTTGGTTGCGGAGTTATCTCATGAGACAAAGCTGAGTGAGATAAAATAGAATACTAACATTGTCAGGGGTACGGATCTCGATGCAGTTCCTTCATAATATCACTGGAAAGTTGAATTCAGTTTGGCATCGACAATATTACAAACTTCATCACCCCAGGATCTCGGTATCTATCTGACCGCCCTCTAGTGGCTTCTAATACGTCCCTAGTGGCTTCTAATGTGTCAACAGGAATGACAATAAAATGCCATGAACATGCCAAGGCGAGGTGGCCATGTTGATTAATGGCATTCATTGTCTCATTTGGGACAAATAACAAGGCGTGCCGTTCACACAGCAGAATAAGGAGCACCTACTAAACAAGCACGCTTTATTTGGTGGCTTCCATCGCGTCGCCATCTTCCCATCATCACCGAAGCCACTGTTGGGTATTTTTAAAGCTAACTTATTAATCAGCTCGTATTCACTCACACGTAGACTGACTTCAGTCCCTGTTTTCCAACCCTCCTCGCTGGTCAAATCAGTAAAGGTGTGTGCTTTCTGGCGTGAAGTAGCGCCACGCATGCCCAGCACTCTCCATGCAGATATCCTTGCCCCTGTTGAGAATATCCGCTGTGGATGCCCAGGATGTTTGAGGATGACGTGGGTCATGTTTAACAATCAAGAGATCGGGAACGAGGCGTGGAGAGTCTGATGTACGTCGGTATTACTGACACAATTAAGATTACTGTTCGCCATTGGACTAGACCTTAAATTCCTGGGCAATTCAGGGGAAGGTTGCATACGGTACTTCACTAATTTGTTAGACCAAAGTCCATAATAAAGACCTGAGCAAGTCTAACTGACACCCGATAACATCTCACACCACGTTCGTGCATGGGAAACGAGCGGATCCCCCGCACCATGCCGGATTCCAAACCCTCTTGTACTTCTTCTCCCACCGTCCATCGATTTCTCAAGTCTCAAATTAGAACTGTGGTGCTCGTTGTTTTGGGTACTGTCAATTTGGTGAGTATTGCCGGCTTCTGCTGCTGGGAGGCTTCAACTTTGAAGCCGCTCATAGTTGGTGACCGGTGACAGGCTGACAGAACTTGGCCTCCGTCCGACTAGACCTCTACTGATGGGCTTGGTATTATAGCTACCAATCATCCAAAGGCTTTTATCTCACCCCTGATATTTTCCACACAAAAAACTTAACATTGGGAACTCATAATCAACGCTCATATAGTATTGTGCATTAATACTCACTGGGCAATGACTCCTAAATATTAGCCAATCAATGATACGGGTGAGATTAAAACTGAACTACATTCATTCGTTTTGGTCTGCTACACTATCTCACTGGGCTTTGCCTAGTGAGATTACTCCACAACGAATACTCAAGGCATATTTTCAGCGGATAGGGATCTCAGTGCAGTTCCCTCTTAATACATATGTGATCTCCCTGCTGAAGCTCCACAAAGGAACCCTGTTAAATTTCTCCGGACCCAGCAATGGTTTGTTCTTTCTGAGCGTAAGACACAGATGCCAATCTATGAGACACTGCGCCTCCTGGTTGTATATAAACAGGAACCAACCTCGCATCCACTTCAGATAATTTCGAATTAGTACTCAATGTCATGTCCACCAACTTGCTAATCAAAGACCTAACACTCCATTACACGCCGCATATCAGAGTTATGTTTATGAGTGTTTAGCATCAGAAGACCGCGTAAACGTATTTCATATGGCGCTTATCGCAACTTCTAGTGGCAATGACTCGTGATCAATAAAAGAGTAATGATCAGTGTTTCTGTGGGTTTCCATCTCCTCTCTGACTCTCACTCTCTTTGACTTTCAAATAACAAGTTTAAGTGCCGCATATATTCCGTTCCAAAGCAAAGTGGTCCAAGTTTTTTTGTTTTTTTTTTAAAGGGGGGTCCCGTTAACGTAGTACACTAATCAGATTACACACAGTGTCTTTCCGTGAGGTTGTTTTTTTTGGTATTTGATTAATGCTTTCTCTGGAATGAATCTTGATTGTTCAACATCGAGAATGAGTAGTGACAGCACCTCGTCGATCACTGACTAAAGAGCTCTTCGCCAGTCTGCACAACAATAAAAGGTTCCCCTTTACATCTCTGTGATGTAGGAAGAAGGGATGGATAATTCATTTATAGGGGTGAGATTAAATCTGAACCACGCTCGATTCATAGCCACTGAAAATATGCCATTCGTTCTGGTTTGCTGTGTAATCTCACTCGGCTTTTCATCGTGAGATCATTTTGCAACTCATGGCATATTTTCAGTGGCTTCGGATCTCGATGCAGTTCCTTCTTAGCACGTACGTACAAAGAGGGTAGATCATTGTCGCTGGAATGTCTCGATGACTGAATCCTTTGAACTCAATACGTACAGATAAGACTGCACTTGACGCCTTGTCCGGGCAACCTGGTGTCTTCTGTAGCGCCACCTGGTGGCTTTACACTGGACGAATTGTCTGCCAGGACAACATCAAAGAAATTGTGTCATGCTCGGCAGTATGCTAAACGCGAGAGGTGCAGTGTCGACGGGTGACAATTGAAGTGTTAGACACCCACTGTAACTCATTCCTGTTTGAATATTTATAACAGACAACGGCATTTAAAAGGGGGATGTTGAACAATGACTAAAGAAAGAGAGGATGTCGTCCAATTGGAAATCTGTCCGAAGGATTCGTTCAAAGGATTGTACAGAAGAAGAACGGATAGGTGTTATATATGTGGCAGAAGCAACTGATTCGACTACAAAACATATATTGATCTGATGATTTGCAGCTACTTTATTCATCTAAACATCACTTATACTGACAAGGCTTTGCCACACTGCTAAATCCTCACAACAAATGACCTGCTACTTTACATTTATCTTATTGCTGTTAGAAGGTTCATTAATGTAAAATGATCCTAAAACATATTGAGCTAATGAAATTAAATACCATTATTTTTCGGTTGGAGACAGAAGTGCTATTCGCCACGTATCTTAAATCTGAAATTGAGTACCAGCTTTAATGTTGGGGAAACGTATTATTTTTTCATAGTTGGTAAGCAAGAAAGACGAAAACAACTCTATTATTATATACCTGTGTTTGAATGTCTCACACTCACTGGCCAGCAGTGCAGATTTTGTTCATAGACACTTTACAAACTAATAGTTTGTGCACTCCGTACCACGTAACCTATTGTAAAGTGAAGTTTTTAATCATTTCCAGGTATATGCAATAATAAGGAGACTGGAATGGTTTGTGTGACTGAATCAAATCTGTTCCGTGTTGTTTTGTATAGGAAATATTCACCAAGAATATTCCTCACTAACGATGTCTCCATACAATAATATGACACTCGTTCTTCACGTTATGTACGCCAGGCGTGGAAAGATCTGCAACACTCCCTTAGATTGAAGCACTGTAAGGTGAACATTATACAACTGTATCTGGCCGTGTTCCTATTAGGGTAACCCTGGGTTCGGCTGAAGTCCTCGCTTACACAGTCTGTTAGCAGAAAGACCTGCGAGTGTAAAGGGCGTGCAAGGCACTTCTCCGGGCCACCCTTGGGTTTCTGAGCGTGTGTCGATCTCGCGGGCAAAGCATTGCCTCCGCTCTCTCAGATAACCTTGGATCCAATGCCCTTCACGGAATCCATATCTTCTGAGGCTTGTTGTAGCATATGGGGTGGTCAGCCATCGCTTCCGACGACAGAATCATATTTTCGTCACGTCCCTATTTTTTGGTTCATGTTATATTCCCACTCTTTTTGCACTCTATTAAATGGCCTTGGTAAACAAATCTGTGTTATCAAATGATGCCCAATACACAAAAGAGGAGATATATCTTTATGACAGTCAGCTCATGAGCAAAAATTCGCCAAATATGATATTTGTGGGTGTAGATATTTCGGTCAAGCGAATATTTGACGCAAGAAAGAGGGTGATGATGGTGGGGCTGCCATTAAGAACCCGGAGGGCACAGTATAGGGGTCTTTCATCCCTCTTCGTCCTTGATCCTCCCCCGCCCACCCATCCACCCACTCACCCACCCATCCAGAGATGGGCGTCAAATGTGCTCGTACCCAAATAAAGATGTACTCAGAGCACCTCCTGCCCCCTACCAGGTGCCCCCTGCCAGTCAAAAGCAGCGCCTCTCCCATATAATCTCATTGCACACCAATGGTAATTATTACCGATGGCATGTAAAATCCCAATTGAAAATGTACGGGGTCTCAGTAAACCACTACCCATTCCCTTAAAGCTGCCAGATAACATTACCATTGTATACGGATTCAGATCCATTGTATACGGCCCCTAAACCATTGTATACGGGAAAATAGCCCATTTTGTGCTACAGCGCAAAGGAATCGTCCATACTGTTATATACTGCTTTAATATGGCAATTACTGGGTTTGATTTATTCGGGAATATGGATAATAAATACAACAATCGACGGTTTTGTGGACAGATGGCTCTGTCCACAAAATCGTCAATTATTGTCTATTCCTACATAACGTCCCCGAGATTTTCTCATTCTTCGATCCTGCTCCTGTCAACTCGAGAGATTTTGGTGGATTACTTTCATTTTTAATTCATCTATCAATTTTTGCCAGGGGAGACACTCGTTTGGAGGCTGTTTTATTTTCTCCTCCTTTAAAATCGTCCCATTATTTCTTCATTTCCTTCAGGAATGTTATTACCTTTGTTTTCTCGTTACCCCCATAGTTGATTACCAAGGCTTCCTTCCTAAGCATGATTGCTGGCATTACGGGGATGGCTGTGCTTTTATTCATGAAATATTGGGGAGTGACCGAAAGTCACACCCAATATGGTATTATCCAAGGACCGAAGACAGAGAGGATGAGCAATAAGCTTTGGTTGGACGATCTTATATGCTGGTCCTACATATGGAGATCTATGGTGAGAATGCACTAGCACGAGGATTTGCTCAATTCAATTCACTTCACAGAGAACTGGGTCAAAGCTGAGAGCCACTCGTATCTTACTGCAACAGGGGTTCCCTCTTCTGGCCCATTCACAGAGGAACCCAATAGTCTCGGGTCCTGTTGGTGTTTGACTTATTCCTAGTTGGTTCTCTTCTGATTTCTCTACATTGAGTTTCGGAGGTCACTCCCGTATATTTTATGAATAGAGAAAACTAGGTGTGTACATATGATGCGTGTAAACAAATGTAGGAAGAAAGGGCGCATAATCAGCCGCAAGAGTGATAGGAAAATAATAGCAATAACATTTCACCTACTGTATCACAAAGATAATCACTTTCTATACTCGCTACCACTCCCACTGATATTACACTATACTTTATCAGTTATATAATATTCTCCATATTTCCTCTCTTTATTTCTAATATAATAACCTCATATGAAATTAGTTATGTAAATGTGTTAGGGAAAGGGCTTCGCTCAATCTATATGGTCGAGACTTGGATAACAGGGTACATCCGCAACATAATACTGTTCAGTGGATTGCAGTGAACTACCTCACCCCTGGTGTTTCCCCCCCTAGACTTAATATTGGAAAACCTACTCAACGCCCATGGAGTATTGTATAAAAAAAAATAATAATAAAAATTAAAAAAAACAAAAAAACTCGATGGGGGTGGGGGGTGATGTTACAAATGTAAGACTATAAGTCAGTGATAGAGGTGAGATATAACATGAATTGCACTCGATCCGGAGCTGCTATCCATATTGGTTTAGTTAGTAATTTCACTCAGGAGAGAGAGCACCTATGAAATTGCATATTTAATTACGGATATTTGTCCTTGGTTATAGTAATTCAGTTTTCATTGGGTTATAGTTTGTATATGAAAACACATGCAAAAATTACAGATTTATTCGTACTGAACTTAAGTCTTATTATGCCAACACTATTAGAAGAACCATCCACAATCAATAGTCGATCTACCATATTCGATATATACCGACTCCTATTCTTATTTAAATATTTACTTACTATCCACCACTTCTCTGAGATACAAGGCAAAAAGCGCCACCATCTTCAGAGATGGTGGGAGGAGAGTGGAGAAGTGCAGGAGAGTGTATCAGCAAAGGGGGTGGATGGTAATTTCATGACTGACTGAGTCAGCGTTTACCAAAGCCGTGCACTGAGGTCTACCACCCGGGGCGACGCTAAAAAACCACTGGGACCGCACCAATATTTCCCCTTTCACAAAACATCCTTCCTCATTTCTTTACGTTTAGTTTTGCAATTGCCCCAGTTCTTACAGCGTACCGGTTATACCGGACCAACCCTCCGAGGGGTAGTATTGATTCTTACTATGTTTTCCCCTTTTCGTACTTCCTGCTGATAAGAGAATATTGAACATCGACTTCTAATTGAAAGAATCTAAAGTCTCGTTATCATTGTTCAAGCCTGATGTTGATAGCAGATAAAGCACAATATTAATCATCAACTTTGAAACGATCAGTTCTATTCCCAACCCTGGAATTTATTTGTAGTCAAATTAACCGAACTGAACAATAACGCAGATTAGCATGTACTATATGCTCAATAATCCTATAATTAAATCCAACAGTCATTAAATCCAACAGACAAGGTTTATCACAATCATAATTATTTGGTTTATTTGTCTTGGGTTTATCTCATGTAAAACTCAAAACTTTGCATGGAAGAACAGTGTATAGACATTGATTGAATGTCTTTAAACTAGAACAGAAACAGGAATTATATATAAATACAGAATGACCTAATAACCACGTACTGATTGACCTAATCAGAATTATTCTTAAGGGAAAATGTGGTTATCAATACTATAAGGATGACCATTCGAGTTCTTTTTTAATATTAATACATCTCGACGCCTTAGGTTGAGGGACATATTTATGCTACAAAAGGCTGTGAACGGCATCACTAAGGGCTCAGTCACTACGTTTACTTATCATTATATACATGTGTACCTAAATTACATGAAAAAATGCAGATTTAGTTATTCACGAAGTTGTTGAGTCACAGCCTGTTAACATGATGTAGGCGCTCATTCACAACGCGCCCAAACATTATTTATACCGCACCCCGAGCAGTATTTCAGAGAGAATTGGCCATAGGTATACAATGATATATACATAAAAAGACTAATGACATCTCCATTAGAATATAGTGGTTCATGGTATTACATAGAAATTAACCAACAGGGCTGTTCCTTCTAGCCTTTCAGGGTAGAAGCACTTGTTCATTCCCAGTTGCATCAAAGGGTCCAGAAATGAGCTACTCATTCTAGCTGTTCAGTTCAAAAGAAACTGAAGCATCTCCTATTGAACAACGGGTCGATCTACTGTTGTTGTGTATTTAGATTTGTCAGAAATGCGGGTCTATGATCAGTAATTAAGCAGCAATCATTCGTCATTATCATCTAAAGAGGTCTGATTAGAGTGGAGATGTTCTCGGCACCTTTAAGCAATATTCACAAATAAATCATGACAGATTGACTTCCACGAGGCGCTGGAGACCGAGGTGGCTATAAAAGGGAGTTTCCTTGCCTTCTGCCTATTTCATGTCAATTAATCAATTCCTCGTTTTTTTCGAAGGAGGAAGGGATGAATATTGGGTTGCCTGAACTGAACACCTAGACCAAAAAGAAATGGCATTTCTGAGCCCAGTAACTCGGTGGAGGGTAACGCTTAGTCTCCGACCAATCGGGTGATCATACCTAGTACGACACTCTTAACGATGGTACTTACGACACATTCCAGACACAAGGTTGTCCTGTGGTGAACTTGCAGTGTGTGGGGTTATGATTTTGCTCGCCTGACACACCCACACTGTGTTTATGAAAAAGGCAGTGTGTTATGGGTGTGTCCTATGCTTTCAAACAACATTGACTTTTTTTTTTGTTAGAAAGTCGCGTGACACACACGTCTGTCACAGTGTGGCAACGACACAGACTGCATCAAGGTTTATCAAAGTGTTTTAGTTGTGTCACAACGTAAAGGCCTGAACCCACTGAGCTCTCGCCCACGATGACAAGCGTCCCAACACATACCGACACACTACAACACCAAACAGAGAGACAATGTGTTAATTGAGTTTCACACTCTGACATTACAACACCAAATTGTTCGACCTTTCGATATGGCAATGATACATGTGGTGATTTTTATTCATAATCATGTCGTAGCAATGCAAGAATATGCTGTCAGCAGTGAGTGCCCAGCTTATGGGCCGATTCCACCAACACAAACGATGTAGCAAGATTTGGCCCGATTTGGTTGTCTTACTAGATCACACTCGGATTGAATCATCGCGTGCCTATTTGTCGCATTGTGTCTTGAGGTGTCGCGGTGGTGGAACACCAAAATATACATCCAACACCACTTGCCTACGTTTTGTGACAAGTGAGGTACGACACATTGCGACACAGTAAGACACTACAAGACATACCAAGATATACCACGGCAAATCCATCCTGTTGGTGGAATCGGCCCTTTAACCAAATCAGGCAAGGCAAATCCTACAAGTGGGGAAAATCTATTAAGGCTCATTATAAGAATGGGTTCAGTTTTATTTTAAGGAATTCAAGTGGCCTACAGCCTTATATCGGTAAAGCATATGGAGTATGATTTACACAATCTGAAGTGCGAGGTATTCACCAGGATTATGTGAAAACAGTTCACGGACTGGAATAAGCCGTGGGTTTGATGTTGTCGCATGGACCCGGGTTTTGGCTGCTTATCTAGGCCTCCACTTGACGACTAAGGAGGGGGTGGTGGGGTGGTGGGTGATTAGGGGTTGTTTGTTGGTGTAGATGTGGGGGCTGGGCAGAGTTAGCTTACCCTCCGGATCACTCCTGATAACCCTGAACAAACCATACCCCCGGTCCAACACAAACAAACCCCCACGCCGCGGGGGAAGCTGACAGGTCAGTCCCAATATATCATCAACACAAATACCGGGCCCAGTAGTTTGGCTAATGAAGTTTCAACAAACCCTGCCGATAGCAAAATCCTTTTTACGAACGTTATGGACGCAAAATGAGACGGCCTCCTTGATTTGTACCCAGGGACGGTCAGCATATTTATCCAGCAAGAATACCAGGTTAAATATGCACCACACTGATGGGCACATCACCATCTAC